>CM042179.1:46404042-46406542 GCA_023376005.1 Doryteuthis pealeii
TCAAACCAACCACCAACCCACCACACACACACCACACACACACACATATATATTATAATATATGAACACACACACACACATATATATATATATATATGTGTGTGTGTGTGTGTGTGTGTATATATATGAACACATTTTTTATACAACTGATTTGATATAGAAATTTTAATAGTATCATACTTTATTAACTTCGATCAACGATTAAACATAAAAAAGGGTGGGGTAAAGGATTAAGGAAATGAGAAAAAAATGAAAGAAAAATGAGACTTAAGGACCCTTTCGACCGGTGTATTGTCAAATATCTACAACGGGTTAATTTTTTAAAAGTTTTAAAAAGGGTAAAATAATATCATGTTAAGAGTAACAAGAAGGGAGAAAATAACTTAACAGATACCTGCATATCACTCCGATTTCTACACACACACACACACACACACACACACACACACACACACACACACACACACATATATATATATATATATATATCACACACACACACATATATATATATATACACACACATACGCACACACACACACACACACACATATATATACACACACACACACACACACACACACACACACACACACACATATATATATATATATATATATATATATATATATATATTACAATAAATAATCATTCAAAATATCTAACATCTTGCCCTGTTGACGGATGTTCTTCTGAATACTTAAACAACATTTTGTATATTTCCCATTATCATTTTATTTTATTTTGTATTTAAAATGATAATAAATAGAATACATTGTATACAAGAACATCCTCTCGCCCGAAACACGTGTCGGCATTTCATTAAACATTTTTATCCATTCAACATTTTCTTTCCTTTATTTATTTATTTTTCAACATATTCGGCACTATAATTTGTAATCATAAAATACAAATTTTTGCCTGGCAAAGTATATATATATATATATATATATATATATATAATATAGATAAAAGGATATGAAAACAATACAATATGCTGTTAAAGTGAAAATATTTTATATCATATTCATAGCTAATATTGAACAACATTTCGATTTATAAGAATCATCTTCAAAGCTTGTTTTTACTCCGGACTTATCGAGAGAGGAGACGAAAATAATATGAATTCAAAACGAAAACATTAATGTTCCAAAAAAGTTATGCGGTAGTTTCAAATATAAGCACGTCCGCCACGCGTTTCTTGGTCAGCGACAGTCATGTATCTCTTATTGTAACAGTTTTTGAAAAAAGAAGACATATTTCCAAATCGAAATAGACAAATTCTCTTTTTCAAACAGGATGGGTATTAACCCGTATATATATATATATATATATATATATATATATATATTAACTCATATAATATATATATATATATATATATATATGGCCAAAAGAAAAAATACTGAAAGAATTGCCTAAGTTAAATATACTAAAGTGCTCACTACGCTAAGTAGAGCCAACACATATTAGTGAACCTAATAAGTCAGATACTATTTACCTAGGTTTCTCCTTACGGATCATCAGGATAATTCAGAATTGTGTATGTGTGTATGTAAGTTTGCGTGTCTTTGTATGTATGTGTGTGTGTGTACATGCATTGTATTTGTATATATCATTATCATCATGTCAGGCCAATAGTACCGATATTGTTATAGGAGATACACCCTATAAGACTAATGGAATGCGCCGACAGTTTACTATAAATAACACGGACAATTGTGGCTTAGCAGTAAGCCAATGCGAGTGCCAATAACTCTCTATTGTATTTGTCTACTTTCTGTTAATACATTTTTCTACTTTTGTTACCCGTCGTTTTGTTCTTATTTGACCCCTTAAA
The DNA here is from genome assembly GCA_023376005.1 of Doryteuthis pealeii. NCBI lineage: Eukaryota > Metazoa > Mollusca > Cephalopoda > Myopsida > Loliginidae > Doryteuthis > Doryteuthis pealeii. The sequence continues at coordinate 46,405,883 of CM042179.1, forward strand.
ACCTCACAACAGATATCCATGACAATATCTCGCCAACCGCCCCTATCATTCATCATAGTTGGGATGTCCTCTTCGCAGCATCCGGTATCCGCGGAGAGCTGGACAATATATGTCTTTGCAGAGCGGCCTTCCCTGGCGAGCTGATGTGTTGTTTTCCATTGGAGAACGTCACTTATGAGTTCGTCCTTGCTTCTCCAGCAGTGCCCAGCATGTCTTGTTCGCCTCACTCGGATGCTCTATGTGATAGGTGGCAAGTGGCTCTCTAGCTGCTTTATTGCAGAGTGTTGTTTCAACGATTTGTTTAAGATCTGCCTGTTCGTATATATATACCTATGTTTTGGAGGATATGTGCTTAATTGAAGTCATACCTAATTTTGAAAATTAATTAGTTAATAATTAATGAATTTAGCGGGCATATATGTTCAAATGTAAGGCTAAACAAATCGAGAAAATGTCAATCCCTGAATGTACATTTCGACTTATTAGGTCTCATCAGCAAGGATATAGACATGGGAGACTGCTCCGTGTGTGACTCGAAACCTCGACTGTCAAGCTGACAGGCGAAGTCTCTAACCGTTACGGAGCAGTCTCCCATATCTATAACCTTGCTGATGAGACATAATAGGTCGAACTGTACATTCAGGGATTGACATTTTCTCG
>CM042179.1:46411542-46416542 GCA_023376005.1 Doryteuthis pealeii
AATAATAACATCCTAGTATTTTTGTTTAGAAGAAGATTTACATTTTATAAAATAATTTTTAGGGGTGTATTCATTTATGGGTGATACTGTAATATTTAATAATATCCATTTTGAGTATATAAGGTTCCACTAGAAATAATAAAATACTGCTATCTTTGGTTTAGAAGAAAATTAACTTTTATTATTAAATAGTTGTTAGGGGTGTACTTATTTATGGGTGATACTGTAATACTTAATAATATCCATTTTGAGTGTATAAGGTTCCACTAGAAATAATAAAATACTGCTATCTTTGGTTTAGAAGAAAATTAACTTTTATTATTAAAATAGTTGTTAAGGGTGTACTTATTTATGGGTGATACTGTAATATCTAATAATATCCGTGTTGGATGTATAATGTCCCACTAGAAGTGATAAAATCCTGGTATTTTTATTTAGAAGAAAATTAACTTTTTATAAAATAATTTTTAGGGGTATCTATTCATGGGTGATAACGTAATACTTGATAATATCCATTTTGATTGTATACTGTTACACTAGTTATAAAATCCTGCTATATTGGGTTTAGAAGAAAAGTATCTTTTTATTGTTAAAATTTTTAGGAGTGTACTTATTAATGGGTGGTACTGTAAATATTACCTACTAATGTCTCTTTTAATTGTATGATATCCAATTTGAAATGAAATACTGGTATCTTTGGTTTAGAAGAAAATTAAATTTTTTATAAAAGAATTGTTGGGGTACTTATTTATGTGTGATACTGTAATACTTAATAAAATCCGTTTTGATTGTATAATGTTCAAATAAAATAATAAAATCCTGGTATTGTGGTTTAGAAGAAAATTAACCTTTTATAAAATATCTTTTTAGGGGTGTACTTATTTATGGGTGATACTGTAATACCTAATAATGTCCGTTTTGATTGTATAAAGGTTCCACTAGAAATAATAAAATCCTGCTATCTTTGGTTTAGAAGAAAATTAACATTTTTATTATTAAAATTGTTATGAGTGTACTTATTTATGGGCGATAATGTAATACCTAATAATATCCATTTTGTTTGTATAATGTTCCACTAGTAATAATAAAATATTAGTATCTTTGGTTTAATAGAAAATTAACTTTTTATAAAATTGGTTTTAGGGGTGTACCTATTTATGGGGTAATAACGTAATACTTGATAATATCCATTTTGACTGTATACTATTACAATAGTTATAAAATTCCGGTATCTTGGTTTTTCGAAGAAAAGTAACTTTTTATTGTTAAAATTGTTAGGACTGTACTTATCTATGAGCGATACTGTAAATATTACCTAATAGTATCCTTTATAATTGATAACATTCCACTAAAAAGGGTGTAATCAGTTGTGGGTGATAGTGTATTTACCATTCTTATCAACAGTACTGTCATTACATTTTCCAAGAATTTTGCAAAATTCTCTGTAATATTTGGTAAGGATCAGAGTGTATTATCGTTACGCAGTGATAGAGCTTGGGACTTGTGACCCCCACCCACCAGATCTATGCTACGCTCCATTCTACTGCGCCGAAACTCTCCCTTCCGGGGTCCCCAAGAGACTTAGCCCCATAGGTCTTGAGCCTCCCCTCCAGTCTGTTTGTTCCGTGGATATCTGATTAATAATAATAATAATAATAATAATAATAATAATAATAATAATAATAATAATAATAATAAAAAAAAAATAATAATAATAACCACAAGTCTAAGTGCACAAGTTAAATTACACACTAACACACACGAAAACAAAATATCACATATATGTTTATGATATGTATGTGATATAATTGCTTTATAATCTATCTATCTATCTATCTATCTATCTATCTATCTATCTATCTATCTATCTATCTATCTATACAGTCTGTTCCTATCTATCTATCTATCTATCTATCTATCTACACACACACACACACACACACACACACACACACACACACACACACACACACACACACACACACACACACACACACACACATATATATATATATATATATATATATATATATACATCAAAAACACAAATGGATGCACATGTGCCCGTACACACATATTCAATAATGTTGTTGTTGTTGTTGTTGTTGTTGTTGTTGTTCTTCTTCTTCTTCTTCTTCTTCTTCTTCTTATTATTATTATTATTATTATTATTATTTATTATCATCATTCTAATGATAATAATAAACACGCTATATATATATATATATATATATATATATATATATATATATATATATATATATATATATATATATGTATATGACCTTCAGTTTTTCAAGATTCTACAATAACCAAAATTCTTTCCCTAATGCACACACACACACACACACACACACACACACACACACACACACATATATATATATATATATATATATATAAAATTTCCTGTCTGATGATTGTACTGTTATAAATGGAATAAATTAAGTAAGAGAATTTTACTGCATCTGCGTATTTTTTTAAATTCATGAAGATATATATATATATATATATATATATATATGTATGTATGTGTGTGTGTGTGTGTGTGTGTGTGTGTGTGTGTGTGTGTGTGTGTGTGGATATCAGTTGACAAGTATATGTTACACTTTAGGATATTATACAAGATATCATTTTATTATACTATACGTCATTATATTATGAGTGCATTTAATGTGATTTACATATCACATATTTTCCATATGTTTGCGTATATGTAATAAAGGGGGCTAATTTGATATTATTACAACCATTTTTTTATTGTACTTATATTCGATTTCATATTAATAATAAACAACTAGTTAACTCGTTTGGTCTCTCGTTGTTTCAGCTGTCCATGATGATTATTCTGCTTCTATTCAGGGGCGGGGTGAACGATTCTGATTAGCATTTTCAAAATTGCGTCTGTTATATTGAGTATTTGGATTATTATAAAATAAATTAGTTTTTGGTGAGAGAGAGAGAGAGAGAGAGAGAGAGAGAGAGAGAGAGAGAGAGAGAGAGAGAGAGAGAGAGAGAGAGAGAGAGAGAGAGAGAGAGAGACAGACAGACAGAGACAGAGACAGAGACAGACAGACAGACAGACAGAGACGAAATTATAATTTTGTTGCAAATTTAACTTGAAATTGTTTTATTGTCGAAAACTACCAATAGTATACAGCCCTAATAAAAGACACGCTATACTGTGCCTTTTTGTTGGATTACGGTTCCATGCATAGAAATATAAGGAGAATTTCGGTAATACACCCCCCCCCCATATATATATATATATATATATATATATATATATATATATTGAGAGGAATAAAAATATATCAAAAATTTTGAATCAGATATTTAAAAAAAAAACCCACGAAATACATCTATAAAAATACACCTGTAAAGGAAAATTAAGTACCGACTTTTATTTCACACTCTAACAGTTTTTGGCAATAAATAACCCACAGGATTTTTACGCCATTAGACAAACTAATCCAAACAAATGAAATTAAGGAAAATTATTTATATTAATTTGAAGATATTTAGAACTGAAAATAGAAACAAAACGACTTCTTTCAGCATTAAATGACCCGAAAAGGGTTGATATACCGTAAAACAAACAAATGAATCCAAATGAAGTTAATGAAAATTATTCATATCAGTTAAGTATTTGGAACATAGAAACTTTTATCAAAATAACTTGTTTCGGCATTAAATGACCCGGAAAGGGTTGATATGCCGTAAAACAAACAATCCAAACCAAACCAAAACAACACACACACACACACACACACACATATATATATATGTATATTTTATATAAATAAAATTTCTCTCTCTCTCTCTCTCTCTCTCTCTCTCTATATATATATATATATATATATATATATAAGTAAGTCGTCGGGGTGGCCTAAAGTCGGTATTAACCAGATAGCAAGGGAGTCTGTCTCCTTTTCACTAGCACTAGACCAAGGATATTGTTCTGAGGCGGAGCGCCACACCTACTAACAGATCCTTAATCTACTGCACAGAGCCCTGTGCTACTCACGTTGAGCGGGCGAGGACTGGTATCGAACCTGGCACTTGAGATTCAGAGAGAGAGAGAGAGAGAGAGAGAGAGAGAGAGAGAGAGAGAGAGAGAGAGAGAGAGAGAGAGAGAGAGAGATCACTAAAATCGCAGATCCTACAATGTTAAAAGTTGAACAGAAAATTGCTCTATTCTTTAAGTGAGACTATTTTACTTATATTGCTGAAATTTAAAATCTCGATATGATGAGTGTTTTTTAAATTTTTTAAATTATTTATACCGTTTTCTCGTTCCCCAATGATACCTGCATCGGAAGAATGAAGTATTCTTTAAAAAAGTTAGGCTTCCAGTTACACTTACGCCCGTTCCAAAAAAAAAAACAAAAAAATAAATCCCCTAAAAATCTCATATTTGGGTAATCTCAGTGGCTTTGTCTCATTTATGAAAACTTTTCTTGTTCCCCAATGACACCTGCATCGGAAAAATAAGGTCTAAAATGGTTAGGCTTCAGATTACCACACTTTAAAATGGACTAATAGTCAATATTTTCTTGACGTATTAAGAAAATAATTTCAAAGAATTTTTACTATTTGATAATCTCAAAATTTTATTTGATAAAATATAGCTGCAAGCCAAATAAATTAGTCTCTTTAACTATAATGAATAAAAAAAATATTTCTTTGAATTTTTGAGATGAGGCTTGATAATTATTATTATTTGGATTATTCGGACTATTGTCCTCATCTTTATTGTTATCTACACTATTTCTCTGAATTTTTTAGATGAGGCTTGATAATTATTATTATTTGGATTATTCGGACTATTGTCCTCATCTTCATTGTTATCCGTTCAACATTTCGGCCGAAACGTTATACAGATAACAATGAAGACGAGGACAATAGTCCGAATAATACAACTAATACTTTCAGTTGTATCTTGGTCATTCTGGATTGTATGTATTTACCAACCCTTCCACATGAGCAGAATATGGCAC
>CM042179.1:46421542-46439042 GCA_023376005.1 Doryteuthis pealeii
CTTTAATCCTACATATAGAAAGGATTAAAGCAACATCTTTAGGGTAAATCGAACTTTGATTAAATACCAAATTTCTTGATTTTTAATATATTTCTATCGTAAAATTACTGACCATGTATTTCTATTAAACTTGAAGCGGCTACCCAGCATTGCCTAAATAGGGTAAATCAAACTTTGATTAAATACCAAATTTCTTGATTTATAATCCCTCCGATCAATCGTCTGGTCACGTCAAGCCCTAGCACCTATATGATTTTCCCAGCCCTATTGCCCTTATGGCAAGCCCCAACCCCTTTTCTATCATATGGGTGCTAGAAGGCGGTGGCTGCGGGTCTACATGTCCTGGGAATGACGTTAAACTCTATCTGATGGTGAGGTTCCAGTTCTGGAGGTTTGGGGAATGTAGAGCACCCCTTCATCACCATTGCTCCCTGGTCTACTCTGACCCGGAGTGGTAGTACCTGTTAGGGTCCCATCTATGGGTTAAATAGAAAAATGTATTTATAAAAAAATTGTATTATCCATTAAGAATTGATTTATTTCAAAACTTTCTCGACATTAAATGACCCACTGCGGTTGATATGCCGTAAAACAAAACAAAACCAAATTGATTTATAATATATTTCTATCGTAAAATTAGTGACCATGTATTTATATTAAACTTGAAGCGGCTACCCAGCATTGCCTAAATAGAGGCGAAGGGAAACCTGGTGTATTGATTTGTTTACTTTTAAGATTTACAAATGCTGGACATATTTAAATTGAATTTCAATGCTATTTCTATGTATATTTTAATTCTTAAATATCTCCGAATATAAATCGAATCTTCATTATTTTGCACAAAAAGTAAAATACTTAATGTGTATATGTATTTACTTTCTCGTTAATTGTTTTATTTTTGTAGTTTCATCTGGACATACATATATACATACATACATACACACCAAATGTCCTTTATATATATACTAGAAGCGGCCACCCAGTGTCACCTGGGTAGAGGGGGGAAATTTTTTTTTAAAGCGAGTCTCGCAGATCCATTATTACTGAATCATGAGTTGGATCCTGAAGGATGCCCCATTAAAAACCCCACGTAAAAAGAACCTTGCGTTGATCCAGCCACTATGAAAAGAAAAATTAATGTCCACCATTTAAAATATTAGATGCAAAAAAAAAAAAAAAAAATTCTATGCTGTTATCATTTAAATTTTATTTTTGATTATCTTTACGAATATAAATTAAATCTTCACTATTTTTGCTCAAAAACCAAGATATGATGATAGTGAATGTTTATATATATTTACTTTGTCGTTAATTGTTTTATTTTCATATTTTCCTCCGGACATACATACCCCATTTAAATCCCATGTAAAAAAAAAAAAAAAAATAGACCTTGCATTGATCAGCTACTCTGAAAAGAAATGTTAATGTCTACTATCTAAAATATTAAATGAAAAAAAATCCATGCTGTTATCATTTAAATTTTATTTTTTAATTATCTTCACGAATATAAATCAAATCACTATTATTTTTGCTCAAAAACCAAGCCCTGGTGATATTTGATGTGTGTATATATATTTACTTTGTTGTTGTTTTATTTTCGAACTTTCATCCGGGTATACATATACACACAACTGTCCTTTATATATGTATAGAAAACCAAGCCCTGGTGATACTTAATGTGTATATATATTTACTTTGTCGTTAATTGTTTTATTTTCGAAGTTTCCTCCGGATAAACATATACACACAACTGCCCTTTATATATGTATAGAAAACCAAGCCCTGGTGATATTTAATGTGTATATATATTTACTTTGTCGTTAATTGTTTTATTTTCGAAGTTTCATCCGGACATACATATACACACAACTGCCTTTTGTATATATATATAGATATAGATAGATATAAGTCGTCGGGGGGGCCTAATGTCGGTATCAGCCATGCAGCGAGGGAGTCTATCCCCTTTTCAATAGCGCTAGACCAAGGAGATTATTTTAGCATCCGAGATGGAGCGCCACACCTACCATCAGCTCCTTACTTTACCGCACAGATCCCTGTGTTACTCATACGCTGAGTTGGCGGGGGCCGATATCGAACTAGGAATAGCCGAACATACCGACTGAGCTAAACCGGCCCCTTTAGATAGATATAGATAGATAGATATATGACATACATATTGTCAATAATAGTTACATCAATTCCTAATCGCTAGCAATCACTTTTACCTGATTTTCAATGGATTTTTATGAGTAAAACCAAACGTTACACTTAATGATTATAGTGACGGACTGTCCTGATGGATCTATACGACAGTAACTATAATAAATAATTAGGTAATTATATTTTCTTCATATTTAGCTTATACAGTATTATATATTAATAATGGAGAATCGGTCTCAATTTGTCTGTAACCGAAACTACGTCACCGCTTACGTCACATTACCCAAAATCGTCAATACATAAAATAAAGAATAACCTTGTATGATATATACTCAAAATTTGAGTATGCCACCTTCAACGGTACTTATTGTTTTTTTTTAAACAGTGTTTAATAAATACCTGCCCGGTATTATATATCTATATATAGTTTGTTTTATTCTAATATATATTAAAAGTTATCTAACGTATAGAGTTTTACGAGAAAATATTTACAAACAAGAAATAGTCATTTTTTTCACAATCAATAGGTTAACTAAAAGTTTACAAACAAACAAATACCTACGATTTTGTGTAAACTTTATGTGTAAAATTATCCATAATAATTATTTAATAAATAATTAATAAATTCAAGCAACATTTTATTTGAGGGGGACAGAATTAAGTTTCCATTTCAAATTATTTTATTTTTTTTACTACTTGAATAAATTTCCTAATTTTACTTACTTATAATACAAACCCTCTGACATTTAATTTTTTAACTCCCACCCCTCTCAGACAATATCTTTTGAAGATTAATTTTTACACCGCCCGGAGGGTGTTTTTTTATTTTTGCTTAGTAACATTTGTATCAATTCCATGATAATCGGCAATCCTTTCTGGTTTTCAATGCATTTCTTTTTTCAACGCATTTCTTTTTTTTCAATTCATTTCTTTTTTCAATGCATTTTTTTTTTTCAATTCATTTCTTTTTTCAATGCATTTCTTTCTAGTCATCGATGAAACGTTCCGACCTCGTTTTTGGATGCAGAGCATACAGATTGATTGCCGAAAATAATGTTAATGTTGGATCTTACAAAAGTATGTGTTTAATCATTAAACGTTTTCCTTACACATCGAGGTTTTATTCAAGCCGTTCGCCACGAGTAGGATGTGTGCGAATAAATATTTTACTCCTGCAGTAAAATAATTTCCAATGTGTTTAAAAAATTAAATAGTTTCCATTGAATTTTTATAGTAGAATAATGTTCAGTAAATTCCGAGAGGGAAATATTTTTCAATGTATTACTATGATAAAATATTATGTTGATTGGAAAATAATGACAAAATTAATTACATATTTGAATGTATATTCGGTAATTATTTTCCAAAGAACCTAATAATTTCAAGTAATTTCTGTTATTATGTTCTTAGTATTAATGAAATCAACATCTTCAGGGTAAATCAAACTTTGATTAAAAAACAAGTTTCTGGATTTTTAGTATATTTTATAGTAAAATCATTAGCCATGTATTTATCTATACACACATGAAGGGCAGTTGGTATGTATGTATGTATGTAAGTCTGTATGTATGTATGTATGTTCGGATGAAACCACGAAAATAAAACAATTAACGACAAACTAAATATATATATACACATTAAAGATCACCTGTTCTTCTTTTTGTGCAAAAATTATGAACATTTGATTTATATTTAAAGATATTCAAAAATCAAAATATACATAGAAATAGCATTAAAATTCTACCTAGAAATGTCGAGCATTTGTAAATCTTAAAAGTAAACAAATCAATACACCATATTTTTTTTATCCCTACTTCTACTAGCCGCTTCTAGTACATATATAAAGAATATGCATGTGTGTACGTATGTTCGGAGGAAACTACGAAAATAAAAAAATTAACGACAAAGTAAATATATATATACACATTAAATATCACCAGAGCTTGCTTTTTATGCAAACATTATGAAGATCTAATTTATATTTGAAGATATCTAAAAATTAAAGTATACATAGAAATAGCATTGAAATTCTACTTTTAAAAATGTATATGTAAAAATCCATATGTAAATCTCAAAAGTAAATAGATCTATACACCAGGATTGTTTGCATCCCCTATACCCAGTCGACGCTGGGTAGCTGCTTCTAGTTCTAAATATATAATACAGATATTTTTTCAGAAATGCTTGCATAAATTCTCGTTCGTTGACAATCACTTTTTTCTGCTTTTCAGTGCATTTTCTTGTGTAAAACCAAACAATGTATATATTTATCAACCCCTCCTTACGAGTAGGATGTGACACATGCAGAGTTTACCAGGTGTGAATTCAGAGTTTTTTTTCCTTCTCCTAGACCAATTGCCATACCAAGATTAAAGAGCCCAGTCTGCCCTACTATTTACCTATAGTGGGAGAGAGAATGCTATATTGTGCTATATGTGCCCGTGGTGTAATGGTTACCGTCAAATGAAATGGATACAGCGATACGAGTTAAAATCCTAGACGAGGCTGGTAGCATTTTATATGGCACTAATACCCTTGGGAAAGGTTTGAATCCAACTATTCTCACTCCAGCTATGGGTAAAATAGTAGGACGGACTAGGCTCTTCAACATTGGTACAACACCTGGTCTAGGAGAAGGAAAACACTGAATTAAAACCTGGTAAATTCCACCATGTGTCACATCCTGATCGGGTGGAGGTGTTGGTAAATACATATATAGTGCCCTATGTAACTAACCAGCCTCGTCCAGGATTTGAACTCGTGTCACTGTGACCATTTCCTACGACCGACGACAAACATTACTCCACTGGCACCTCCCAAACCAAACCATATACGTAATGATTATAGTGAAGGATTATCCTAATAGATTTATAAGACAGTAACTATAATAAATAATTAGGTAATTATATTTTCTTCATATTTAGCTTATACAATATCATATGGATGTAAAGACATTAAATTAGAAATTATTTGGTCATCATTAGTTGGTCATCATTTCAATGCCCCTATTTTGGAAGGAGCGAAATATTCTAATTAGTATTTAATAATTAACAGTGTTCCATGATGATATTGATGCTTCGATTTAGAGAGGAGTGTAGGTTTCTGTTTTAACTTAAATATCAGAATTTACAGCGAAATATTAAAAAAAAAACACATCGGGTATTGAGGATAGGGGAAAAGGTTTACTAGGCAAACATACAAGGTGAACAGGGTAATTAGTTATTGTTTGGTTGAATTAACAAGACTCGTGAGATCTCGTTGTTTATGTCTTTAAGTTTTTGTCAGACATTATTTCCAGGAAAAACAAACGATTCCAGTATCATTATTTTGGTACTGCATACCTGTTTCAAACTAGTATTTTATAGTTAACAGCTGTCCATGATGATATTGATGCTTCTATTTAGGAAGGAGTGAAAGATTCTAATTAGTTAACAGCTGTCCATGATGATATTGATGCTTCTATTTAGGAAGAGTGAGAGATTCTAATTAGTTAACAGCTGTCCATGATGATATTGATGCTTCTATTTAGGAAGTGAGAGATTCTAATTAGTTAACAGCTGTCCATGATGATATTGATGCTTCTATTTAGGAAGGGTGAAGATTCTAATTAGTTAACAGCTGTCCATGATGATATTGATGCTTCTATTTAGGAAGGAGTGAGAGATTCTAATTAGTTAACAGCTGTCCATGATGATATTGATGCTTCTATTTAGGAAGGAGTGGGAGATTCTAATTAGTTAACAGCTGTCCATGATGATATTGATGCTTCTATTTAGGAAGGAGTGAAAGATTCTAATTAGCATTTAATACTTAACATTTAACGTCTACGATGATATTGTTATTTCTATTCAGGAATGATTAATGGATTCTAATTAACATTTTATAATTAACAGCACAGTCCATGATGATATTGATACTTCTCTTTTGGAAGGAGTGAATAATTGTAATTAGTAGTTAATACTTGACAGCCGTCCATGATGATATTGATGCTTCTATTTAGGAAGGAGTGGGAGATTTTAATTAGAATTTAATACTCAACACTGGTCTATGATGATATTGATGCTTCGATTTAGGAAGGAGTGAAGGTTTCTGTTCTAACTTAAATATCAGAATTAACAGAGAATATTAGGAAGAAACACATCGAGAATTGAGGATAGGGGGAAAAGGTTTACTAAGCAAACATACAAGGTGAACAGAGGAAACAAAGGAGTGAATTATTCCAATTAGTATTTAATATTTAACAGTGGTCTATGATGATACTGGTGATTTTATTTAGGAAGGGGGGAATTATTCTTAGTATTTAATACTTGACAGCTGTCCATGATGATATGGATGCTTCTATTTAGGAAGGAGTAAATTATTTTTTATTATCTTCGTGATATCGAGTATTTATTGATTAAAGAAGACGGTGAACGAAATTATCATTGAATTGTAATTTGGACTGGAAACTACTTTATTCTCTGTCTCTGTCTCTGTCTGTCTGTCTGTCTGTCTGTCTGTCTGTCTGTCTGTCTCTCTCTCTCTATATATATATATATATATAATGAAGTAAATGGAAGTGAATCTGACAGTATGAATTGAACCTTTTTGTGAATATATATATATATATATATATATATATATATATATATATATATATATGGCAATTGTTGAATAGGTGACTTACCGGTGAAACAGGTCACAATGGTTAGTTGATGCAAGATTCACAATGATAAGGCTGCGATATAACAAATATAAAGTGCTCAATACGTTGGTAGAGCAAATGTATTATGATAATGGTTCACGGTAATAACCTACTCGAGTTTCCCCATAAGGATCTTCAGGGTTAAATAAACTGGTTTAATCAAGATATTGATTAATTGCAGTTGATTGTACGTGTGTATTTTTTTGTGATTATCAGTTGATAAAAAAAAAAAACACACGTGCAATCAACTGCAATTAATCAATATCTCGATTAATCCATTGTATTCAACCATGAAGATCCTTCATGGTGAAACTCGAGTAGGTTATTACCGTGTACCATTATCATATATATATATATATATATATTTGTTGGCGGCCTTCCGTCTACGAGAGATGATGGAGTAGTGTCAAAATGTTTTTTTGTTTTTTTTAACTACATAGCCTGGGAAGGCTCATATATATGTAAACTTGCAATATCGTAGATTTTGCCGTCCCGATCGATCACCGAATGAAAGTGAAAGAAAGCAAAAAGATAGCCAAATACTTGGACCTTGCTAAAGAACTAAGAAAACTGAGGACATCCGAAGAAGAATCGAGACTATCCAAAAACAGCATTATTAAGATCGGCTAGTATGTTCAGAAGAGACCTGGAGACATGAGGAGACTTGCTGTCACTCAGTCTCTCGTAAACTACCTGCTAACGTGGGTGTGAAAAACTCTAATGGTTTGAAATGATATAGATCTTGCCAGAGGAGTGACTCCCCCCCAAAAAAAAAAAAAAAATTGTAGAATATGAAGGTAAATATGGTACTAATTGTAGTTGGTGCTCTTGGAACGGGCCTGGAAAAGAGACTGGAGGAATTGGAAATGAGAAAAGAGAAATCCGAGAACATCCAAAGAACAGCATTGGATACTTAGATGATCCCTGAAGACCAGAGGAGATTGGATGTCACTCAGAATCCACTGAAAGACCACGCTGGTGGGAAAAAAGGTCCCATAATGATTTACTAAATATCTGTCTACCTGTTCGTCCGTCCATACTACTAAAGCTCCGACATTTTTGGATCCGATTTCAACCAAGATTTTAGGGATTTTAGGATTAATCTGAAAAATCTTTAAAACTACATTCAAGCATGATTATTTAGTTTCCCAAATTGAAACAACTTCGTATGTCAATAAAACGTTAAGTTATCGTAAGTAAGCCATGATTTAAAAGGGAGGTAACAAAGTAAAACACGGACGTCATTTTCAAAGGATATCGTATTGTCTGCAGATCGAAATCCGACTGACTTTTTGTCAATCCGACTTCTTAACCTCTCGGCCACTTGGCAGCAACCGTAACAGGATGGTGTTTAAACTATAAAATACATACGTTTGTTTATATTTTATGATCACCAGAGAGATCCAGTCTGTTTACAGATGATCATTGCTTTATATGCTGGCAGTAAAAGTTGATATAAGTCACAATTAAAGAGCTCTACCGAGTTTGGGATCATATAATAATAAGTCATCCAGAGACACAGTGTTTCGGCGTTTCACGCCTCTTCGGTGTGACTAGGTACAACAACCACCTATGACCAGGATCGACTGACTTTTTGTCTGCCCAACTTCTTAACCTCTCGGCCACTTAGCAGATGCAGTAACGGATTGGTGTTTAAACTATTAAATACATACGTTTGTTTATATTTTACGATCACCAGAGGTAATACCTCTTTATCAAAAGAATTGAACTGAAGCAGTCTAGCTATGGCATTTCTTCCCAAATTATTTTTTTTTTTAAATGATGTTATTTTTTAAATAACTGTATTCTCGTGTTATACAATAACAAATAAATAATATTTTAAATATACTGTTATTGTATAACACGAGAATACAGAATAACACAGTTATTTAAAAAATAACATCATTTAAAAAAAAAAAAGAATTAATTTGGGAAGAAATGCCATTGCTGGACTGCTTCAGTTCAATTCTTTTGATAAAGAGGTATTACCTCGAAAATTCAAGAAATAATAAAAATACAGGTCAACACACAACACCATTGTTACCGTATTATCATTTTTTATTTATTCCAAACTGCATTGTGATAGCCTTCTAAATCAACCTCCTAACCAATATATATATGTACTTCTTTGGTGCGGTACCAGGTTTCTTGGTACAAGGTGATTCTAGGTGGGTCCTAATTCTCTACCAGTAGTTTGTTGTAGAGTTCAGTTCCGTATGAGAGCTCAATGTTTAATTATTGTAAACAGAGCAAAGTTATTTGTGAATAAAAGGCCTTAAATACCATGGGTTCGTGGTTATGGACCATTTCCACTCGCAAGTATGCCCACGAGCTTCTTCAGACCATTGATATATTTGATTTAGACAGGCACATGGCCAAATTCATTTTATATTCATACATTTCACCTCCCTCATTCAGAGGTGGTCATATTGCATTTTTTCTTTTCAAGTGTCTTTTTTATTGGTGGAAAAAAATTTTTTTTCCTTCGTCCTTTGCCTGGTTGGCGGTGTTTTTATGTGTCTGCCTAGTCTGTTTGGTAAATTCCTAAGTTTAGTTTGACTGACCAACAGGATTTTCATTTATGATCTAGATGCCCTTTCGCTCTAAGTGGGTCAAGTGAGAAGCAGGGAAGGTATGTCTTTTTTCTCAGCGGGTGGGGGTATCTCAGTTTACTTTATTATGGTTACAAGCTTTTTTTCTTTCTTGGAGTATCTAGACAAAATACTTCCTATGAAAGTGACGATTTCTTCAATCAATATGAGGTGTGTCTGAAAAGTAATGAGACTGTTGTCACAAACAATTCATTTAAAATCCAAACAACAATCTTAATGTTTTCTCCTCCAAAGTAGCCCCCCCCCTCTTGAATCTAATTCACCTTCCCATCCTTCTCTGTTACACTTCTCTGTCCTGCAGGAAGGATTCTTCTGGTATGTCTCTCAGCTCCGTCGTTACGGACCTCTTGATGGCCTCAACGCATTCAAAACGGGTCTCCTTGATGAGCCCCTTCAGCTTGGGGCGATAGTTGTGGCAGGACAAATCGTGACTTGTATAAAGAGAAAGTGATGATTTATTTATTTTCGTATATAACTGTTATATTCATTATTTATTCATTTGTAAAATTGTTAATTGGTATATGATAATACCATATTGATATATGATAATACCATATTGGTATATGATAATACCATAAAAAAATAAGGTTAAATCGAACTTAACGGACCTAAATTCCACCATCGCATGTCACCCCACCGAAAGAAAAAAATACCAAAAATCAGGGAATTAACCAAATTTAAGGAAATTTTCAGTGTGGAATAATTTAGGTCCATTAAGTTCGATTTCCTCCTCCTCATCATCATGTCGCGCTGTCAGCACGGATATCCATGACAGTCTCTCTCCATCCGCCCCTATCGCTCATCATTCTCGGGAGGTCCTCTATGCAGCATCCTGTATCCGCACAGAGCTGATCAATGTACGTCTTTGCTGGTGGGCCCACACTGGCTTGTCCATGTGCTGGCTTCCACAGGAGGACGTCGCTTATGAGTTCGTCCTTGCTTCTCCAGCTGTGTCCCGCGTGTCTTGTCCGTCTTACTCGGATGGTTTGGGTGATATGTGGCAGGTGGCCGTACAGCTGCTTTCTCGTGAGGTGCTGTTTCCACGTCTTGTTCATGATCACCCGCAGCATTCTTGTGCAGCTCCCATCTAGTTTATTCTCTAGTCGCTTCGTTAGGGTCCAGTTGGTGCAGCCATACAGCAGTACTGACACGACAACGGCCTGGAAGAACTGTCTCTTTAACTTGTCTGTGAGATTGGATTTCCATATGACCGATAATTTATTTATAGCGGCCCATGCCTTTCCTATACGTGCAAACTTAAATGTTTTGGGCAGGTTTAATATTTACTTAATCTATTAATTCATTTTTATTGTATTTGTATTATATTTTTTATTCTTACATTTATCGGAGCTGCGTAGTGTAATGGTTATCTTCATAGGAAATAGACATGGCGACCCGAGTTCAAACTCTGGACGAAGCTATTTGCATTTTACATAGCAATCTTGGGAAAAGCTATTAATCCAACTATTCTCCCTCCATCTATGGGTAAATAGTAGGACAAACTGAGCTCTTTAAGACTGGTTAGGCAACCAGTCTAGGAACACTAATACCCTTGGGAAATGTATGAATCCAACTATTCTCTCTCCAGCTATGGATAAATAGTAGGACAAACTGAGCTCTTTAAGACTGGTTAGGCAACCAGTCTAGGAACACTAATACCCTTGGGAAATGTATGAATCCAACTATTCTCCCTTCATCTATGGGTAAATAGTAGGGCATACTGAGCTCTTTAACGTTGGTTAGACAACCAGTCTCGGAGATGGAAAACTCTGAATTCAAAATCGTTAAACTTTACCATATGTCGCAGCCTGATCGTACGGGAGGTTTAGTAGATATATTTATTTATTGGGAAATTTTATATATTACTATTATATAAGGCGTCCCATCATGGTGTAATGGTTGTCAAGTTGGTCTTACAGATTCATTACAACCAAATATCAAATTTGATCCTCGCTGGATGCCCCACACTTGTGTGGTACTATGCTGGTCGCGGTACCAAATGTGGTACTATAACATACCCACATTGGCATCGGGCATACAATTGGTGTGTGTGAGAGTGAGAGTTCTCAGATAAGAGAGTTCTTCAGTGATAGAGAGAGAGAGAGAGAGAGAGAGAGAGAGAGAGAGAGAGAGAGAGAGAGAGAGAGAGAGAGAGAGAGAGAGAGACTTACTTGGTTAGGAGTTGGCCTTACTTTATCACTTGTTGACATCTTTACTCTTCCAGTTGCCATGTTCCTGTCTAGTTTTTTTTCGAGCTGCTTCTTCTTGGGTTCCTCTAAGGGCTTCTGTTGGGCTTTGCTTGTGTTTAATTAAATAAACTACAAGACATTTTTTTGTTACTTGATCAAGTTTTTATTTTATTTTATTTTATGCCCATCTCACCGCGCGAGGAGACTTGCGAAACTGTGTGACATCCGACCTGTAGCGAATGAGCTGGGCAAGTAACTAAGGTGCCCAATCATGGTGTAATGGTTAGCAATATTTCAACTGAGTTCGATCCTCGCTGGCATATCAACTTTCATGAGTTATTTTACACGAAAACCATTCTTGTAGAAGAACAGTAGTGGTACTATTTAATACATTTCTGTGAATTAATAGTAGTAATAGTTATGTTTGATTTCTTTGTTTAATGGCATATCAACCGTTATGGGTTATTTAACGGTAAAACCATCCTTGTAGAAGAACAGTAGAGGTACTATTTAATACATTTCTGTGAATTAATAGTAGTAGTAGTCGTCCTATTATAACTACTACTACTAGTAGTAATTAGGTTTGGTTTCTTTGTTTAATGGTATATCAACCTTTGTGGTTTGTTCAATGCCAAAGCCATCCTTGTAGAATAACAGTAGTGGTAAAATTTAACCCATACCTGCGAAATGCAGACATTTTCTTCTAAGTTAATGAGAGTTTAGATAGACTAATGAACTTACACGGACTAAAATGAAATTATTAAGAACAAACAAAAAAAAAACAACAAAAAAAGCAAATAATAACAATAAAAGACACAAATTAACAAAAAAACAACAAAAAATAAAGAAAAAATAACAATTAAAAAAAACAACAAAAAGACAAAAGACAAAAGAATAGCATCAAATAATCTTTATCAGACGCTTATTTTATTTTTTGATAGATTTTCCGATAAAGGTAAACATTGACTTTAAAACAGTTTAATTCTATGTTAATTAATGAACAATCGTTTTCCTTATCTTTTTTTGTATATAATTTGGGTTATTATCTTTCTAGTAAAACAAAGGAGAAAAAAAAACTTAATAGTAACATTCTAAAAATTTTAATTACGTTTCTAAAGTAATGTGTCGAAAAAATTTCCAAATTCTGCTTTTATAAACTAAACTCGCTTTTGGTTGCAGGTACAAATGTTTCATCCGAAGTAATAAAGAATGCTATGTAATTATTTTATATATCCAGTTTGAAGAGCTACCTACAAACTTTATTATTATTGTTTAACCAAAGGCGAATAATATTTTAGTAAAACAACTGTTTTTTTTTGCCCCCTCTACCCAGGCGACTTCGGGTAGCCGCTTCTAGTTGTAAATATAACGAAGTTTAATCGTGCATTTTTACTTCATTATTGAAACTAGTACAAATAAAAAACGCCCTCCGTGCGATGTAAAAATAGATTTTTGAAACATATTGTCTGAGGGGTGGGAGTAAAAAATTCAATGTCAGCGAGTTTGTACCCTAAGTAAGTAAAATCATCAAATTCATTAAAGGAATAAAAAAATAAAACAATTTGAAATGTAAACTTTAAATAGGTATTAAAATAAAACAAACTATATATAGATATATAATACCAATCATGTATTTATTAAAACTTGTTTTAAAAGACAATGAGGACTGTCTAATGTTGCATGTTCAAATTTTGAGTGTATTTATTCTATGTTATGACGATTTTGGGAAATGTGACGTAAGCAGTGACGTAATGTTTGTTACAAACAAAAACCGGAAGCGAATCTCCATTATTAATAGATATTCAATTGCTTAATTCCAAATTGAATTTGGCAATTCCAATTCGATTGTATCCAAATTGAAATTGAACAGGCATATGGTTATCATATATAGTAAAAATGCATGACTAAACTTCGTTTTATTTACAACTAGAAGCGGCTACCCGGCATAGCCTGGGAAGAGGAGGCAAACATTTAGTCTCGCAGATCCATTTATTGTTGAATCCCAAGATTGATCATCGCAGGATGCCCCATTAAAATCCCTATTAACAAACAAGATTCAGTTGTTTTCTTAATACAGCTTTATTTCCAAACCCAGCCCACGATTCCGCCGCAGGGAGACCTGCTCAGAGCGGCAACCTAAATTATGTAACATTCTGATTCATAGCTATCTATTGTTCTATCTATCGATCTCATTCTGTTCATACATAGATATAGATATATTTTCATTCTATTCATTTACATATATGTAGTTTAATCAAAAGCAGATAATATCATAGTAAAACAACAAAGAGGTACATAGTCTAATTGTTAGAGTTGTATGAAATAGACTCGTTGACCCGAGTCCAAATACTGGACGAAGCCACAGTTCACATAGCGCTTATACCCTTGGGAAAGGTATGAATCTAATTGCTCTCCATCCACCTATAGACTAATAGTAGGGCGGTTTGGGTTCTTTAACCATGGATAGGTAAACAGTCTAGGAGAAGGATAAATCTGAATTCAAACCTGTTAAACTCCGCTTGGGGTGATCTCTACTAGAATAGGCTAAATCCTTATTAGTGATCTAAAACATTCATTACGTTTATTTTGTTTCAAGTTTTGAGAGTTAAAATTTCAGGTCGAACCTCTTGTCTCAATTAAGCATACAGAATTCTAATGAATTGCTTCAAAATTAAGGATTGCTGTTTCTTTACAGAATTATCTTACTGAAAAAATAATATTTTCTCTGAATCTTTGAAAAAGTAAATAGTAGGACAAACTGAGTAAAATACGAGTCTAGGCAAAAAATCATACATAAGTGAATAGGTAGATATTCTAGCGAAAACAAGACATTAGGTTTATAAGTTCCCAAAATTCACACTGAATTGTCCAATTGGACACATAGTCTAGTAGATAAAGGAGTTAGGTTAAGACAGTTCTAAGCGACATTTATTTCTGGACAGCAGGTTCAATCTTGGTCACAGCTTAACACCTGTACCCCAGCTATGGTTAGCGGAATGAGAACAGGACACCCCCGTGAACTGAATAAAGGGTTAGGTTCAAAGTTCCGTGAGGGTTCCCGATTACGACAAGAAGGTTCCCGAGTCCGACAAGAAATACCTAAAGAAGGCCGGAGGGCACATCGGTCGAAACGTTGTACAAATAACAATGAAGATTAGGACAATAGTCCGAATAATAGAAATAATACTGAATAAATAATGATGTTTATATTATGGGATTGGAAGGGAATTTCTACAAGTTCCTTTTGAAACAGCAAACTGATTCAACTAAGAAATGCTTCCATTTAGAAATTGTTAAAATGAAGTTTTAAGCAAAAAAGAATATTCCACCAATTGCAACAGGGTTTCGAATGGTTGCTTTACGCGGGATTATCTTTTGAGCTTGCAGATTTTGTCAAGCACAGCATGCAGATTATTGTTTATCTATATATATATATGAAAGAAAGAGGTAATTTTCACCTCTTTTTGTTAAAATTCCTTGCATAAAATTGTGCATGCGCATTATCTGAAATGAACTTAATTATTATTAAGAACACATTTTATGATATTTTTGTGTTAAAGCATGCAGTTGTATTGTTTTCGAAATGATTCTAAGATTTGTATATTTCACACGGACACATTCAAAATGGCTACTGTCTTGTTTCAAAGTGAAAAGTCAGTTGGCTAAATTCCTAGCATAAAAGTATCTGAAATGAACTTAATTATTATTAAGAACACATTTTATGATATTTTTGTGTTAAAGCATGCAGTTGTATTGTTTTCGAAAAACTTTCTAAGGTTTGTTTATTTCGCACGGAGACTTTCAAAATAGCTACCGGCTTAGTTCAAAGTGAAAGTCAAGGGAGGTTACTCTACTTGCCTTATTTGCTAGGAATTTTGACAACTAAAGGTGAAAATTACCAAGAAAGATTCTGTATATCAGTCTGTCTGTATGTTTGTTTGTACAATTATTAAGTGCACATCCTTTATAAAGGAAATTTTGTGGAGACTAGCAAAGACCAAAATTCAATAAAATCAACACCCTATTTTTGTCCAAGAGAGGGTTAAAAACATTTTCCCCCTTTATTTTCTATAACAAAAACTAAATAAAAATATAAGGAAAAAAAAAATCAATCATATATTGAAAAATTAATTAAAAAATGATTAAAAATAAAAGAAATTAATAAAAGATGAAACATAATAAGATAAGAATAATCAACTTTATCATATCAAAGACGTTTTATTCAAGAAATGCGGCCATTCAAAAAAGTTTAATTTAAAAAAATTCTGTGCCTCGTATTATGTACATATTTAGCCAAACCTTCCTCATGAGCAGGATGTTACACAAGGTCAATTTCTTTAGGGGAGTTTACCAGGTTTGAATTCAGAGTGTTCCTTCTCCTATACCAGTTGTTATAACAAAACTAATTATTGTATGTATTTAGCCAAACCCTCCTCATGAGCAGGATGTGACACAAGGTCAATTTCTTAAATGGAGTTTACCAGGTTTGAATTCAGAGTTTTCCTTCTTCTATACCAGTTGTTATAACAAAACTAATTATTGTATGTATTTAGCCAAACCCTCCTCATGAGCAGGATGTGACACAAGGTCAATTTCTTTAGGGGAGTTTAACGGGCTTGAATTCAGAGTTTCCCTTCTCCTAGACCAGAGATCACCAAATTTTTTTTTCTGGTGGGTCAGATAATTGAAAAAAAAATGGTTGTTTTAACAAAACTAATTATTGTATGTATTTACCTAAGCCGGCCCTGCAATAGTGAGGCAAAAAAGCAATGAATAGATTTAAATGAAAAGAAAAAGAAAGTTAAACTTATTTTCATTATGGTATGACTTTAAAAATGAGATCCAATAAGTCTTTAAAAATTACTAACAATATCACGCATCCCACTTACAAGTAGAAACCAGTCTCAGGTAAATTAAATAAAAATAAACATTGTCTTCGTTTTCTTACAGACTCATTTAGACTTCATGGATTACAAAATTTATAGTTTATTTGGACCATATTACCTTTCGGCACCCCTTTTTGATCTCGATTAAGAAAGGACATGTTTATCATTTATACCGTCAATATCCGGTTGTTGGTTAGGGTTAGGGATTAGGGTTAGGGTTAAGGATAGGGGTTAAGGTTAGGGGTAAGTTTTATAATTAAAAAAATTTAAATATCTTCTGTTAAAACAACCGGATATTGACAGTGTAAATGAAAAACATGTCCTTTCTTAATCGAGATCAAAAATGGGTGCCTAAAGGTCATATGGTTCGTTTTTTTATAACATTTAAAACGAAATGCTGGTGTTCCTTTCTTTTTCTTCTCCATCAAACTAGGTATTTACCTCGTACCCCCACTTGTACGGGTTAGACACAATGTCCTATTAATGTGGGACCACCCACAAACCGAAGCTCATTGGTAGCGGGTGAAAAATTGCGTCGATCCCGTTGACATTCCCTCTCAAGGGGGCGCAACAAGCACTGTGCAATAAAACCAGCCCTGTTCCTTTAAATCGAGGGGGCAGGTGTTGCCTAGGGGAGGGGTGACCCCCTGAGAGCGACGCTATTAATTTTCACTAAGACTCCATCAAACTTGAGAGAAATTGTTGTACCGGCCGTTCCTACAGTGGAGAACATGCACCGGTTCTCACTATAAATAGTGAGACACCGAGTGGAAAGGGAGCACTGTTCCCGTTAACGACAAGCTAGTCGTACATGTACCATTAATTGTAAATACACTTGTCTTATTTTACCCCATCTCGACTTGACTTCTTTTTACTGTTGGGACTAACATCACAAAAGAAAAGAAATTCGTTTTGTTATTAAACGTTTAAAAGTTATTTTTCTCCTGCAAATTTATGTCGTCTCACTCA
>CM042179.1:46446542-46466542 GCA_023376005.1 Doryteuthis pealeii
GTTGTGACTCAAACTGCCGTGAAAGTTTAAGCTGAGGTGAAAAACCTTGGAAGGAGTGATAATAATAATCCTTTGTTTGCACATAGATGGTATCAAGTATTTCTATCTAATACTAATAATTTAATGGGCCGCTATAGATAAATTATCGGTCATATGGAAATTCAATCTCACAGACAAGTTAAAGAGACAGTTCTTCCAGGCCGTTGTCGTGTCAGTGCTGCTGTATGACTGTACCACCTGGACCCTAACGAAGCAACTAGAGAATAAACTAGATGGAATCTGCGGGTGATCCTGAACAAGACGTGAAAATAGCACCCCACGAGAAAGCAGCTGTACAGCCACCTGCCACATATCGCCCAAACCATCCGAGTAAGACGGACAAGATACGCGGGACTGCTGGAGAAGCAAGGACAAACTCATAAGCGACGTCCTCCTGTGGAGGCCAGCACATGGGCGCGACAGTGTTGGCCGACCAGCAAAGACGTACATTGATCAGCTCTGTGCGGATACAGGATGCTGCATAGAGGACCTCCCGAGAATGATGAGCAATAGGGACGGATGGACAGAGATTGTCATGGATATCCGTGCCAACAGCGCGACATGATGATGATGATGATGATACTCTGTTATATGGTTTCAAGTATCTATTTTAAATTGATAATAATAATCCTTTGTATGCAAATAATTAGATGGTATCAAGTATTCCTATCTAATACTAATAATTTCCGAAAAGTCCTTTTTATTTTTACAGGTACTCTACTCTGATATACTCGGAATAAAAAAAATGGAAAATAATGGAAATGTTTAAAAAATACTGAATGCAAAATGCAGCGTTCTATTTGGGAAAGTCCAAACAAAGTTAGGATGATTCTGTGATGGAAAAAGCAAAAAAGAAGCAGCGCGAAAGAGAAAGACGTCAGCGTGAAAAATCCATGGAAACAAGAATATCATGTAACGGAATTGGAGCTCCGAGGATATTTGATTTGGTGGACTACATTGCAAATCGCCGGAAACCACCTGTTATTGGGGGTGGTAGTAAAACATGCCTTCTCATTGATTTTGCGATACCAGAAGAATGAAAGACAGGAAGGAAGAAATAAATTTAAAAAAAAAAAAAAAGAACGAAAGAGTAAAAAAAAAGAACAGAAAGAACAAAATACCTAGACCTGAATGTCGAAATTCGATGAACTGTAACGCAGAGACTAAAACAGTACCAGTTGCCAGTGGATTATCAGTGCCACTGGCCACTTTGAAAGCTATCTAATCCATTTGGTATTTTGGTACCTATTGCATTACAAACTCGACAACGTTTGATTGTCGTGTGAAGACAAGCTCAACTACCGTGATAATAATAGAATTAAACAAAAAGAAAATAGTAATTGAAAATTATACAAGACTTTAAAAGACATTATAAAGGTTTGTCGCCCTGGCGGTAGGGATTGGAATACATTGACTGCGTTCTTTGCACGGGGGGCATGTCCTGGGTTCGACACTAAACTGTATCTATTAGTGGGGTTTGGTTAGGTTTGGTTTGGTCTGATGACATAACCCTTCGGGTTATTTAATGCCAACTCTTGGCATATATATATATATATATATAAAGTAAAAAGTCAGTAAAGTTGGCGGAGTGGCCTATTGTCGGTATCAGCCAAACAGCGAGGGAGTCTATCCCCCTTTCGGGAGATTTTTTTTTCTGATGTGGAGTGCCACGTCTACTCTCAGCTCCTCACTGTACCACACAGATCAGATTACGCAATATGCGCTACTCATACGCTGAGTTGGCGGGGAGCAGTATCGAACTCGGAACCTGGCGATTCCAAGGTGCTCCACCGACTGGACTTAACTTGTTCCCCCCACACACATATATATATATATATAGTCATCCACAGACACGTGTTTCGGCATTTCACGCCTCTTCAGTGTGGCTAGGCTGGACTACCTCTGATCAGGAGCGAAATCCAACTGACTTTTCGTCCGCCCAATTCCTTAACCTATCGGCCATTTGACAGCTGCTGTAACTATTAAATATATACATTTGTTTATATATTTTACGATCACCAGAGAGAAGCAGTCCGTAAATACGATCATTGCTTTATATATGCTGGCAGTGAAAGTTAATTTAAGTCACCCCTAGAGAGCTCTAACAAGTTTTGGGAGCATACAATGTAATATAATATAATATATATATATATATATATATATATATATATATATATATAACAATATACAATATAACATAACAATATGTAATATAATAGAGCAATATACAATATAACATAACATAATATATATAACGTACGCAACATATACTATATATAACATAACCCATCTAATTCACGTTCTGGAGTTCAGTAGAGTATCTCTTCATTACCATTACTTCCAGATCCACTCTGAGTCGGAGTGGAAGTACCTGTTAGGGTCCCATCCAGGAATCAGATAGATCTATTTGAAAATTATTTGTATTGAATAGGGATGTTTGAAACTAAATAAGAGTGCACACGTTATTTGTATTAGATAAGAATACTTGAAACTGTATAACTATAAACAAATGATACAATACTATATGGTCTACACGCAGATGGCATGCAAAGGACAGGAGGCCCCCAAAAGCGGTTCAAAGACCATATGAAAACGACGCTGTAGAAATGCACCATCACAACTTCAAACGTGGAAGATCTGGCCTCTAACAGACAGGGTTGGCAAGACACGCACCGCACAGGAGTTGAGCGGCTCAGTATCGAAATTAACAGGGCTGCAGAGCGGCAACGTCTTCGACGTCATGAACCACCAAATGCAGATACGTATCTTTTTTTTATGAACACATTGCACATTCGGTTTTCCGGTTAACGCCGGGTGTCCAGCGAGCTTCGGCCGCTGGACTTATCGAGAGTTTAATAATAGCGTCAATTCCTGAGGCGCCCACCTTGTGGGGGAATGCCGAAGGAATCGACGCAATTTTTGTTCATTCCCACCCATGAATGGGCCCACATTAAAACGAGGCCTTGTGCCCAGTCCATACAAGTGGGGTATGCGACAAATATACCAAATGTAAATGGGAATTTCCCTTGCAATGTGTGTGACTGCATCTGCAAGTCCAGAATTGGAATAATTATCCATCAGAGGGTCCACAACTGAGGAATAACATGGAGTGTTGTCATTTGCGATATGAAGACTATATGAAGAGTTTACCTACCTCATGAACAACACAAACGATCTCACAAGTGATGTGCAACGGCGGATTGGACAGGAGGCCCACAAAAGCGGTTCAAAGACCACATGAAGACGACACTAAAGAAATGTAACATCCCACCTTCAAACGTGGAAGATCTGGCCTCCAACATACAGGGTTGATGAGACACTTGCCGCACAGGAGTTGAGCGGCTCAATATCGAAATTAACATGGCTGCAGAGCGGCAACGTCTTCTTCGTTATGCACCACAAAATGCAGATGGGAAATTTCCCTTGCAATGTGTGTGACTGCATCTGCGAGTCCAGAATTGGACTAACTCGGCCACCAGAAGGTCCACAACTGTTGAACAACATGGAGTGACGTCATCGTCGTATGTGACGGACTTCTAAATGGATGGACAAAAAAGTATGATTTAAATATTATTTCAATGGAACGTTGATTACCATAAAATATTTACAAATGAATCATATATGGGTATCAAATAACCAGGTATGAATCCAACTATTATCTCTCTAGCTCTGGGTAAATAGTAGGGCAGACAGGGGTCTCCATCTTTGTAAGTAACATAGAAGGAAAACTGTAAGCTGAATTCAAACTCCTTATCTATGCGCGTTAAATAAGTCAGGTCAGGTGTCAGAGATCATTTAAGTCAGGTGAAGGATTATATATATATATATATATATATATATATATATATATATATATATATATATATATACGTAAACCACTCCGCACGATCACCATGTGACGCAAGGTCAATTTCTTAAGCAAAGTTTAACAGGTTTGAATTCAGAGTTTTCCTTGGTTACCTAGCTACGGTTAAAGACCCCCATCCTGCCTTACTATTTACCCATGAATATATGGGACTATAACTTAAAGTACATCAGTTCAAATCCTGAATGTTTGTATTTGCCATAGCGCTAATACTCTTGGGAAAGGTATTAATCCAACTATTATCTCTGTCCATGAGTAAATGGTCGGGTAATTGTCATTTCAGTCTGGGAAGACTATGATATAGTTCTTGTGGCCCTGAAGTTACAGTGCCTCCTGTGACTGTGATGACCCATTTTCGAAAAACATTCTCGACCACAGATAATGCAGGCTGTCCCTGAAGATATTGATGTGCCGGTGCTTTGTTGCCGCTCCTTTCTTCTGAACCTCTTGGCTTCATGGTGTTGCGCCAGGGTGGCTTCAGACATGAACAGTCCGCTACGGAGAGCCTGTCGTCACCGAGGTAGACTGGACTCTTTAACATTAGTATAGCAATCGGAAATCAAAGGATAAGTCTGAATTCAAGCCAGACTAACAGAAGGATGGGCGGGACTCTCCAGGCTATTTCTGTTCAAGAAACGCTATATGAGAAGCAACCCTCACGGCCAAACCAGGTTACGAGGTGACACATATTAATGGAATTTATTTCTAATGCAACGGAATACAGGTACGTACGTATTAATTGAACCATATTAATATATCACTAGGGGTCCATAGTATTAAAATATTTTAACTTTCAAAATATTTTAACTTTCACACATTAATTGAATTGAGGTCTTTGTAAAAATGACTTTTGCTACTTGGGTCTTTTCAGATCATAAACGCAGCTGTTTGTATTTCCCTGCGTAAATAGTAGGGCAGACTAGGTTCTTTAGCTTTGGTTAGGCAACCAGTCTAGGAGAAGGAAAACTCCTTCAGGCTATTTCTGCTCATGACACCCTACATGAGTAGCACCCCACGACCAAACCGGGTTATGGGATAAATCTATCTGTTTCATCTTCTGATATATTTAGTAATAACTGAATATCATAATTGGGTGTAGTGGGTTGCGAGTTAGACAGAGCAAACCTTTTTCAGTGACGTTGATTCTCACTGAGTGCCTCGTACTTATGATCTTATGTAAAATGAAAACTAATTGGACACAGCATAGTGGATAAAGGCGTTGATTTAAGACAATTCTAAGTGACAGTTACCTCTAGGCTCCTGGTTCAATCCTGGTCAAGGGCGACTGTAACATAGAATGATAATTAACACAGCTTAACTCCTGTACCCCAGCTATGGTTTTCGGAATGAGAACAGGATACCTCCGTGGATTGAATGAAGGGTTGTGTTCAAAGTTCCGTGATGGCTCCCGATTACGACAAGAAGGTTCCCGGGTTCAAAAAGAAGGTTCCCGATCTCGAGAAAGCTCCTGAGTCCAACAAGAAATACCTGAAGAAGGCCGAAACAGATAACAATAAAGATGAGGACAAAAGTCCGAATAATCCAAATAATATTACCAAGATACGATGGTGTTGCATTCAAGTTAAGAACAAGTCAGTTTGAAAACATGTCTGTTCTCCCCACATCATCGAATTCAAATATCGATTAGCCTGATTAGTACTTAGATGAGTGACCACTTACGAACAAAAATACTCTAATTTCTGTGAAGGACAATTCACTTGATGCAATGTTTAACGAGCTAGGCTAGCAAACCATGATAGTGAGTTCGATTCTCTCTGGGGTCACGTACTTTGCACATCGCTACTAGTTGGTGGGTTTTAAGACCTTTTTATTATTCTAGCCGATCTCAATAGTGCCGTGGTCTGGACTGTAATAATTCTTCCATGGTGGTAGTCCCCGGGGCATTGTTTATCGAAATGACTCAATTCGGCAGTAAATGACTCGAGGTGGGGGGGATAAGCTGTAAAACAAAACAACCCGCTAGATCACTGAAGTTAAGAAGCAATGAGCCTGTTCAAATACTTAATTGGGTGACCACTTCAGCTATAAGTAGCCTGAGTCCTTTGTTTATCAAAATGACGCAATTCTGCATTAAATGACCAGAAAAGGGTTGATATGCTGCAAAACAGGTAAACAACCTGCTAGGTCACCAAAGTTAAGCAGTAATGAGCCTGTTCAATACTTAATTGGGTGACCACTTAAAGTTAAGCAGTAATGAGCCTGTTCAATACTTAATTGGGTGACCACTTAAGTTAAGCAGTAATGAGCCTGTTCAATACTTAATTGGGTGACCACTTAAAGTTAAGCAGTAATGAGCCTGTTCAATACTTAATTGGGTGACCACTTAAAGTTAAGCAGTAATGAGCCTGTTCAATACTTAATTGGGTGACCACTTAAAGTTAAGCAGTAATGAGCCTGTTCAATACTTAATTGGGTGACCACTTAAAGTTAAGCAGTAATGAGCCTGTTCAATACTTAATTGGGTGACCACTTAAAGTTAAGCAGTAATGAGCCTGTTCAATACTTAATTGGGTGACCACTTAAAGTTAAGCAGTAATGAGCCTGTTCAATACTTAATTGGGTGACCACTTAAAGTTAAGCAGTAATGAGCCTGTTCAATACTTAATTGGGTGACCACTTAAAGTTAAGCAGTAATGAGCCTGTTCAATACTTAATTGGGTGACCACTTAAAGTTAAGCAGTAATGAGCCTGTTCAATACTTAATTGGGTGACCACTTAAAGTTAAGCAGTAATGAGCCTGTTCAATACTTAATTGGGTGACCACTTAAAGTTAAGCAGTAATGAGCCTGTTCAATACTTAATTGGTGACCACTTAAAGTTAAGCAGTAATGAGCCTGTTCAATACTTAATTGGTGACCACTTAAAGTTAAGCAGTAATGAGCCTGTTCAATACTTAATTGGGTGACCACTTAAAGTTAAGCAGTAATGAGCCTGTTCAATACTTAATTGGGTGACCACTTAAAGTTAAGCAGTAATGAGCCTGTTCAATACTGTTGTGATGTTAGTCCCAACAGTAAAAAGAAGTCAAGTCGAGATGGGGTAAAATAAGACAAGTGTATTTACAATTAATGGTACATGTACGACTAGCTTGTCGTTAACGGGAACAGTACTCCCTTTCCACTCGGTGTCTCACTATTTATAGTGAGAACCGGTGCATGTTCTCCACTGTAGGAACGGCCGGTACAACAAATACTTAATTGGGTGACCACTTAAAGTTAAGCAGTAATGAGCCTGTTCAATACTTAATTGGGTGACTACTTTAGCAACTGCAGATACTGTGAGCAATACGAGTCCTTTGTTTATCAAAATGACGCAATTCTGCATTAAATAACCCCACAAGCGTTGATATGCCATAAAACAAATCAATCAATAAATATTATCCAGAATAATTTTTCATTTTTCTCGAAAAATCTAAATTCGCAAGGATTTTCCCCTAAAAATGTATTAAGTGGTTATTTATTTATTCATTTATTGAATAAATATTTGTTTTTAGTCTTCATCGTAATTCTCAAAATAGATGAATGAAGGAATAAATAAATGCATAAATAAATTAATTATTCTAAAAAGAAAAAACTTAAGCTAAAATAATTTTCTTTCCTTCTTTCTTTCTTTCTTTTTCTTTCTTTTTCTTTCTTTTTTTTTTCTTTTATATTTTTATCTTTTGCTTTACATTGCTTTATTTGTTTGTTTCTTTCTTTCTGTGTTTTCTTCCTGTGTTTTTTTCATTTATTCTTTGTTTGCTTTTGTTTTTTCTTCCGGTGTTTTTTCAGTCTTTCATTTTTTTGTTTGTTTCATTTTTTCTTTCTTTTCTGTTTTCTTTCCTTCTGTTTTTTCTTCCTGTATTTTTGTATCTATATTTCATTTTGTGTTTCTTTCTTTAATTCAGTTTTACTTTCTGTGCTTTTTCTATCTATCATTTTCATATTTTGTTTGTTTGTTTGTTTCATTTTTTTCTTCCTGTATTTTTTGTATCTATATTTCATTTAGTGTTTCTTTCTTTCTTTAATTCAGTTTTACTTTCTGTGCTTTTTCTATCTATCATTTTCATATTTTGTTTGTTTGTTTGTTTCATTTTTTTCTTCCTGTATTTTTTGTATCTATATTTCATTTAGTGTTTCTTTCTTTCTTTAATTCAGTTTTTCTTTCTGTGCTTTTTCTATCTATCATTTTCATTTTTTGTTTGTTTGTTTGTTTTTTTTTTCTTCCTGTATTTTTGTATCTATATTTCATTTAGTGTGTTTCTTCTTTCTTTAATTCAGTTTTCTTTCTGTGCTTTTTCTATCTATCATTTTCATATTTTGTTTGTTTGTTTGTTTGTTTTTTTCTTCCTGTATTTTTGTATCTATATTTCATTTAGTGTTTCTTTCTTTCTTTAATTCAGTTTTTCTTTCTGTGCTTTTTCTATCTGTCATTTTCATTTTTGTTTGTTTGTTTGTTTGTTTTTTTCTTCCTGTTTTTTGTATCTATATTTCATTTAGTGTTTCTTTCTTTCTTTAATTCAGTTTTTCTTTCTGTGCTTTTTCTATCTATCATTTTCATTTTTGTTTGTTTGTTTGTTTTTTTCTTCCTGTATTTTTTGTATCTATATTTCATTTAGTGTTTCTTTCTTTCTTTAATTCAGTTTTCTTTCTGTGCTTTTTCTATCTATCATTTTCATTTTTGTTTGTTTGTTTGTTTTTTTTCTTCCTGTATTTTTTGTATCTATATTTCATTTAGTGTTTCTTTCTTTCTTTAATTCAGTTTTCTTTCTGTGCTTTTTCTATCTATCATTTTCATTTTTTGTTTGTTTGTTTTTTTTTTCTTCCTGTATTTTTTGTATCTATATTTCATTTAGTGTTTCTTTCTTTCTTTAATTCAGTTTTTCTTTCTGTGCTTTTTCTATCTATCATTTTCATTTTTTGTTTGTTTGTTTGTTTTTTTTCTTCCTGTATTTTTTGTATCTATATTTCATTTAGTGTTTCTTTCTTTCTTTAATTCAGTTTTCTTTCTGTGCTTTTTCTATCTATCATTTTCATTTTTGTTTGTTTGTTTGTTTGTTTTTCTTCCTGTATTTTTTGTATCTATATTTCATTTAGTGTTTCTTTCTTTCTTTAATTCAGTTTTTCTTTCTGTGCTTTTTCTATCTATCATTTTCATTTTTGTTTGTTTGTTTGTTTGTTTTTTTCTTCCTGTATTTTTGTATCTATATTTCATTTTAGTGTTTCTTTCTTTCTTTAATTCAGTTTTTCTTTCTGTGCTTTTTCTATCTATCATTTTCATTTTTTGTTTGTTTGTTTGTTTTTTTCTTCCTGTATTTTTGTATCTATATTTCATTTAGTGTTTCTTTCTTTCTTTAATTCAGTTTTCTTTCTGTGCTTTTTCTATCTATCATTTTCATTTTTTGTTTGTTGTTTGTTTTTTTTTCTTCCTGTATTTTTTGTATCTATATTTCATTTAGTGTTTCTTTCTTTCTTTAATTCAGTTTTTCTTTCTGTGCTTTTTCTATCTATCATTTTCATTTTTTTTGTTTGTTTGTTTGTTTTTTCTTCCTGTATTTTTTGTATCTATATTTCATTTAGTGTTTCTTTCTTTCTTTAATTCAGTTTTTCTTTCTGTGCTTTTTCTATCTATCATTTTCATTTTGTTTGTTTGTTTGTTTGTTTTTTCTTCCTGTATTTTTGTATCTATATTTCATTTAGTGTTTCTTTCTTTCTTTAATTCAGTTTTTCTTTCTGTGCTTTTTCTATCTATCATTTCATTTGTTTGTTTGTTTGTTTTTTTTTCTTCCTGTATTTTTGTATCTATATTTCATTTAGTGTTTCTTTCTTTCTTTAATTCAGTTTTTCTTTCTGTGCTTTTTCTATCTATCATTTTCATTTTTTTGTTTGTTTGTTTTTTTCTTCCTGTATTTTTTGTATCTATATTTCATTTAGTGTTTCTTTCTTTCTTTAATTCAGTTTTTCTTTCTGTGCTTTTTCTATCTATCATTTTCATTTTGTTTGTTTGTTGTTTGTTTTTTCTTCCTGTATTTTTTGTATCTATATTTCATTTAGTGTTTCTTTCTTTCTTTAATTCAGTTTTTCTTTCTGTGCTTTTTCTATCTATCATTTTTTTGTTTGTTTGTTTGTTTGTTTTTTTCTTCCTGTATTTTTGTATCTATATTTCATTTAGTGTTTCTTTCTTTCTTTAATTCAGTTTTTCTTTCTGTGCTTTTCTATCTATCATTTTCATTTTGTGTTTGTTTGTTTGTTTTTTCTTCCTGTATTTTTGTATCTATATTTCATTAGTGTTTCTTTCTTTCTTTAATTCAGTTTTCTTTCTGTGCTTTTTCTATCTATCATTTTCATTTTTGTTTGTTTGTTTGTTTGTTTTTTCTTCCTGTATTTTTTGTATCTATATTTCATTTAGTGTTTCTTTCTTTCTTTAATTCAGTTTTTCTTTCTGTGCTTTTTCTATCTATCATTTTCATTTTTTGTTTGTTGTTTGTTTTTTTTTTTCTTCCTGTTTTTTGTATCTATATTTCATTAGTGTTTCTTTCTTTCTTTAATTCAGTTTTTCTTTCTGTGCTTTTCTATCTATCATTTTCATTTTTTTGTTTGTTTGGTTTTTTTCTTCCTGTATTTTTTGTATCTATATTTCATTTAGTGTTTCTTTCTTTCTTTAATTCAGTTTTCTTTCTGTGCTTTTTCTATCTATCATTTTCATTTTTTGTTTGTTTGTTTGTTTGTTTTTTCTTCCTGTATTTTTTGTATCTATATTCATTCAGTGTTTTTCTTTCTTTAATTCAGTTTTTCTTTCTGTGCTTTTTCTATCTATCATTTTCATTTTTTGTTTGTTGTTTTTTTTCTTCCTGTATTTTTGTATCTATATTTCATTTAGTGTTTCTTTCTTTCTTTAATTCAGTTTTTCTTTCTGTGCTTTTTCTATCTATCATTTTCATTTTGTTTGTTTGTTTGTTTTTTTTCTTCCTGTATTTTTTGTATCTATATTTCATTTAGTCTTTCTTTCTTTCTTTCTTTCATTTAGTTTTTTCTTTCTTTCTGTTTTCATTTTTCTTTCATTTAGTTTTTCTTTCTTTCTTTCATTCATTTAGTTTCTTTCTTTCTTTCTTTCTTTCTTTCTTTCTTTCTTTCTTCTTTCTTTTCCCACATGGTTGAATAACCCAAGCAGTAATAGAAAAATACCAATTCTTCAAAGATACAAGAACTTAAAGACACTGTTTATATATTTCCAGTAAACGTAACGCATTCGATATCTACCTCTCTTCCTCTTCGATAAAGAAAATTAGATTTCAAAGAACACCAAGTCTTTTCACGAATCTTTCGACTTGCCTCATAACACGGAGACGACGAAATTTTCAAGTAAGCGGGATATATGCGGAGCTTTTTGTAAGAGAAGACAAATTAAGATAAGATCGGTTAAGTTTAAGCAGATCCTCTATGCAGATATATATATATTATATATATATATATATATATATATATATATATATATGTATATATATATGTATATATATATGTATATATTTATAAATACATATATATATGTATATATGTATATATAATATATATATATACACGTAGATTCAAAAACTTTTACTGAACAGAACGAAGTTTGAATTAAACAACTACCCATATATCCCAACAGCTCTTATCGAGGTGTCGCGAAAAGGAGAGTAATTTGTAGGAGAGCATCAAGAACACTAACAAGGTTTTAAAAAATGTATTTATTGTTCCGTTTCTTTGTTTAATGGCATATCAACATTCATGGGTTATTTGATGTCAAACGATTTATTGTAGAATGACAGTAGTGGTACTGTTTAACACATAGTTGGGGGACGAGGCCCTTTTTTAAAAAAAACCTTTCTGCCCACGTATCCCAACAATTCTAATCGGGGTGTCGTGAAAAAAAGGAGTAATTTGTAGGAAAGCACCAAGAACACTAGAACAAGGTTTACAAATGACCATATTGTTTCGTTTTCTTTGTTTAACGGCATACAAACTTCCATGGATTATTTGATGTCAAAGCTATTTTTGTAGTAGTCTGTGTTGTAGTATGACTGGAGTATATTTAGGAAGGATTGACTGGAGTATATCTAGGAAGGAGTGATGGATTCTAATTAGCATTTAACAGCAGTCTATTATGATATTGATGCTTCTGTTTGGGTAGGAGTAAATGATTTTAATTAGCATTTCATAGTTATTATTGTAGAAGAACAGTAGTGGTACTATTTAACACATAGCTGGGGGAAAAGGGGTTCATAACTTTCTACCCATGTATCTCAACAGCTCTTATCGAGGTGTCGTGAAAAGGAGAGTAATTTTTAGGAGAGCATCAAGAACACTAGAACAAGGTTTTAAAAAATGCCTTTATTGTTTCATTTCTTTGTTTAAGGGCATATTACCCTTCATGGGTTATTTGATGTTAAAGCTTTTCTTGCAGTAGTTTGAAAGGGAACGTTGTAGTATGACTGGAATATATTTAGGAAGGATTGACTGGAGTATATTTAAGGAGGAGTGAAGGATTCTAATTAGCATTTCCATAGTTAACAGCTGTCCATGATTATATTGATGCTTCTATTTAGGAAAGAGTGAAGGATTCTAATTAGCATTTTCATAGTTAACAGCTGTCTATGATTATATTGATGCTTCTATTTAGGAAGGAGTGAAAGATTCTAATTAACATTTTCTTAGTTAACAGCTGTCCATGATGATATTGATGCTTCTATTTAGGAAAGAGTGAAGGATTCTAATTAGCATTTTCATAGTTAACAGCTGTCTATGATTATATTGATGCTTCTATTTAGGAAGGAGTGAAAGATTCTAATTAGCATTTTCTTAGTTAACAGCTGTCCATGATGATATTGATGCTTATATTCGGGTAGCAGGCGCGTGGTCTAATGGTTAGAGTAGTAAGAAATGGACTTGTCAACGCGAGTTCAATTCCTGGACGAAGCTGTTGGCATTTCACATAGCGCTAGGACACTTGGAAAAGGTATGAATCCAATTCTCCCTCCAGCTATGGGTAAATAGCATGGAAGACTGGACTCTTTAACCGTGGCTAGGTAACCAGTCTAGGAGAAAGAAAACTCTGAATTCAAACCTGTTAAGCTCCGCTTAAGAAATTGACCTTGTGTCGCATCCTGTTCATGCGGAGGGGTTGGTAAATATATATATTCTGGTAGGAGTGAAGGATTTTAATTAGCATTTCATAGTTAACAGCTGTCCATGATGATATTGATGCTTCTATCTAGGAAAGAGTGAAGGATTCTAATTAGCATTTTCTTAGTTAACAGCTGTCCATAATGATATTGATCCTTCTATCTAGGAAAGAGTGAAGGATTCTAATTAGCATTTTCTTAGTTAACAGCTGTCCATAATGATATTGATCTAGGAAAGGGTGAAGGATTCTAATTAGCATTTCATAGTTAACAGCTGTCCATGATTATATTGATGCTTCTATTTAGGAAGGAGTGGAGGATTCTAATTAGCATTTCATAGTTAACAGCTGTCCATGATTATATTGATGCTTCTATTTAGGAAGGAGTGGAGGATTCTAATTAGCATTTACCATAGTTAACAGCTGTCCATGATTATATTGATGCTTCTATTTAGGAAGGAGTGGAGGATTCTAATTAGCATTTCATAGTTAACAGCTGTCCATGATTATATTGATGCTTCTATTTAGGAAGGAGTGGAGGATTCTAATTAGCATTTCATAGTTAACAGCTGTCCATGATTATATTGATGCTTCTATTTAGGAAGGAGTGGAGGATTCTAATTAGCATTTACCATAGTTAACAGCTGTCCATGATTATATTGATGCTTCTATTTAGGAAGGAGTGGGATTCTAATTAGCATTACCATAGGTCCATATTATATGATGCATTCTAATTAGCATTCATAGTTAACAGCTGTCCATGATTATATTGATGCTTCTATCTAGTAAAAGAGTGAAGGATTCTAATTAGCATTTACCATAGTTAACTGCTGTCCATGATTATATTGATGCTTCTATTTAGGAAGGAGTGAAAGGATTCTAATTAGCATTTCCATAGTTAACAGCTGTCCATGATTATATTGATGCTTCTATCTAGTAAAAGGTGAAGGATTCTAATTAGCATTTACCATAGTTAACAGCTGTCCATGATTATATTGATGCTTCTATCTAGTAAAGAGTGAAGAATTCTAATTAGCATTTCCATAGTTAACAGTTGTCCATGATTATATTGATGCTTCTATCTAGGAAAGAGTGAAGGATTCTAATTAGCATTTCATAGTTAACAGCTGTCCATGATTATATTGATGCTTCTATCTAGGAAAGAGACAAGGATTCTAATTAGCATTTCCATAGTTAACAGTTGTCCATGATTATATTGATGCTTCTATCTAGTAAAGAGTGAAGGATTCTAATTAGCATTTACCATAGTTAACAGCTGTCCATGATTATATTGATGCTTCTATCTAGTAAAGAGTGAAGGATTCTAATTAGCATTTCATAGTTAACAGCTGTCCATGATTATATTGATGCTTCTATTTAGGAAGGAGTGGAGGATTCTAATTAGCATTTACCATAGTTAACAGCTGTCCATGATTATATTGATGCTTCTATTTAGGAAGGAGTGGAGGATTCTAATTAGCATTTACCATAGTTAACAGCTGTCCATGATTATATTGATGCTTCTATTTAGGAAGGAGTGGAGGATTCTAATTAGCATTTCATAGTTAACAGCTGTCCATGATTATATTGATGCTTCTATCTAGTAAAGAGTGAAGGATTCTAATTAGCATTTACCATAGTTAACTGCTGTCCATGATTATATTGATGCTTCTATTTAGGAAGGAGTGAAGGATTCTAATTAGCATTTCCATAGTTAACAGCTGTCCATGATTATATTGATGCTTCTATCTAGTAAAGAGTGAAGGATTCTAATTAGCATTTACCATAGTTAACAGCTGTCCATGATTATATTGATGCTTCTATCTAGTAAAGAGTGAAGGATTCTAATTAGCATTTCATAGTTAACAGCTGTCCATGATTATATTGATGCTTCTATCTAGTAAAGAGTGAAGGATTCTAATTAGCATTTCATAGTTAACAGCTGTCCATGATTATATTGATGCTTCTATCTAGGAAAGAGTGAAGGATTCTAATTAGCATTTCCATAGTTAACAGCTGTCCATGATTATATTGATGCTTCTATCTAGGAAAGAGACAAGGATTCTAATTAGCATTTCCATAGTTAACAGTTGTCCATGATTATATTGATGCTTCTATCTAGTAAAGAGTGAAGGATTCTAATTAGCATTTACCATAGTTAACAGCTGTCCATGATTATATTGATGCTTCTATCTAGTAAAGAGTGAAGGATTCTAATTAGCATTTCATAGTTAACAGCTGTCCATGATTATATTGATGCTTCTATCTAGTAAAGAGTGAAGGATTCTAATTAGCATTTCATAGTTAACAGCTGTCCATGATTATATTGATGCTTCTATCTAGTAAAGAGTGAAGGATTCTAATTAGCATTCCATAGTTAACAGCTGTCCATGATTATATTGATGCTTCTATTTAGGAAAGAGTGAAGGATTCTAATTAGCATTTCCATAGTTAACAGCTGTCCATGATTATATTGATGCTTCTATCTAGGAAATAGTGAAGGATTCTAATTAGCATTTCCATAGTTAACAGCTGTCCATGATTATATTGATGCTTCTATCTAGTAAAGAGTGAAGGATTCTAATTAGCATTTCCATATTTAACTGCTGTCCATGATTATATTGATACCTATGTATACCAACAATTCTTATGACTCATGGTTTCATTTCTTTGTTTAAACTTTCATAGGTTATTTGATGTTAAAACTATTCTTGTAGAAGAACAACAGAGGTACTAATTAATACATTGTTGGGAGAATGTTGGTGTTCATGCCTTTCTATTCGTGTACCCCAAAAGCTCTTATCACGGCGCTGTGAGAAGGAGAGTAATTTTGGAGAGCATCAAGAATACTGCCGTAGGAATTAAGTTTTGAAAGGTATATTGTCAGAACTTCAATATATTTATTTTATAGAGAAGTTTTAAAACCTATATTGTCTAGAACTTCAATATATTTATTTTATAGAGAAGTTTAAAACCTATATTGTCTAGAACTTCAATATATTTATTTTATAGAGAAGTTTTAAAACCTATATTGTCTAGAACTTCAATATATTTATTTTATAGAGAAGTTTTAAAACCTATATGTCTAGAACTTCAATATATTTATTTTATAGAGAAGTTTAAACCTATATTGTCTAGAACTTCAATATATTTATTTTATAGAGAAGTTTTAAAACCTATATTGTCTAGAACTTCTTAAAACCTATATTGTCTAGAATATTTATTTTATAGAGAAGTTTTAAAACCTATATTGTCTAGAACTTCAATATATTTATTTTATAGAGAAGTTTTAAAAACTATATTATCTAGAACTTCAATATATTTATTTTATAGAGAAGTTTTAAAAACTATATTGTCTAGAACTTCAATATATTTATTTTATAGAGAAGTTTTAAAAACTATATTATCTAGAACTTTAATATATTCTTCTTTTTACAGAAGATTCAGGTTTTAATAACTATATTGTCTAAAACTTCAATATATTCTTCTTAGAGAGAAGTTTTAAAACCTATATTGTCTAGAAATTTAATATATTCTTCTTCTTTTTTTTTTTACACAGGAGTTAAGTTTTGAAAGTTATATTATCTAGAACTTCAATTCTTCAACTTTGGAGGAGTTGAGTTTGAAAACGTATATCGTCTAGAACTTCAATTTATTCTTCCTTTTTTTTTATAGAGAAGTTAAGTTCTGAAAGGTATATTGTCGAGAACTTCAGAATATTCTCCTCTTTGTTGCAGAGTAAGTTTTGTACATCATATTTTCTAGAACCTCAATATATTGTTCTCTTTATTGCGCACTTAGTTTTGTGACAGTTTAATGGACATAAAATATTTAAAGAAAAAAGAGACGAGTTGTTTGCAGTAAAGTTATAAATAATTTTAATAATAAGTTCTAAAATGCTGATGCCATTGTGTGAAGATCTACCGTTTTACGACTCTAAAAGCTGTTAGCGTAGATACAGATTTCTTTCTTTAGCTACAATGATATTTTTATATCTATATGTAGATAATAATATAAGTAAAATGCCAATAAACATGGAGGTTTTTCACAGTTACTTTCATTATTTCTCTGTGCGGGTAATATTGAGAGGATGATGGAAATAAACATTGAAATATCATATTCAAGTAGACTTAATTCATTGGCTACAATGATCCCTTTTTTACAGTTACTTTCATCCTTTCTATATGTAGATAATGTTGTGAGGATGATGGAAATAAACATGGAAATATCAACAAAATCCAGGAGACTTGATTGTTAATCAAATATTCATTAGCTACAAGGATGTTTTTCACAGTTACTTTCATCCTTTCTATATGTAGATAATGTTGTAAGGATGATGGAAATAAACATGGAAATATTAACAAAATCAAGGAGACTTGATTGTTAATCAAATATTCATAGCTACAAGGATGTTTTTCACAATCCTTTCATATGTAGATAATGTTGAGGATGATGGAAATAAACATGGAAATATTAACAAAATCAAGGAGACTTGATTGTTAATCAAATATTCATTAGCTACAAAGATGTTTTTCACAGTTGCTTTCATCCTTTCTATATGTAGATAATGTTGTGAGGATGATGGAAATAACATAGAAATATTAACAAAATCAAGGAGACTTGATTGTTAATCAAATATTCATTAGCTACAAGGATGTTTTTCCCAATTGCTTTCATCCTTTCTATATGTAGATAATGTTCTGAGGATGATGGAAATAAACATGGAAATATCAACAAGGAATTTTTATTATCTTTTTTTATCATGCAAAATCAATAAACCTTAATTAGATTTATCAATAAAAACGAAAGAAAAACAATTAAAAAATCAAGATTCTTTAATTCCTTAACTCTGACTAGTCGAGAACAAAAATGCACTAGCAAAAACTAAAATACTATGTTGAATAAGAAACACTAATGAAACTAATTAAGAATGAATATAAAAATATCACACTTATTTTAATGTTATTTTTAACTGATTTCTTTATACAATTATATATGTAGGATTGATTTTGATACATTTGAGAATAACATGATAGTATTAAAAATCAGTAACAGCAAATAATTTTATATTTTATTCAACCCAGTTTTTTAAAATCATTATGCAAATTATTCCTACCATATACAATGTAAATCTTTATTCATTAGAGGTATATTACACATACTTCCGGATTTTAAATGCTTTAATAATATGTGCAGTTTCGCGGCAAATATAATTCAGCAAGACTTTAATAGAGACATCCTTATTAAATATGATGTAAATTAAGATTAAATAATGACAATTTCATAATCTTTGAAAATATAGCTTGAATAATAAAGAGAATCGTGACGTTAGTGGTGACTTAGTTTCGGTTACAAACAGACAGTTACAGTTGATAAATGCCGTTAAATTTAATCCCTTACGCACTCACTCACTCAGTTAATAGAATAAAAGATTGCAAGTCAGTAGAGAATAGAAAAATAGACATCAGAAACTGTCGGCTGGGGTGTTAGAATACACCGACT
This sequence comes from Doryteuthis pealeii, assembly GCA_023376005.1. Classification (NCBI taxonomy): domain Eukaryota; kingdom Metazoa; phylum Mollusca; class Cephalopoda; order Myopsida; family Loliginidae; genus Doryteuthis; species Doryteuthis pealeii. Next base: position 46,465,108 of record CM042179.1, read on the forward strand.
GCACCTCTGCAGAGGGGTAACCCCCCCCCAATGGAGCTACCTGTTGGCTGTTGATGGCGACCTGTGATGCTCAAGGATAGAACCCAGGTGGATGAGCAGTCCATGATTTGCAAAACTCCATTTTGGCCCTTTCTTGGGCTAAACGAGCGGTCGGAGAGGCCCCCTCCGATCAATCGGCTGGTCACGTCAAGCCCTAGCACCTATATGATTGCTCCAACTCTATTGCCAAAACCTATATGATTGCTCCAACCCTATTGACGAAACCTTAGGAGTGAGAAAAAAATGAGATCTCACGGGATTTATTAATTCAACCTAGCAATTGCTAATTACTCTGTTCCCCTTGTATATTTGCTTAGTAAACCTTTTTCCCTATCCTTAATACTCATTGTGTTTCTTCCTATTATTTCTCTGTTAAATTTGAAACTTATTACAACTTATACCAAGGTTAAACCTATTTCTCTTGTCTTTACATCTAGTAGTAATAGTCTTAACTCTTTGCCTACCATATTTTCTCTGCAGCTATAGTACATTTTCTTGGTATTTTTTTTACCTGTACGATGGGATATTTCAAAGTTCACTATCTATTCACCTCAAAACTCATTCTATTCAAATAAAGTCCTATTATTTATTGTAAACTGAGTCCTTCTGATCAATTATAATGAGCTAACTATCAGCTTTTGAACTTTGCTTGTGTGTGGTGGGAGAGCCACTGTGAGCGGCTTACCTCTTTGCCTACCAAATTTCTCCCACGGCTGTACCAAAGTTTCTTGGTATTTTGTTTTTACCTATACGATGCGATATTTCAAAGTTCACTATCTATTCGCATCAGAACTCATTCTATTCAGTCCAATTATTGTTGTAATTTGAGTCCTTCTGTTCAATTATAATGAACTAAACATCAGCGGCTTACGGTAGGATCACAGTAATGAGAGAGCCGCTGTGAGCGTTTTAAAGTAGGCAAAGAGTTAATTTCTTCTTGCTTAGAACGAGAAGCTTTCGGCAACTGATATCATAGCAGCAATAATAATAATAATAATAATAATAATAATAATAATAATAATAATAATAATAATAATAATAATAATAATAATAATGAAAAACTGGCGAGTTCAATTAAAAGCTGGAAAACAATCCCTGGCAGAAGTAAAAATCCAAAGAGGTATCTTCCAAGGAGACTCATTATCACCACTACTCTTTATTATTGCAATGATGCCGCTAAACCATATACTGAAAAAATGTACCGGGGGATACAAATTTAGTAATTCACAAGAGAAGATAAACCACCTTATGTACATGGATGACATTAAAATTTTTGCAAAAAATGAAAAAGAATTGGAGAGCTTAGTACAAACTATTAGAATATATAGCCAGGATATAGGGATGGAATTTGGAATCGAAAAATGTGTTATGCTTGTAATAAAAAGGGGTGAAAGAA
>CM042179.1:46471542-46509806 GCA_023376005.1 Doryteuthis pealeii
ATTATCAAAGCAAAGGAATAATCACGACACAATGAAAGGAAAGGAATGATCATGATATATTATGAAAGGAAAAGTAATGACCACGACCGAATGAAACAAAAGTAATAACCACGACATTATCAAAGGAAAGAAATGATTACGACATTATCAAAACAAAGGAATAATCACGACACAATGAAAGGAAAGGAATGATCATTATATTAGGAAAGGAAAAGGAATGACCACGACTTTAGAAAGGAAAACAAATGAGCACGCAAAGCTCACTTTTTGATAATTATTGATTCCCAAATCGTTAAAAACAACGTGTTCATCGGTCCATGCGATGATCGCATCAACGCATGGATCGATGCACACGTTTTTAAGGATTTGGGATCGTTTCTGAAATAAAATGCTATAAAATAAACATAAAAAAGACATAAAAACAAGTTTGGAGGCCTTCAAAAATAAATATTGCAACCTAAAATATTCATTTTTTAAAAGAATTATTTCATTTTATTTCCTTCCCATCAAATTTAACAGGTCACATATATTTGGAAAGTTTTCTCTTATTTTCAAGAGGTGAAAGGAAATCCCTCAACCTAACATTTTGAAAATGAATTAAAGATTTTTTGTCTTGACCTTTTTTTACAATCATAACCTAAAATCAAATCATTTTATTTTAAAAATTGTTAGGTGGATCTACCATTACCACTTGCCTATGTTCACTCGCACAAAGGGTGTGGGATGTCCTGAGTATGACACTAAACTGCGTCTGGTAATTAACCTCTGTTCTAGAGATTTAAGGAATAGAGGGTACACCTTCATTGACAGATTGATATTACCTGTTAAGGTCCCATATATGGGTCAAATAGATCTGTTTGCAAATTATCTAAATTAGCTATGAATGCCTGATATCATATTTCGGTAAACTATTTGTATAAAGAATAATTACTTGAAGCTATAATTGTTTACTAAGGATTATTATCATCAGTTACTTGGAACCATATTACTGTGTGCAAATTATTTGTATCAAGAATAGTTACTTGAAACTATTCTTGTTTATTAAAGATTATTATTATTAGTTACTTGAAACCATATAACTGTGTACAAATTATTTGTATCAAGAATAATTACTTGAAGCTATAATTGTTTACTAAGGATTATTATTATCAGTTACTTGGAACCATATAGCTGTGTGCAAATTATTTGTATCAAGAATAGTTACTTGAAACTATTCTTGTTTACTAAAGATTATTATTATTAGTTACTTGAAACCATATAACTGTGTGTAAATTATTTGTATCAAGAATAATTACTTGAAGCTATAATTGTTTACTAAGGATTATTATTATCAGTTACTTGAAACCATATAACTGTGTGCAAATTATTTGTATCAAGAATAGTTACTTGAAACTATTCTTGTTTACTAAAGATTATTATTATTAGTTACTTGAAACCATATAACTGTGTGCAAATTATTTGTATTAAGAATAGTTACTTGAAGCTATAATTGTTTACTAAGGATTATTATTATCAGTTACTTGAAACCATATAACTGTGTGCAAATTATTTGTATCAAGAATAGTTACTTGAAACTATTCTTGTTTACTAAAGATTATTATTATTAGTTACTTGAAACCATATAACTGTGTGCAAATTATTTGTATCAAGAATAATTACTTGAAGCTATAATTGTTTACTAAGGATTATTATTATTAGTTACTTGAAACCATATAACTGTGTGCAAATCATTTGTATCAAGAATAATTACTTGAAGCTATAATTGTTTACTAAGGATTATTATTATCAGTTACTTGAAACCATATAACTGTGTGCAAATTATTTGTGTCAAGAATAGTTATTTGAAGCTATAATTGTTTACTAAGGATTATTATTATCAGTTACTTGAAACCATATAACTGTGTGCAAATTATTTGTATCAAGAATAGTTATTTGAAGCTATAATTGTTTACTAAGGATTATTATTATCAGTTACTTGAAACCATATAACTGTGTGCAAATTATTTGTATCAAGAATAGTTACTTGAAGCTATAATTGTTTACTAAGGATTATTATTATTAGTTACTTGAAACCATATAACTGTGTGCAAACAAGCGCCTACTAAACAGAAATATTCACTTGAAACCATATAACTGTGTATATATTAGTAGTATTAGGTAGGAATACTTGATATCATAATATTGTGCAAAAAAAAACTCTTAAGTAACAGCTAGATGGTGATACTATTTACCACTTATCTAAGTTTTCTCTGTCCTGTCGGCTAGGGCTGTAGAAAACGCCGATTGCATCTCTGCAGAGGAGTAAAATCCCCCTAATCGGTAGGGCGTGGGTGGTAACACGTGATGCTTAAGGACGGAATCCAGGAGGCTGATGCCCTCCAATCAATCGTCTGGGGACGTCAAGCCCTAGCACCAAACCTATTACCCTTATGGCAAACCCTAACTCTTTTTTTATCATATACGTGTTAGGAGGCGCTGACTGAGTGTCTTAGTATCATGGGTATGACGTTAAACTGCATCTAATGGTGAAATTCCAATTCTGTAGATATTGTGAGTGTGGAGTACTTCATAGACATTACTCCCAGGTCTACTCTGACCCGGAGTGGTAGTTCCCGTTAGAGTCATATCAATGGCGTAAATAGAAAAAAAAGTTTTAATATGTGTTTTAAAAATAATTGAATTTAAGAAAAACTTTACATACCCATCAAGAATAAATAAAACAAAAAATCAAATACATAAAATAACCCAACAAGGGTTGACATGCCATAGAATCCAATCAACCAACCAAACAACAAACCAACCAACCAAACAACAAACCAACCAACTAGAACAATACCTTTTGGGGGGGAAGGGGATCTTACCCCATCTGTCGGGTATACAATCAGCGTGTTCAAAGCCTGCTAGAGAGGCGAGTTACATCTGTCACTCCACCTCGCGGAGCTCCTTCTTTAGATGAAGTATTTATTCCAATCTTCTGAAGTAGCGTGGTGGTACAGGGGCTGTTAACCTCTGAAGCATTTGACCGTGATTGGTTCAGCGACGAACCCATCCGAATGAGATGCATTTGCGATCCTCAGCGTCTCGGATGGTCGATCTTAGATCCAAGACTGACGTGTCGACATTGCCACTAGAGAATAAGTCGCTGCAGGTTGAAGCTCATACCGGAGACTTGCACGTTCCTCTAACCGAGGTCCATGAATAGGGGAAAATGTAATCCCATTAGGTCGCTTGCCGTTCCTCGGTAGAGATCTACGGATTCAATTCTGGGCGGGAATTCCTAGATTTTTAAAGATCAATTCTAATCAGTGAAAATACTTTTTAAAATATTTTTTATGTATCTATTGTATCAGAGTTAACCGTGAAATAATAGGAAGAAACACAGAGAATATTAAGGATAATGAAAAAAAGGTTTACTAAGTAAAGATACAAGGGATACAGAGTAATTAGCAGTTGCTAGGTTGAATTAACGAGATCTCGTTGTTTTTTCTCTTCTGATAAAAATAATTAAAAAATGTTTTTAAAATTGTTTTAAACATTTTTTTGAATACCCAACAAGAATAAATAACACAAAATTTGTTCAGCATAAAAGAACTCAACAAGAATTGACATGCCGTAAAATCTAACCAACCAACCTACCTACCTACCTACCTACCTACCAGTCAACCTGCCAGCCAGCACGAAAATAACAAGAAATAAATTTCATAGATAAGGTAATTCTATTTTTCAGCTTTCCTATCATTTTTTTGTCATCTCAGTATTCTCAGTCCTATATATATATATATATATATATATATATATATATATATATATATATATATATATATATATATATATACTAGCAAATATATGCACCCTCCGGGTGCAAGTATTTAAGTTTTAATGTAATAAAATATTGTATTAAATTAGAAAGACTAATGAAACTAAATAAGAATACAGATAAACAGATTTGAAACAGAGGGAGTATAATAACAGATTTAAAACAGAGGGAGTATAATAAAAAATGGAACAACTGAAACTTACTCTTCCATCACTCTCGTCTTTCATTGTTATTTTTTCTAATTTAAGTATTTAGTTAAAAGAGGAAGTAAAGAATAAAATGACAGTTATTTTATCTTGTTAATGGATTTCATTTAAGATTCATTGAAAAGATTTGTGCTTATATTCATTAAAATAAAACCAAACAGTTAGAAATCAATAATACTAAGCACATATTTATTAAATTCGATTTTTTAATATTAATATGCAAATTAGCCTTCCCGTTCACACTGTAAACCGCTATTTTGTTGTATATATAAATATAATAACATGTTGTCAGTATGTAGATATGGTTAACAGTATTAATAATGTAGGACAATTTTATTCATAATTGAGGTTTAGATAAAAAATAAAATCATGGAAAATGTGATGTCAATAACTAAGAGAATTGTTACTTGAGTAGGAATATAGTTTCGGTTACAGACAGAAAAACACACAATCTCCATTATAATAAATATATATATATATATATATATATATATATATATATATATATTAATGTGTATGGTTGGCACTAGTATACTAGAAAAAGTAATAGTAATCCAACGTACAGTGTTATTAGAAGAGTGCTCAATATCTGTGATAGAGCGTTGATAGTTCAATGAAGTGACAAATAAAAGTTTTTGCTTTTATTTATTTATTTCGGAACGATATTACAACCAATGGTTTCCTGCTGAAAGCATTCATCAGGTAAACGAAACGGTTCCTTTGAAAATGACAGAAATGGTGTAAATGGTCAAATGTTTGCGTTTTTTTTTTAACTGTATTCTCGTGTTTACGTGTTTACGTGATGTGGAATTTTTTTTTTTTTGCTTGTACGTGTGCGTATTTTTGTTTGTGCGTATGTGTATGATGTCATGCGCGTGCGCGTGGAAATGCGTGAAGGCTGTGATGATATGATTGTGTCCACGTGTGTGTGTGCGTATTTTTGTTTGTGCGTATGTATGTGATGTCGTGCGTGTGCGCGTGGGAATGTATGAAGGCTGTGATGATATAATTGTCTCCACGCGCGTGTGTGCGTATGAATATGCGTATTTGTGTTTGGTATTCTTGGTTACGTATGTTATGTGCAAATTAATATAATGTATTTTTAATTTAAAAATACATTTTATTTGTTACTTCATTGAACTATATATATATATATATATATATATATATATATATATATATATATATATATATATATATATATATATGTACCAACCCTCAGCAAGAGCAGGATGCGACACATGGTCATGTTCTTAAACGGAGTTTAACAGGTTTGAATTCAGAGTTTTCCTTCTCCTAGACCGGTTACCTAGCCAAGGTTAAAAAGCCCATTTTGTCCTACTATTTTACCCAGGAGAGTAGTTGGATTCATACCTTTTCACAGCTTTTCACAAGGGTTTTAGTGCTATATAAAATGCAAACAGCTTCGTTCAGGATTTTCTACGACTCTAACCATTACACAACGCACCTAATAATTCTCGACGGGTTGGCATGCCGTTAAAATCAATGAATCAATCTCAGTTGTCTGCAAACAGAACTATTTTGATGACTCCCATCCCAAATCCTTCGTTCTCAGTTTTCTAGTCAGAATGGGTATGGACAGTGGCAAGTTCATTTCCCGGTGCCTGAGGCGTCTCAAAATGGGACTGCCAACGGACCATGCATTTCTTCTTCTTGTACAAACATTAGAATCATAGGTATTCTTCGCGGAGAACCGTCCCGGTCTCCTGCTTTATAAAACGCTAGCCGGTGGCTGCTGAAAAAAAACCCAGCTACGATTGAAGTCCGTAGCCGAAGCGGTGTCACTTGCAAAGAAAAAAAAACAAAACTAGGGTTAGGATTGGGGTTGGGGTTGGGTTTCAGGGTTAGTTTAATGGGAAAATAAATAAATAATTTTGGCTCTGTTTTTTTCTGGGTCACCCTATATACAGGGTGATCCAGAAAAAACAGAAGCCACAAATTTTGTAATAAAACTGTTAATTTTAACTAGGGGGGTTTAGGGTTAGGGTTTAGGGTTAGGGTTATGGTTGGGGTTGGGTTTTCGGGAAAAACGCCCTGATTTTTTTTTGGGGGGGGGTTGCAACTAACACCGCTTCGGCTACGGACTTCAATCGTAGCTGGGTTTTTTTTTTCAGCAGCCACCGGCTAGCGTTTTTTGAAACAGGAAGGGCGTGGGGCGGTTCTCCGCGAAGAGTACCGAATCATATTCCACCGAATCTACCTGACATATTTTGCTTCACAAAGTTTATCATGTATTTTCTTTTTTCAGCAACTGAGATTTCTTAAATGCTAAAAATATTTTTATTCTTTTTTCGGCACCTTTAATATATTTTCAACATCTCGATATTACATGCGACAGTTACCTGTGCATACATGAACGTCGTATGCATATGTATATATATACATATATATGCAAGTGTTTGTATATGTGTTTGTGGTTATCTTCTCTATGTTCCAAAACTATAAACGTGTCAAAGGTCATGAACTTTTTAAAACATTTTTTCTGTTGACGAAGGAAATATCTAGAATGATCTAATTTACTCATTAAATTTGTAGGAACATGAATACAAAATCGAGATCAAATGATGCTCGTTGCAGTTATCGTACACGCACCATCTTGAAATGCGCAGATGCAATTATACATAAAAAAAATATCATGAAAATGTCTTTTATAAAAAAAAAAAGAGAGGGAAAAAAAGACTGAAAAGAAACGGAAAACAAAAAAAAAGTAAGAAAAAAAAAAAAGAAATGAGTAAAAAAAGAAAAGAAAAGTATTAAAAAATAGTGAAAAATGTATAGAAAATAAAGAATAAACTAAAAGAATAAAACCCAAAAAAAAAAAACCCAAAAAAATACGAGAAAAAAAAGAAGGAAAAAAGAGAAAAATAAAATTAAAAAAGATTCAATATGATCGCTGAAAGTAAATGTATCAAATACTTTTTTTTTCTTTTTTTTTTGCTGTTGTTTTTTTGTGTTTTTTTTGTTTGTTTGTTTTACTATTATTTCTTCTTCTTCTCTTTTCTTCTTTTTTGATTTTTTACAAGAAAAGGAAATGCGAAAATAAAGAAAAAATATTTGAGAAAAAAAGTATGTTTTTTTTTTGTTGTTGTTTTGTTTCCTTTTTATTCTTAAAAAAATCGGAACGCAAAACAAATATTTTTTTTAAGTAAATTAAAACAAGAATAAAATCACTATCATTTACAATCGAATAGATTTTACCCTTGAAATCAAGACGTACCCGTATATAATACGCGCGTGCGCACACACACACACACACACACGAACACAAGCACCCCTCACACAGAGATTGACAGATAAACATACAGACAGACATACACACAGATACATACGTGTGTAATATTTGTGTGCATGTCCATGCTTGTATATTTGAATATATATATATATATATATATATATATATATATGTGTGTGTGTGTGTGTGTGTGTGTGTGTGTGTGTGTGTGTGATTGTATACAAGCATGTGTACAAACATCACTACATAAAAAGACATTTCATGAAGTAATTTTTTTGGCACACACACATACAAACACATACATATATACACACACATACGTACACGAATTCATACGCATCAACAACATACACCACACACACACACATCCTTGCCACGCACGCACACTATACGCAGATACTACATACACATTATATGTCACACGGACTGATACACTATACACACGCACATGCGCCTACATAAACCACATATACAAACAACACATACATACAGACGTATGTAGCATAACGATGGTCACGGTACAAGAACGGTGTTTGTAGTATAGGCCAATTAAAGTTGTAGTAGTAGTCACCGAAAGTAGTAGTAATAGTCGTTAGTTCAGAAACAACAAATACGCAAGTTGTATAGTCCAAAGGGGATGTTTATTTTATTTCTAGGCTTTATAAGGAAGAGAGAGAGAGAGAGAGAGAGAGAGAGAGAGAGAGAGAGAGAGAGAGAGAGAGAGAGAGAGAGAGAGAGAGAGAGAGAGAGAGTACGGTTAATTTACTCTGTCATAAATCATGTTTGCTACTACTATATGAGCCATGGGGTGGGGGCGCGAAAGGTCCCACTTGCTTCCACGTGGCTGGCCGAAAAGAGACCGATTTTCTTTTTCTTAAAATTCACACACACACACTCACTCACACAACACACACACACACAAACACACACCAACACACACACGCACGCGCGCGCGTATATATTATATATATATATATATATAATATATGTGTGTGTGTGTGTGTGTGTGTGTGTGAAGAAAAGGAAGTGAATCCGACGGTATGTAGTATATTAAGAAAGAATAAGAAAACACAGGTTTAAATGAGTTAAGTGGTGAGTTTATTGGCCGACGCTGCAGTGTTTCGATCTATTAATTAGATCATCTTCAGGGCATTTGTTGGTATATGGAAGGTAATAAGAAATGTTATATATAATATATATATATATATATATATATAATATATATATATATCTATATCATACCTCTCATAAGTACAGTACAGTGGACTTATCAATAGCAGAGACGAAAATAATATGAATTCAAAACGAAAACATTGATGTTGCAAAAAAGTTATGCGGTAGTTTCAAATATAAGCACGTCCGCCAACTTTTTTCTCGGTCAGCGACAGTCATGTATCTCTTATTGTAACAGTTTTTGAAAAAAGAAGACATATTCCAAACTCGATGATAGACAAATTCTCTTTTTTCAAACAGGATGAGCATTAACCCATTGATGGTAGGCCCGCAACGGATTTTTAGAAAAGAATTTTTAATTTTTGTATTTAAATTTGTATTTTTCTATTTTTGTTTTTTCTTATATATATAAAGCAAAAAGTATTCATGCTTCCGTGCCTTGCTTAACGTTAAGGCGCCAGGCCGCTCTATTTTTTGCATCTACCTCCCACGTGTTTTGTCTCAATATGGTATATCCCCATTTCTCTCTCGCCGTACAATATATTTTTTCGCGCATTTTCCATTCTCCTGGTAGTCCAAGCCAGCGAAAGTGACTCTCACAGAGAATGGGGAACATGCTGTTCATGTCGCGCACCCAGCACGACTGTGTTGGGTACTTTATCCTGCCAGCGGATGTGTAGAATACGTCGTTAACATCGGAGATGGAAACTATTTACATTTCTTGCAGACGAAAATTCAGTCAGATCTCAATCCCGGCCAGAGATAGCTGTTAAAGTGTAGCCATACTGATGAGAGGTGAAACCTCGAAACACGTGTCTGTGGATAACTTATTTATTATATATATACTCCCACTTGGTTGAGTTCTCTAAATAGGTATTTAATTGTAAAATTCACCGTCTGGCGTATAGCTAACCCTCACTTTGTTTACAAAGTTAGAGGACTCTAGTGAATTCATTTCCACTTAGAAATGTATCAATGAAATATTCTCCTAAATTTGAAAGCCCCTAGTGGCCGTATGGGTAACCTCGAAACACGTGTCTGTGGATTAACTTTTATATATATATATATATATATATATATATATATATATATATATATATAAGTTAATCCACATTATATATATATAATATATATATATATATATATATATATATATATATATATAATTGATATTATCGTTTTATCTTGCTCTTTCGGGATCACACAAATTTCCAACAAGCCAAGGAAGACAGTTCATACGCCGAGGTACATTTCCTACGCAGTAAATCTCCCTAGCAAATCAATGGAATGCTCGTCGAATTAGGGACTAAAATATATTTTTTTCCTTCAATGACTTTTTTTCTTTTTTCCTTAAAGAGCGAACGGGTTGAGTAAATATGTAGCCATTATGTTTCCAAATGGTCTCCATAAGATTAGTTCTGCTTTTTTTTTTTTTCAAAAGAAAAGGTATACCATAGTGTTGTTAATATTTTTAACCACCTTTATCAAGAATGTGTCGAGAAGGGTTTAGCGACTGTTTGAAATCCTATGGTAAAGATACTCCTAAGTGTTAATATGTTTTTTTTTAACATACCGTAGTATATATATATATATTAGTTTCTTCTATCTATTTCGATGTGCTGCACGTGTTTTAGGTATCTTCTATAACCCTTTTCAAGCAAATAACGTTCTATTATCGGAAGGAACCCCACCCCCCCAAAAAAAACAAACTAATATTAAAATTGAAAAGAACTTGTGCACTTTTTTTTTATAGAATATTTACTTTTCTCTCGCTGGATCTACAACAATCTCCCTATGTCTTTACACACACACACACACACACACCACACACACACACACACACACACACACACACACACGGCGCCGCGCATATATATATATATATATCTGTGTGTGTGTGTGTGTGTGTGTGTGTGTGTGTGAAGAAAAGGAAGTGAATCCACGGTATGTAGTATATTAAAAAGAATAAGAAAACACAGGTTTAAATGGGTTAAGTGGTGAGTTTATTGGCCGACGCTGCAAGTTTAGATCTATTAATTAGATCATCTTCAGGCATTTGTTGGTATATGAAAGGTAATAAGAAATGTATATATATAATAATATTATATATATATATATAATTATATATAATATATGGTATCATGATACCTTCATAAGTACAGTACAGTGCAGTACTGCTCAAAAATATTTGAACTGACAATTTACTTCTGATCGCTTGGTTTTGAAGCTAACAGCAAGAACCTTAAACGAGAAAAAAAAAAAAAAAAAAAAAAAAAAAACAAATTTTATTCAAGTCATCAAGTTAAGCTTTATAAAAGTAAAAAGTAAATCATTTGGGGTGCCTAAAGTCGGTATCAGCCAGACAGCGAGGAGTCTATCTCCTTTTCACTAGCGCTAGACAAGGAGATTGTTTTTGGCATCTGAGGCGTGCGCCACGCCTACCATCAGCTCCTCACTTTACCGCACAGATCCCTGTTCTACTCATACGCTGAGTTGGCGAGGAACGGTATCGAATCCGGAACCTTCGTTTTTCGGGTAAATTTTCCTTTTCAAGTTATGGTAAATTTTGTTTAGGTTTCACTATGTTTATTGCTATCCACTCTACAAGTAGATCACCGCTTCTATTTTATTTTTCACTGTTCTCAGGAGAGCACTCATTTCTACCAAGAATAGGCACAGTTTGGATTTTGGTTTGGATTACTGATTTACGGCATCTCCAACCTTGTGTTTATGCAAAAAGTTTGTCTATTCAGCTTGATGGACGTTTCAAATGTCTTTTAAACTCAATTTTTTTAAACATATTTAAAAACTATTATTTCTACATTAACCTGATGTAATTATGAGACGAGCTCGATATGTATAATTATGATATTTCGGACTGTTGTCTAAAAGTCTGGTGGTAGTTAGTTGCTTGGAGCGCCCTTGATAGAGCATCAACGATTAACTCCGAAACTGCGTTGAATTTAAATCGTCTGAAGAGACTTTTTTCAAGGGTAATATATAAATATGTAGATAAAATAAATAATAATAAAAAACACCAAAAGACAGAGAAGTTACAGTGCCTGAACATGGTTTATATACACAACAGTCAAAATCATCATTTAATTACTCATTTTTTCTATTTAACCTATAGATGGGACCTAAAAGGTACATACTACCACCCGGGTCAGAGTTGAACCTGGTAGTAAATGCAATTAAAGGCACCCTCTTAAGAGGGAATTACGGGCTCGTAGGGAGCTCTTATCTCCCGGTGTCGCAATTATTCGAACAAACAACACAATGGAAATTAAACACTTATATTGACAAAGGGCACAAAAATATTGTTTCAAATTTTGATGGCATTTGCTACAGACTTATCTGAGAGGTGAAATTACAGTTCGTTGGTGAAGTACACTGGAATTCTGGTCGCTGTGGTTGTACAATGCTGTTGAGATGTCTCTCCTGGTGAAAGTAAAGTGTTGGAGTCTTTTGCGGCGTGTCCGCCCAGGCCGGTTCTCGTTCGATAAGTAAAAGTGTAGGGAGTGCTTTTTTGAAGCTACTCGCCCGGTGAACGCTGCCCTTCGAAGTGGGCGGTGGATCGAGACCTTGTTCAGGTGACTCCTCAGGTCGCACTGTGTTCAGATAAGTGCCGGGGCTGTGATTTTCTGCCAACCCGTGTACCCAACAAAACGCTGCTGCATGCCACTTACCCCCTAATTACAGAAACTATCCAAGTAAGATGAACAAGGCATGTTGGACACTGCTGGAAAATAAAGGAAAATATTAGAAGTGACATTATCCTGTCGACCCACCTACACATGGACGCGACAGTGTTGCCTGAAACAGCAAATACTGCATTCAATCAGCTCTGTGTGGATTCTGATGCTGCTGGAGGGACATGCCAATATTATAATATCAAATAACTTTTATAATGGAGAATGTGTGCTTTTCTGTCTGTAATCCCGAAACTAAATCACTACTACAATCACTATTCCCTTTGCTATTGAGGTCAAATGACCATAATTTATTTTTATTTAAACCTTCAATCATTAATAAAATTTTTACATCATTAATACTGTTAACCATATCTACATTACTAACAAACATTGCAATTATTATTTAATATACAACAAAATAGCGGTTTACAGTGTGAACGGAAAGCTAATTTGCATATTATATTAAAAAATGTGAGTTTTAATATATATGTGCTTAGTATTATTGATTCTAATTGTTTGTTATTTTAATGAATATAAGCAAAACTCTTCAATGAATCTTAAATGAAATCCATTAACAAGAAAAAAAAATAACTGTCATTTTTATTCTTTACTTCCTCTTTTAACTAAATACTAGAAAATAGAAAAAAATACACAATAAAGACAGAGATTGATGAAGATAAATGTTAATTTCTATCTTTTATTATTATACTCCTCTAGTTCAAACTCTTTTATCTGCATCATTTAGTTTCAGTAACTTTCTAATATTAAACGATTTTTATTACATTAAAACTTAAATACTTGCGCCCGAGGTGCATATATCTGCTAGTAAACTTAAAAGGAATAATTATTTTTCACTTTCATGAAAAAAGAAATTGACTTTATTGTTTTGAAAGAGTTACAAAGTAGAGTTAATTGGGATCCCATATTTCATGTGTAAATCCTCAATGGATCCAGCAATTGCTTATGAACGAATCGATAAATATTTTGCGTCTAATCCTATCAGTTGCAGAGAGGTCGAGTAAATACATCATGACACCGTTGTATAATAGATAGATAGATAGATAGGTAGATAATAGATTAATGGATGATTGATGGATTGATTAGTAGATCGTTAAATGAGACTAGCGAGTAAAAATAAAAATTCGAAAGATATTGCTCGAGGAGTGGAAGTTAAAAATAAATGTCGGCAGAGTTGAACCATAAATCATAAAATCATCAAATTTATTAAAGGAGTAAAAATACAAAACAAAAAAACACCAAAAAACAATTGAATTTCGAACTAAGTTCTATTAACTTTGAATATCTATTAAAAAAAACAAACTATATATAAATAATATAGATACTGGGATGTATCCATTAAAACTTGTTTTAAAAAATCAATGAGACGTCTAATGTGCATGCTCAATATTGAGTGTATCTATTCTATTATGACGATTTCGGTATAGTGAGGTAAGCCAGTGACGTAGTTTTTGTTACAGACAAAACCGTTAGCGAATCTCCATTATTAATAGATTGATGAATAAGAATAGAATGACCTAGATAGACAGAACAGACAATACGATCGACATAATAAATATAAACAGACTAAAATATCTAATATATATTTATTTTCAACAATCCAGTCATCATATCTATCAGCTATCTATCTAGTCTATCTATTATTCCAGTCGGTTTCATATCTATCATATTAACATACTAAGATTAAGATGAGATTATAATATAGGCACAATGTAGAACTAAGATAGATATATATGAATATAGATAAACGAAATCATTGAGATAGACATCCACCAACCAGATAGCCAGCTTTCCAGCCGCCACCAAGCAAGTAGGCAGAGATTGACATTAGTCAGGTAGATATAATAAACAGACAGGCTAACAGCCCTAGACAGACAGATAATAGAATGTATAGATAGATAATAGAGTATTATAGGAAAATACTAGGAAAATAGATAGATATGTACATACTTATAAGATATGATAGATATGAACAGACTACGATAAATTAGATAAGTATATATGCACAGATTAAGACAGAGAGATGATAATTATATATATATAATATATATATTATTATTTATTAATATATAATATATATATATATATATAATATATATAACTACTATGAGAGAGAGAGAGAGAGAGACAGAGATATAAATAATTAGATAGGAACAGACTAGAATTGATGAATAGATAAGATATGAATGAACACACTAGATAGATAATAGATTAGATAGATAAGATAGATGAACATATTATAATATGATAGACTAGATAGACGATAGACAAGATAGAAATAGACTATGAACATTTGATAGATAGATCGATAGATAGAAGATAGACATATATATAATATATATATATATATATTATATATACATATTGAACATATTGATACATATGATATATAGATCGATAGACAAGATAGACTATTATAGATAGACTAGATAGATAGGTAGATAGATAAGAACAGAATGAGATAAATAGATAAATATATGAACCTATTGATAGATATTAATAGATAGACATAGAGTAGATAGATAGATAATAGATAGATAGACTCTGATAGATAGATAGATAGATAGATAATAGATAGATAGATAGAATAGATAGATAGACTGTGATAGTATATAGATAGATAATAGATAGATAGATGATAGACTGTGATAGACTGTATAGATAGATAGATCAGATAGACAGACAGATAGATAAATAGACTTGATAGATAGATAGATAGATAGATAGTAGATAGATAGATAGACTGTGATAATAGATAGAATAGATAAGATAAGATAGATAACTGTGATAGATAGATAGACTGTGATAGATAATAGATAGATAGAAGATAGACGATAGATAGATAGATAATAGATAGATAGATAGAAATAGACTTGATAGATAGATAGATAGATAGAATGACAAAAGAGGTGAGGGAATCCACAAGTCTAACAAGCATTATAAACAATAAAGTCTGTGAATTGGTGTCAATCTGAACGAATTACAGAATTGGAAGAGTTGTAAACTTTTCATTATTAGTGTCTTTTCTCGCCTTCTACACAGAAAGCCCGCATTATACTCTTTCAATTCAGGCTTCTTCGTTTTGTTGTTTTTTTTCTTTCTTTTTTTTTTACGTCCTTGATACTGGAGAGACTTACAATTGCCATAGAAACAAATAAACGAAAAGACAAAACAAAACAAAACAAAACAAAAAGAAAGAATAAGAACAAAAACCAAAAAACAAACAAAAGAATAAAAGTAAAACAAATTGGAGGCAAGAATAAAAAGGTGTTTTGGAAAGTTTCTGAGATAAGGTATCTAACCCAAAAATAATTATGTCGGTTCCTTTTAAAGTTAGAGGTCTAAAAGTTGCCCTTCGGTAAAAGAAAATCACTTAATCCTATTACTACTGCCTCAAAAAGAATGCTCCTACCTCTTCTTATATTTCTTTTTTGTTTGTTTGTTTCTATTCTTTTTGTTTTGTCTTTTTTTGCAAATTTTGTTTCGAATAGGAACACGCATGCGCGTGAGCACTCGTAAGAAGACGACGGCGGCGGCGCGGCCGACGAGGCGGAGCGCGGAGAGGTGAGGGGACCACGTACACATATACGTATTTATTCTATACTTAATGCACTAACTTCAGTAGGTATCTGTGCGAGACCACACGAAGAGTATGCAAGTGTCCTCTCTTTCTGTCTCTCTCCCCCCTCTCCTCCTCTCTAGGTCTGTCTCTGTCTCTGTCTGTTCTCTCTGTCTCTCTCTCACACACACAGTGATACACACATTCACGCACACACACGGGTATGTCTACATTGCAAACATTGTAATTGATATAGTTGTAAGTTGATATAATATATATATATATATATCTATATATATTAATATATATTTTTTAATAATTATATATAAGAGAGAAAAGGAATTCTTTTAAGGGATACAAAAACTAGTCGAACAAACATTCATAAACACTTACACAGATACATCTTTTATATTAAATAATATTATATATAATATATATATAATATATAGTGTGTGTGTGTGTGAGTTGTGTGTTTGTGTGGGTGTGTATATATAAGAGAGATAAACACACATAGACGCAGACACAGATAAGCCTACACATATACACACATATATATATATATCAAAGTGTGTGTGTGTGTGTGTGTGTTGGTTGAGAGAGAGAGAGAGAGAGAGAGAGAGAGAGAGAGAGAGAGAGAGAGAGAGAGAGAAGATTCCAAGATGAAGCTTAAGTAATATTAGACTTTTTTACTAAACCTATACAAATTTGTCCAACACATACACACACACCACACCACAAACACACACACAACACACACCACACACACACACACACATATAATATATATATATATATATATATATTACATGTTTTTTGATGCTGTACTTACTCTCTCACTGTATGTTAGTCTATGTCTGATATCGTATGCGATCATTTGCGTACACGCATGTGATGTGAGCGTATGTTTTTTTGTGTATGCGTGTTTCTCTTCTAATTTTATAGTTCTATCGCAACGTTATTCTACTTGTGTTATATTTATGATTCCACTTAAATATATTATATATATATATATATATATACTATATATATATATATACACACCATCACCACACGTACACGCACCAACTCTAACAGAAAAAGTATAAAGTATATACATGTGTACACAAAGACACGCGTATATATATATATATATATATATTATATATATATAACTTATGTACATATGTAATATACTTTATACTCTTTTCTGTTAGAGTTGGTGCGTGTACGTGTGTGAGTGTGTTACATGCGTATGTGTGTACGTGTGTGTTGTGAGTGTCTTGTTTAAGTCTATATTCTTTGATTACATATTTATTTATGTGTCTATATGTACGTATGTACTAGAGTTTCATTTTGTAACTTACATTGTCTATGTGTATGTGTCTCTATGTGTTCTCGTTTACGCATGTATATTTGAATATGTATTTGTTAATGTGAGTGAGTTGTGTGTGTGCGTCTGTGTGTGCATGTGCGGTTGTGCGTTACTTTGTGTGTATGCGTGTGTATTTTTCTATGTGTGGTTGTAATTAATGTGTTCATAGACATTTTCCATTGTGTGTGGGTTCATGTGTGTGGTAATTCTGTGTGAATGAGTACATGATCGTTTGTGTCGTTTGTGTGTGTTATCTTTCTTGTGTGTATGTGTACCTGTGTGTTCATGAATGTGTTTGATTGTATTGCGCTGTGTAATTTAACTATATAATATGTGTGTGTATGTTAAATTGTTTTATGGTTATGTGTGTGTATGTTTCAAGTATGTATATTTAAACTATATGTGTATATATGCAAGTGTGTTGTAGGGGTGTATATGTTTAATTTGTTTGTATGTGTAAGTACGTTTAAATTGTGTGTACTGTGTCTATATAGCGTTTATGTGTGTGTGTTGTTATATATGCTGCGTGATGGTGTGGCATTGCGCTGTGACAAGTTACTGTTGTCATTGTGTTAAACTATGTGTGTGCAAGTGTGTCTGTATGTTGTGTATGTATGCTTAACTATGGTGGATATATGTGCATTGTGTGTGCAGTGTTATGTATATCTAGCTATGTGTTGACGTGATGCAAGTGTGCGAATGTGATGTGTATTGTGGTGTATGTGTGGGTAGGTTTAACTATGTGTGCATGTGTTTGCAGATTGTTCTTGCAAGTGTGTTGCAAGTGTGTGTATGTGTGGTATATGCTGTATAATATTAACTATGTGTTACAAGTGGTGTGTGTGTGTGTGTGCGTGTGTGTGTGTGTGGTGTATTTTAGCATCGGGTGTAAAAATCAAGCTATATGATCCTCCTATTTTCATGAAACAAGGTTCACCTGTCTACTGTTGACGAGATTTTTTTGTAGTTTCAGTAAATTAAATTTCGTTCTTTTCTGCCATTCGCTACCCGTGTCCTAACGCACACACCTTCACCTGTTCCGGCAAAGAGTTACACGAATATAATTCACTTGAAAAACGCGTTATACACCAAGTCTACTGGTGTTGGAAGTTTGCCATCGCGTAGCACATGCTCTTGGGAACTCAAAAGACTTTTCAAATACTTCCTTTGCATTCTTTTGGCTTCTTAATCAATGTCGCTTCTCGTGTTTCCTCGTAGAATTCTGCAAGACTTTTCAGGTATTCAACCTGCTTCAAGAAAAGTGTTCTGCTTTTAGAGAAACACCTGTGTACCATACTTATTCAACCACATGCACACACACACACACACCACACACACACACACACACACACTCAACACGCACACACACACACACACTGTACACACACATTACATACACTAGGTAATTTAATGCTTGAATAATCATGAAAATTTTGATACTCATTAACACTTTATATAATTTACATCAAACTCTTTATATAACTATAATGTTTCTGATTTTAAAAATAAAATTTATTCTATTTTAATCAGAACACGCATTTTAAAAAAATCTCCAGCATTGAATAATGCTTTGTTTGTTTATACCCTTTCTTCTAACTTATTTATCGTTTTCTTCATATGTTGCTCTTATGATGACCGATCTATTAAAGCGGGTCGAAACAGATTCTGTCAGCAATTATAAACATCATTTGTTTTTTCAAAATTGTTAAGATTCATACTGTCGATTAATTTCCATCTATAAAAACTTTCACAATATGTTATAATAATATAATAATATATATATATATATTATATATATATATATTATATTGTAATGAGGATCCATTACATGAGAGTTTAACCGAGTAATACAGGAAATCTTAGTTAGAGATCGATGTGTCTAGTGCCAGTAGTGTATGAAGAGAGCAATATGGAAAAATGAAGAAAAAAACAATGAAGCAAAATTTAAAGTGTTTTCTTTATTTACTCAATATTTATAATATATCATTTAAACAGGTAATTTCGCGAGACACCAACGGTAATTGACTGCAATTAATCAATATCTGATTTAATCCAGTGATTTAACCCTGAAATCTTATGGTGAAACTCGAGTAGGTTATACTTGTACCTGCATTCAATAAATGCTCTACTAACGTATTGAGCACTTTTATTTTTATATCACTGTCGACCTTCTGATTTGCATCAACTACCATTGTGACCATGTCACCGGTAAGTCACCTTTCCTCAAAATAACACACACACACACACACACACACACACACACACAATATATAGTTTTTTTAAAAAGTTGGCGTTATTACGAAGCATCTAAAATAAATAATTGAAACTCGATGTTATTGGATTCAACTTATTTGTTATTATTTAATTTTTTATTCAAAATTTTCGGTTCGTCTAGATACCCTTTATCAAATGACTGTTCTTCCTTTCAACGGATCTTTTGTCTCTTGTTATGACAGCGGAGTTTCCGATGCAGCTTCAGTCCCTCACGTGAGTGTTAATTTTAGAATCCATTATATAATATATACTATAAATAAATATATATATATATATATATATATAATATAATGTATATAATATATTATATATTAATATATAAAGTGGCTAGCTTGCTATTATTATAGTTGTATAAAAACCTAAAAGTATTATGATATTGAATAGAAACATTGGACTTTAGCGTATTAGAACGTGGCATAATCATTCAGACGGATAGTCATATACACACATACATACATATAATATATAATATATATCATATATATTATATATATAATGTGTGTGTGTGGTGTGGTGTGTGTATGTGTGTGTGTGTTGGTTGTGTGTGTGTATGTGTATTTCAGTACGTCTAAAATCCATCATTACGAGTAGCATATAATAAAGGTTCCTGTGAATTTAAATACAAATGATAGTTACAAAGACCGATAGTGTGTGTGTGTTGTGGGGGGTTAAATACTGTGATAGAGATGTGGGTTTGGGATTGGAGAATACACAACACACTACACACACACACACAGATATATATATATATATTCAGGTATTGGTGAAATTATATGTATTTAACATCTGATTTATAATCAAGACAACCAAGACAAACCAAATTTCATGCAAATGACTGAGACTAATTTATATAGATACTTCTTAACAATAGTTTCACATTTATAGTGCATCCTCGGGTAAGTCCCGTGAGTATAATACCGTTAAAGCACGCATATTCGCCATTGCATTGCTCTATGAATTTCGAAAGGTACCATTGCTAAAAAGCCGCTTTTAAAATATTTGTGCATGAACGGATACAGGTTGCTGAGTCGATGTACGCAAGTCAAACCCTTCTTGGAATTATGTTCATGCGAAGACATTCTGTTTTATCTTTCTTATTGTTACTTAATTTTGTTAAAACTCAATTTTTTTAAAAACATTTTTTATGGACCCTAAACAGGTACTACCCACCCCGGACATGAACTTTGTGATAATCACGAATTCACCCAAATATTAAAAATTGGCCAGAAAAACTTGAAAAAATCACAAATAAATTTTAAACAGAGAGATATCTTTTGTTTAATTGAACATGCATATATATATATATAATATATAACATATACAATACGTATATAATATAACTATTATATAATATAATGAGGATTCATTCCATGTCGTAGCTGTACATATCATAGTGAAGTCATTTGGTTCTGCTATATGGAATGCCCCTAAGTTGCGATTATACCAGGTCCATTCTGTTCTTCGGGGGTGGGTGTACCTGTTAGTCCATAAAAAACTGTTTTTAAAAAATTGAGTTTTAACCAAAATTCATAACCAATAGAAAAATTTAATAAAACCAGAATTCTTCCATGAATATTCCAAGAAGCGAGTTGACTGGCTAAATCGAATCTCAGCAACTGTCCCGTATATCACCTGCACAAATATTTTTTAAAAGCCTTTTAGCAATGGTAACCTTTCGAAATTCAGAGAGCAAGCAATGGCGAATTATTGCTGCGTTTTAACGGTTATTTATACTCAACGGGATTAAACCCAGAGATGCACATAATGTGAAACTATTGAATAAAGTATATCATAATACTAAATAGTCTCAGTCACTGTTGCCATGTTTTAATATTTTGGGTTTCTTTTTTTTGGTTTTTTCTTGGGGGTTGTCTTGACTTCAATAAATCATGATGTTAAATAGCATAACTAAATTTCCCAATACCGAATAATATATATATATATGTTGGTGGTGTGTGTGTGTGTTTATTTCCAACTCCCAAAACCCCACATTCCTATCACATAATTTTAACCCCCCCCCCACACACACACACACACTACTCAGGTCTTTAACTACATTTCTTTTAAATACAACCAGAACACTTATTATATCTACTCGTAATGATGCATTTAGAGTACTAAATTCACACATACACACAACACACACACACACAACACATACACACATCACACACACACACACACACACCATATATATATATTTATATATATATATATAATAATATGAATTAGTAGTGTTGTATATATATCCGTCTGATGATTAATGCACACTTCTAAACCTAAAGTCAATGATTTCTATTTGATGTAGATGTAATAACTTAGTTTATACCAAACTATGTAATAATAGCAGCTAGCCACTTTATATATATATATTATATATATATAACATATTATATAAATTATTATATATATATATATATATATATATATATATATATATAAAGGATTCTAAAATTTACAAATCACCCGTAGGACTGAACGCTGACATCGTAATACTCCTCTGTCAATAACAACAGACAAAAATCCGTTGAAACAGAAGAACAGTCAGTTTATTAAAGGGATCTACACGAACCGAAAATTATGATAAAAAAATTATAATAAAAAAAATAATGAACTCAATACATCGATTTCATTCATTTATTTATTAATGCTTCTAATAACGCCCAGACTTAAAAAAAAACCATATATTATGTGTGTTGTCAGGGTGTGGTGTGTGTGTGTGATGTATTTTGAAAAGGTGACTTACGGTGAACATGTCACAATGGTTGTTGATGCAAAATTCAGAAAGTAAGACATGATTAACAAATAAAAAGTGCTCCAAACGCTTTAGTAGAGCAAATTTATTGTTAGGCAGTACAAGTATACCTACTCGGTTCACCATAAGGATCTCAGGGTAAAAATCACGATTAATCAAAGATCATTGATTAATTGCAGTCATTACACGGTGTGTCTTCGCGAACTTTAACCTGTATTACAACTATAATATATATGGAGTAAATAAAAAAAACCTTTAAATTTGCTTCATGTTTTTTTTCTTTCATTTATTCAGCATATTGCTCTCTTCTACACTCACTCGCACAGACACATCATCTCTAACTAATGATTACCTTTTACCTCGGTAAACTATACATGTAATATCCATCATTAACAACTATATATATATATAATATATATACTATAATAATATATATTATTATATATACATATGGTTGTGAAAATAGAGGAAATTATCCGACATATGAATCTTTAACAATTTTAAAAAACAAAGATGGTTATAATTGCTGAAAAATCTGTTTACGACCGCTTAATAGATCGGTCATTCATCAAAGCAACATATGAGGAAAGACGGAAAAAACCCGTTGAGAAGAAAGGTACACAAAACGCATTAATTCTGCGGAATCTTTTTTTTTTAAATGCATGTGTTCTGAGTTAAAAATAGAATAAATTTTATTTTAAAAATTCGAAACATTATAGTTATTAATATAACAGAGTTTGATGTAAAATTATATAAAGTGTTATAATGAGTATCAAAATTCGTTCATGAATATTTCCAGCTATTAAACTATTACATATGGACTGTAAGTGTGTAACATGGGGTGTGGTTTTGCGTGTGAGTGGTGTGTGTATGTGTAGTGTGTGTGTGTGTAAGTGTGACCTGTGTTGAATAAGTCTGTAACAGTGTTTTCTCTTAAAAAAGCAGAACCTTTTCTGACAGCAGTTAATACCTGAAAACGTCTTGCACGAATCTACGATGAAAACACGAGAGCGGCATTATTAAGAAGCCAAAAATGCAAAGGAAATATGGAAAACTTTAGTTCCCAAGAGCATGGTGCTTACGCGATGGCAACTCCAACAACCAGGTAGACTTGGTGTAACCGCGTCTTTCAAATTGTGATTATACGCTGTAACTCTTTGCCGGAACACTTGAAGGGCTGTGCGGAAGCACGGTAAGCACATGCAAAAAGAACGACAATTTAATTTACTGAAACTACAAAAAAAATCCTCGTCAAAACATAGGCACGCGTGAAATGTTTCATGAAACATAGAGATCAATATAGCTGATGTACACCCGACTGCTTAAAATACACACAACACACAACCACACACACACACACAACCACCACACTGGTACACAACATAGTTACAATAATATACAAACAATATACAACACACATACACACACTTGCAAAACACACTTCAAACAATTGCAAACACAGCACACATATTAAACCTACCATCACATACACACACATACACACACATACGCAACACACTTAGCATACACGCTTACACACATAGCAGATATACCATATTACACCTTGCACACACATGCACATATATACACACAATAGTTAACAATACAACACACACAATACAGACACACTGCACACACATAGTAAACACAATACACCACACAACTTACACTGCACACGCACGATGCACACACACAACCGCACGCATATATTCAAAAACAACACACACATAAACGCATATATACACACATACACACACATTAAACGTTACCTTACAACATACAAACAAAATATAAAACATATACACCCCCTACACACACACTTGCAACATATACACAATAGTTAAACATAACATTACTTAAACATACACACACATACACACATACAAACATTTAACATACACACAACATAGGATATAGTTAAATATACACACATGGCATACAATCAAACACATTCTAACACACAGTACACATACACACCAAAGAAAATAACACACCACAAACGACACAAACGATCCATTACATCACACAAATTACCACACCACACATGAACCCACACACAATGGAAAATTCAGAACACATAATCACCCACAATAGAAAAAAAAATAACACGCATATACACACAAAGTAACGCAAACCGCACATGACACACAAACACACACACACTCACTCACATTAACAAATACATATCAAATATACATGCGTAACGAGAACACATAGAGACAATACACATTAGACAATGTAACGTTACAAAAAATGAACACTCAGTACAATACGTACATTAGGACACATAAATAAATATGTAATCAAAGAATATAGACTATAACAAACATCACACACACACAACTACACACATACGCATTGACACACACTCACACACGTACACGCACCAACTCTAACAGAAAAGAGTATAAGCATATATAATATGTACATAAGTATATATTAAATATATATATATATATATATATATATACGCCTTATTGTGCTACACATTGTATATGACTTTATACTCTTTCTGTAGTAGTGTGCGTGTAACGGTGTTGAGTGCTGTGTATAATAATATATATATCATATATAAATTATATATATATAATAAGCTGAATCCATAAAATACACACAAGTAGAAGAACGTTGCCGATAGAAAAACTATAAAATTAGAAGAAAACACGCATACACAAAAACCATACAGCTCACAACAAACAGGCGTGTACGCAAATGATCGACATACATATATGACACACAATAGATCTAACATACAGTGAGAAGAGTTAATACAGCATCACAAAAAACATTGTAATTAATATATATTATAATATATATATATGTGTGTGGTGTGTGTCTGTGTGTCGTGTGTGTGTTTGTGTGTGTGTGGGTAGAGTGAACACATTTAATAGGTAGTAAAAAAAAGTCTAATATTACTTAAAGCTTCATCTTGAAACTCTCTCTCTCTCTCTCCTCTCTCTCTCTCTCTCTCTCATCTTCTCTCTCTCTCTCCTCTCTTCACAACACACACACACACACACACAACACACACACTTGATATAAATATATATGTGATGTATATGTGTAGCTATCTGTGTCTGCGTCTATGTGTGTTTATCTCTCTTATATAATACACACACCACACACACACACACACTCACACACACACACACATATATATTATATATACTATATATACTTATATATATATACTATATATATTAAAAGAGTGTATCTGGTAATGTGTTTATGAATGTCGTGTTCAGACTAGTTTATATCCACTAAAAAACTCTCTTTCTCTCTAATATATATATATATCATTATTATATATATATATATATATAATATATATACTATATATATCAACTACAACTATATCAACTTACAAATTTCAATTAGACATACCCTGTGTGTGCGTAATTGTGTATCATGTGTGTGTGAGAGAGAGACAGAGAGACACGACAGAGACAAACAACCTTAAAGAGAGAGAGGAGAGAGGAGGAGAAACAGAAAAGAGGACACTGCATTACTCTTTGTTGGTCTCGCACAGATACCTACTTGAAGTTATGTGCATTAAGCTTATAGAAAAATTACGTATGTGTACGTTCCCCTCACCTCTCCGCCCCGCCTCCGCCTCCGTCGCCCGCCGCCGCCCGTCGTCTCTTACGAAGTGCTCACCGCGCATTGTTCTCCCTATATCGAAACAATTGCAAAAAAAAAAGACAAACAAAAAGAATAGAAAACAAAAACAAAACAAAAAAGAAATATAAGAAAGGTAGGAGCATTCCTTTGAGGCGAGTAGTAATATAGGATAAGTATTCTTTACCGAGGCAAACTTTTAGACCTCTAACTTTATTACAAGAACCGACATAAGTTATTTTGGGTCTTAGATACCTTACTCTTCAAAATTTCAAAACAACCTATTTTATTCTTGCTCAATTTGTTTTACTTATCTTTTGTTGTTTTTTTTTTTGTTCTTATTCTTTCTTTTTTGTTTTGTTGTTTGTTTTTCTTTCGTTTATTGTTCTATTGCAATTGTAAATCTCTCCAGTATCCAAGACCGTTAAAAAAAAAAGAAAGAAAAAAACACAAAAAGAAAGCACGAATGAAAGACATGCGGGCTTTCTGTGTAGAAAGGCGAGGAAAAGACACTAAAATGAAAAGTTAAACTTGCACAATTCTGAATTCTTCAGAAATGACCCATCACAGACTTATTGTTTATAATGCTATGTCTTAGACTTGTGTGGATTCCCTCACCTCTTTTGTCATTCTCATCTATCATCATCTATCACATCTAATCTATCTATCATCTATCTACTACTATCTATCTCATCACAGTCATCTATCTATCGATCTTATCTATCTGATCACAGTCCTTATTCTATCTATCACAGTCTACTATCTATCTACTATCGATCTATCACAGTCTATCTATCTAAAATTATTCTAATCTATCTATCTATCTTCTATCCACAGTCTATCTATCTAATCTGTCTGCTATTATCTATCTATCATCTATCACAGTCTATCATATCACAGTCTCTATCATCTATCTATCACTATCTATTATCTATCACAGTCCGACTATCTATTCTATCATATCTATCAACAGTCTAATCTATCCTACTATCTACTCATCTATCAGATTCATCTATCATATCTACTCTACTCTATCTACTCTATGCATCTATCTATTAATATCTATCAATAGGTTCATCATATTCTATCTATTTATCTCATTCTTTGACTTTATCTATGCTACCTATCTATGCAGTCTTCATAATGTCTAATCTCTTCTACTCACTTATATATCAATATGAACAATTATGTTCAAATATGTATATAACTATTATAACTAGATATACTATATATATAGTTCTATCTATCTACGTCTTACTCCGATCTATCTAAGCCAAATATGTTACATATGCTCTATCTATTCTATCGAGGTCTTATCGATCTATCTAGTCTATTCAATATCTTATTCTAATATGTTCATCATCGTATCTTATCTTATCCTTATCTATCATAATCGCCATTGTGATTCATGCATAATTCTATCTATGTCATCAATCTAGTCTTTCCTATCTCATCTATTATCAATCTCTCTCTCTCTCTCTCATCTCTCCTCTAATATTTATATAAAATATTATATATATAATTATATATAATATAGTTATATATATATATATAGTTATATATATATCATATCGATCCACATTCCCCTGTCTATACTCTGACAAGCAAGTATCGTATCAATCTACTTATTCTGTCTGTTCATACGATCTATCTTATAAGATAGCAAATTCTATCTATTATCCCCTAGATTCCTATCAATACATCTAATCATCTTTATGCTATCCCTAACATCTATCTACTTCTGTCTTATCTGTTAGCTGTCTGTTAAATCTAACATGACCTATGCCAATCTCCTTCTCTTAACTTAGACGTCGCAAGCTGTATAACGCTGGCATCGGGTTTGGTGATGTCTATCTCCACATGATTCTTCGCATTTATTCTATAGTCTAGTATACTATCTATCTTCACGTGTACCGACTACCAAAGATTGTCTACATGATTCATCAGCCCATACATTATAAAATCTGAATAATGTTTAGTGCCTCTATTGATATGATATGAGAACCACTGACGCGAATATAATAGATAGATCAGTATATGATAAGATATATGACTCTGAACTGAAACTATGAATTGTTAATAACATACAATAACTCTAGTTCTTACATATTTGTCGTGTTACATCTATCTACTCGATCGATTTACTAGAGTTTCTAGTCTACCTTAGGTCAGTCATTCTTTATATGCGAATCAAGTTATTAGAGTAAAGTGTATGAATTACGCTACGTATTTTGTCAGAAAAGTTTTTAGTACGGAAAACATACGTCACTGCATACCTCGTACTTTGACCCGAAATCTCATAAACATACAATAATACAATCAATAATTTGAGCATTGTGCAACATTTAGAGCATCCTCATATTTATTTAATAACTAAGTAATATTACAGTCCCCTAGTTATGATAAATTAGTTATTAGTAGTCTTAATGTATAATAATATTCAGAAGTAATATAACTTAGTTTCGATTATGTCCAAATTTATTTTCGCGACTTTTTTTATTTTTTATACCCATATTAACAGTATTATATCGACCGAACTTTTGCCAAAATATACTTCCTATGTTCATGAACACTCTCCGAGTGCACTTTATATTTTTAACTTCCCACTCCTTGAGCAGAGTCATCGTCTTCTAGAACAGTTTATATTAGTCATCAAACCATACAGCTCTAGATACATATAACGACTACATATCAATACAGACCATCCTATATTGTCAATCCAACAAAAATCCCTATATACAATGTATGTTTCTATCTGACTCTTGTGACTCATATATACTAAATCTAGTGCCGTTCATAATGTATTTCACGACCTCCTGCCCTGATAGATTAACGCAAAATAATTTTCGATCCGTCGATAAGCAAATTGCTGGATCCATTCAGATTCAACAACACTGACATATGGGATCCCAATCTATACCCTCACTTGCTCAACTCTTCTTTCAAACAATAAAGTCCAATTCTTACTTTTTTACATGAAAGTGAAAAAAATAATCATTTCACTTTTAAGTTACTAACAGCAATGAGTATTATCACCTCTCCGGGCCCAAGTATTTAGATAGTTAATGCTATAAAATATACGTTAAAATTTAAATATCGATCTAAAATAAAACTAAATAAAATAGTCATAAAAAAATTTGAATCCGAGAGACTGAGATAAGAAAAAGACAAAAAATAGACCCAATCTCTATGTAAATATGTATGCCACTCTAAGACTAGTGCTGTATGTTTGCCCAGGCGACCATACCGTACCATCTTGCTATTGTCCAACAGTGCTAACTTCCTTCAAGTGATTTAGTTAAAGGCAGAGCGAATACAGAGGAAAAAGAAATAAATCAATGAACAAGTTATTCTTTTCTCTTGTTAATGCACTTTTTCAACTTGATAGAATTACTTGAATATAGCTTTTTGCTTTGATATTCTCATAAAATAAACAACGAGCGCAGAGACACAAAAAATACCATAATAATTACTAAGGCCACCATATTGTATTTAATACTCATCATCTTCAATATCCCTAATTTAGCCACAAATCCTAGCCATTTCCACCCGATCTCCACTAGCGTACACTATAACCAACATCCTTATGTCCTATTGTTTTCTCATACAAGCACCCCTTACCATAAAATAAACATTGACATAGCTTGTTTAGTTATTAAATTCGCAAGTCTGGTATACTCAGACATCCCGAAGAGCTCTATTAAATGATTGTATATAGACAAATTAATGCTATATGGAACATATGAATTGATTAGAACCTATTATATAAATTGCTTGATAGTCCAATTGATGGTCTGAATGTTGCACCATTCCAAATGATGAACAGCCAAAGGATAGTGACTGAGAAGTATATGCAATCCTATTCCTGTATATCGATATCCACCCGACCAAGCAACACCACCTTCTCCCTGACACCACAGTACATAATATGCCTGCCATAATATTATAAACAATCACACTTAGCGTCACTTCCCTCCACGCAGCACTCAACAATATACACCCCACACCCATGAGAAGTCTGGCATGAAGAAATTTATGATGTTTGTGTCAAGTGATCAGAAAGACTATGAATGCACGTACATTGTCTCATAGCTATATCCTACAACCGCACGCAACACCGTCTATCAGCAATCCTCCCTCAGACAGCTGTCTTAGTGTCCGGCTGCTAAAATGTCAACCTTATCCCTATATTGTCTCTCATATCTCACATACTCCCTTTAAAGCCTTGAGATGTGAGATACAACATCTTAGGGAATGTTATTGCCTCAGTATCATACCAGACTAGAGACATACCAAGCGTTCCGTAATCATAATTAATGCGCCCAGTAAGTACTGCAATAGCAGTCTACCCTGAGCTTGAGCAGTCCTTATTGTCTGTGCCAAAAGACACATCGGAGCACTGAGTGCTCTGCAGGAAGCTGAACTCAACAAACGCTTTAGAGAGCATTTATATGAGAGAGCATAACAGTATGGCGAGAGTGTTGTGTCACCGTGACAGACAGCAAGCGATTCCAATGCTAACACAGATTCCACCCTGCAAAAGTTCACACTGAGCAAGTCAGCTCTCCGTAGTTGACGTCTCACAAAAAAACAAACTCTACCACTACGACTCTCTTGACTCAAATAACCTTCGAACCTTAGAAGAATCCTCTGGATTGAGCATAGAATTTACGGTAGCAACCATCTCTGCCAATGACAGAGAACAACATCCCCCAGATCAAATTCATAACTCTAGCGAGAACATCTCAACACTCTTGCAACAACCAACCAGACACACTCTCTATTACATTCCCCTGCTCAAACGAATTATTCCAACTATCACTTACTCACCGAACCCTGTGAGCTCTACAAACCCCTCTTTTAGAAGAGAAGGATTTGAGAAAAATTTAGTGGAATGTTTGTGTTGACGAGTAACACAAAGCGCATCCAACATAGTAATACAAAATTAATCTTCCTCACCTGCGCGTCAAAATAAGGTTCTCCTAATGTACCTCACACTTTTGTGTCGCGTTTCAGAAAAGATATTGCCCGCACCATGCAGCACGACATCAAGAACCCCCTACCCTTAGCCTACAGCTAAGTTGCTTAGAAGAGTGAGGTAACCATAAATATTATTGTATTAGACCCATCGCAGAGTTCACCTCTCTAGGCACCACCGGTTGTTCTGTGTCAAGTGACAGAAAGCAGGGTCGCACTGTTAAAAATCGATAACCTTCCCTCACCTAGCAAAAATTCCCTGACACAGTCTTTTGCCTCGCACCACCTATCCACTAGTCCTTGCTACGAAAAAATGAAATACCTATGTAGAGTAGATTTGGATTGACTGAATAGTTCTGTGCATATCCTGTTTTTAATTGTGTATTTATAAAACAGATGTTTCCATTTCCCACCCATTAACCTGTCTCTGTCTTAGCTGTTTTATATTTATTAATGTTCTCAATTAATATGTCTTGAAACATTAAAATAATAAATTAACAACAATCTCCGTGAAAATCATTACACCGATCCTACACCATAGGTCTTCACACAACGCCGATCAGTACTCTTTTTGAATCCCGCTTGCAAAAATAATGCCTCCATACAAGAGGCCCCTATAGCTCAGCTATACCCCATATATACCAAAGATACTTGAGACATAAGCCCAAGATCCGTAAAGAATGTATCAAATTATTTTTAAGTTAGATATACAATATACCAAGCACTACCGCATCTGCAATACATTACATCCCAGTTAATGTCCCACCTGACAAAAAAAGTGTCACCTTCTTATCATACAAATAGTTCTTCTCAAAAAAATGATTTAGCCAACAAGTAACATCTATCTGAAATCCTTCTGCTCTCCAATACAACACGTATAGTTAAGTTGATTATAAGAAGAAAAATATAAGCGTGGATATTTCGTTGGCATTAGAATGAAATAACGCCTGACACAGGAGAGAGTAGTCAAACTCCATCAAAACTCCCAGACATAAACCAACACACACTCCACCTAACGCAGAAAGTCCCCTGGAAATACTAGTCTTTTGCCTGCCAAAAAAATATTATCACAGTCCTACTCAAAATAGCCGTATTAGAGCAGCTTCTCGTATTAACCGAAGAAATAAAAAAATAATTATAGAATTATGACCTTGTTTGTGTCAATGACGCAGATGAATCACATGCAACCTGTAAGATAGATCGCGAATTTCATACGCCCTATGACAAAACATTCTCCCGTACATACAATTCCCTTTTGACCATTTAAAATTTTACCATAACTTCTATACGAAATATACAGCAACAATTATGTTACCCTTGCTACAAAAGAACACTCCCTGTAAAGAAGTTGCGTGATTCCGATGAGAAATGAATATCCACCCGTCGCTACGGCCTTCGAGTGCGGTAAGTGAAGAATAAGCAAGCACACGTACCTACAGTTTCCTTTCCCGAGCTAGCAAATTCCAGCGTAAGGACACTAGTCTTTTGCCCTGCAAAAATACTCACACTGTTCCCTTCCCTCAAACTCCACGTTTAGAAAGTCGCATGCGATGAGAAACACATATTAGCTGCCTTTGTTGCGTTACGTAGTGAATAAAGCGAATAGACTCCCTCGCTGTCGGCTGATACCAACTTATAGGCCACCCCATATGATTACTTTGTACTTTTATAAAGCTAACCTTGAGACATTGATAACATTTGTTTATGTTTTTTTTTTTTTTTTTTTTCTCGTCTTAACGTTCTCTGTTAGCTTCCCAAAACCAAACGAGCCAGAAGTAAATTGTCCAGTTCAAATATTTTGACCAGTACTGCACATGATACCCCTACTTAATGAGAGCATTATGATACCATATTATATATACTTATATATATATATATTAGTGTCATAAGTGTTACATAGAAAACAACTCACTTCTAAATACTAAAGATATATCCATTTCCTTCCATCACCCCTGCAATAATATCTATCCCTGACACAGTTCTTTTACGCCATACCTATAGCACAATGAATACAGAATCTAGAATCTCCTTGCTCAAAAAATAAACACCCGAAACATCCAGCGTGCCCCATTTAAAGTTGGATTGAGAAAAAATTTAAGAACTTGCGCGAACCCACTTAAACCCCATTGTTAATATGCTGGTCTAATGTCACATAGTTATATATAGCAAACACGAATCAATATTACTACCATACACGACTCGCAAAATCCCATATGTTCCCTGACACATCTTTGTTCTCAAAAATATCACACTACGTTCCACACCCACTTGACACTACACACACCAATCCCTACATATCTAACAAGTGAAGGAATTGTAATAGAAATAAATTAGTTGGATATTGTTTATCTGTTCAAGTGACAGAAAGGTACAATCGACTACTAGGCCAAGCCCACACATTTGCGCCGCGACTTGCAAAAAGTTCCCTGACACAGCTTTGCCTGCAAAAAATATCACAACTAGTCCTTCGTTCAAAAAACCTGTTTAGAAGTCTGAGATCCTGTGATGATAGAGATGAGTGTGAGATTGGGGTTGGTGCAGTGATGACATGAATGCAGGAGCCACTGTGAAGTGCGAGATTTTTCGCCGTCACCTGCAAAATGTTTTCAAGTGACACCAAGTCTTATTTGACGCTATGTCATTGATATAAAGATCTAATCCCGATACTAGTACTATAAGAGCTTATAAAATCTCACTTTTCTAGAAATAAGAAGAAAATGAGAAGTAATTTAGGTGGACCCTAAATTCATGGATCAATAGTCAGAACCGTCTAATATCACACGTAAAATTCATATTTCTTACCTACATCTACATTTTCATTTATATAGTCCGCTACACGCGGGGGGGTTCCTTCCGATAAATAAACGTAGTCTTTGCTGTCGAAAAGCCTTTAGTCAAAGACAAATAACCATCAACCACGTCCTTGCTCAAAACACATCCCGACCTTAGATTATTAGGAGAGATGAACTTGGATATGAACAATATATTAGTTAAATATTTTTAGTACTGACCCAGTAGTTAAAAAAAAATATATGATACACACTATAGAAGTCAAGTCTTCACATGTACCCTATCAATTATTCTCTCACCAACAGCTGCCTAAAAAACCTTCCCTCGTCACAACACATCATTTAAGGTGTTACAAACAAAGTCAACATTAATGATGATACATCAACTCCCATTCTCTCTTTTGTCTCTAGAATCCCTTTAGAAAAGATAAGAAGAATAAGCAGAGAGAAATACATTTATGGTAGTAGACCACTGTTTGGATCACATAATGTCACACAGTAAATGACATCAACCACTCCCCAGTCTAACTGCCCTCCATCTCACAGAGAAGTCCAAGACAACAGGATACTTTACCAAGTCCCGCTATACGCATACGAACAACTAGTACCTATTGACTTTCAAAAGTCCCTCTATTAGAGAGTTGGATTAACGAAAAGAGCTTTCCTAGGATTGAATTTTGGCCTTAGGTAAAAGATGTTACTGGAAAAGCGAAAAAGCCATCATTACCTCAGTCCAAGTATTTTCCACACTCTAGAGTCATACACATTGGCCCTGACTAGTTCTATGTGCTTATATATTCTCGTGACAAGATATCACAAGCCAAATGACCTAAACAGCTCAAAGATCCATTATTCCGAAAGTATGTAAGCAATTGAGTAAATAAAATTATTTTAGTAGTGAAATTTTTATATGAGTTTATAAATAAGTGTAACCAGAAAAGCAGGCCACTGTAATCAAGTTCCCCATCCTGCATTAATAATTATTTCATACCTGAACAAGCTTTTCCGCTCTGCAAAATAATCATCACTCACTAGTTACTAACTATGACTACCAAATATAACTCTTTAATAGAAGTTGTAATCGTTCAATAAAAAATTTAGTGGAAATTATGAGAGTAAAAGTTTAGAGCGCATCATCGACACATAGTGTTACCGAAAAAGGCGAAATCCACCCCGCATATAACTCAGACTATTTACGCCTCCGACCTTCAAAAGTTCGCGACACAGTCTAGTATAGCTCATGCATAATCAAATATTCACAACTTACTTCCATACAAGCTTGCAAAATGCACTTTATGAGTCCATGACAGTAATGACGTAGTAGAACCATTAGTATGAGTGATAGACTAATTTACGTCTGAGTGTGACCAAGGTTACAGAAAATACACCAAACAACACTGATAAACCACACTTACTTCCCACCTGAGCAAAAAGTCTCAACCAAGACTCAGCTTTTGCCTGCCATAATATCCACACTATCCATTGCTCAAATAATACCTCATTTATATGAAAGATAGGACAGAATTGTGAATCGCAAAAGAAGGACACCTTAGTATGAATGTTGTTGTTCCACAAGTCTGTACTAAACGAGCACATCGATCCCACTGTAATCATGGACTTAGCACCCTACCTGACCCAAGACGTTTATCTCTGACCCAGCGAGTACTTTGCGACTCGAGATCTGAACCCAGAATATTTTCCCACTAGTCCCTGCTCAAAAACCTTTTAGAAGTTGGATTGAGAAAAATTTAGTGGAATGTTTGTGCTGAATTGACAGAAAGCAACCACTGTAAAATCAATTTCCCCACCTGCAAAAGTTCCCTACACAAGTCGTTGCCTGCAACAATATCACACTAGTTCCTTTGCTCAAAAACCTTTTAGAAGTTGGATGGAAGAAAATTAGTGGAATTGTTTGTGTTCAAGGACAGAAAGCCAACCACTGTAATCACATTTCCCCACCTGCAAAAGTATCCTGACACCGTCTTTTGCCTCAACAATATCAAACACTAGTCCTTGCTCAAAACCTTTTAGAAGTTGGGATTGAGAAAATTGAGTGGAATTGTTGTGGAAGTGACAGAAAAGCAACCCACTGTAATCAATTTCCCCACCTTGCAAAAGATTCCCTGATACAGTCTTTGCCCTGCAAACAATATCACATAGTCCTTGCGCCTCCAAAAACCTTTTAGAAGTTGGATTGAGAAAATTTAGTGGAATTGTTGTGTCTCAAGTGACAGAATAGCAAGCCACTGTAATCCAATATTCACACACACCTGCAAAATATCCCTGACACAGGATATTTGCCTGCAACATATCACACTAAAAGTCCTTTGCTCAAAAACCTTTTAGAAGTAGCGATGAAGAAAATTAGTGAAATTGTTTGCTGTCAAGCCTGACAGAAAGCAGAACCACTGTAATCAATTTCCCCACCTGCCAAAAAGTCCCTGACACAGTCTTTTGCCTGTCAAAAACACACATAGTCCTTACTTCAAAAAAGCCTTTTAGAAGTTGGATGAGAATTGTCCCCCTGAGTGGAATTGTGTGAGTGCCTTGTCACCCAGTGCACAGAAAGCAACCACTGTAATCAATTTCGGCCCCACCTGCAGAAATTCGGCCGGTGAACACAGTCTTACTGCCTGCGAGAGAAAATATCACACTAGTCGGGCGCTCAAATCTCCTGGTTTAGGAATTTGAGTTGAAGAAAGGAATGTTTAGGCTGGGAATGTTTGTGTCAAAGTGACAGAAAGGCAACCACTGTAATCAATTTCCCCACTGCAGAAAAGGTCCCGGAGCACAGCTCTTTGCCGTCAAGAAACATCACTACTAGTCCTTGCCAAACCTTAGAGTGGATCCTGAGAAAATTTGAGTGGAGATTTGTTGAGGCGGTCAAGTGAGAAAAGCAGCCACTGTACATCAAAATTCGCCGCACCTGCAAAATTCGCCTGGCAGCACGGGAGGTCTGTGTGCCTGCAAAAACATCACACTATCCTTGCTCAAAAACCTTTTAGCGAAGTTGCGATTGAGAAAGTTTAAGTGGAATTGTTGTGTCAAGTGACAAAAGCAGACGCACTGTAATCAATTTCCCCACCTGCAAAAGTTCCCGACACAGTCTTTTGCCTGCAACAATTAGCACACTAGTCCTTGTCAAAAAACCTTTTTAGAGTTCCGCATTGAGAAAAATTTATGGAAAAATTGTTTGGTCAAAGTACAGAAAGCAACCACTGTGAGTATCAACTTTCCCCACTGCAAAATTCCCTGACACAGATTTTGCCTGCAACAAATCACACTAGTCCTTCTCAAAAACTTTTAGAAGTTGGATTGAGAAAATGTTAGTGAAATTGTTTGCTGTCAAGGACAGAAAGCAGCCACTGATAATCAAATTCCCACTGCAAAAGTTCCACTGGACACAGTCTTTGCACTGACCCAAAAAACATCATCACTAGTCCTTGCTCAAAAAACTATTTAGAAGTTGGATTGAGAAGAAAAATTTAGTGGAATTGTTTGTGTCATGACGATAAGAAGCAACCACTGTAAATCAATTTCCCCAACCTGCAAAATTTCCCTGACACAGTCTTCCCTTGCCTGCACCAAAATATCCACACTAGTCACTCGCTCAAAAATCCCTTTAAGACAGTTGGATGAGAAAAAATTTAGCTGAATTGTTTGTGTCAAGTGAACCAGAAAGCAACCACATGTAATCTTTCCCCACCTGCAAAAGTTCCCTGACACAGTCTTTGCCTGCAAAAACATCCACACTAAGTTCCTTGCTCAAAAATCCTTTTAGAATTGATTGAGAAAATTAGTGGAATGTTTGTGCAAGTGACAGAAAGCAAGCCACTTAATCAATTTCCCCACCTGAAAGTTCCCGGACACAGTCTTGTTTTGCCTGCAAAAACATCCACACTAGTCCTTGCCCTCAAAAACCTCTTTAGAAAGTTGGATGAGAAAATTAGTGGATTGTTTGTGTCAAGCTGACAGAAAGCAACCACTGTAATGCAATTTCCACCACCTGCAAAAGTTCCCTGACACAGTCTTTTGCCTGCAACAATATATCACC
Organism: Doryteuthis pealeii; assembly: GCA_023376005.1. Taxonomy (NCBI): domain Eukaryota; kingdom Metazoa; phylum Mollusca; class Cephalopoda; order Myopsida; family Loliginidae; genus Doryteuthis; species Doryteuthis pealeii. Next base: position 46,509,082 of record CM042179.1, read on the forward strand.
ACTAGTCCTTGCTCAATCCCTTTAGGAGGGATTGAGAAAATTTAGTGGAATTGTTGATGTGAAGTGAAGAAAGCAACCACTTAATCAATTCCCCACCTGCAAAATTCCCTGAACACAGTTCTCGTTGCCTGCAAAAAATATCACACGTAGTCCTCGCTCAAATCCCTTTAGAAGTTGGATGAGAAAAATTCTAGTGGAATTGTTTGTTCAAGTGACAGAAAGCAGCCACTGTAATCAATTCCCCACTGCAAAGTTCCCCTGACACAGTCTTTTGCCTGCAAAAACATCACACAGTCCTTGCCTCAAAAACCTTTAGAAGTTAGGGATGAGAAAATTTAGTGAATTCGTTGTGCAAGAGGGCAGAAAGCAACCCACTGTAATCAATTTCCCCACGCTGCAAAGTTCCCTAACAGTCTTTGCCTGCAAAAAATCACACTAGTCCTTGCTCCAAATCCCTTTTAGAAGTTGGATTGAAGAAAATTTAGTGGAATGTTTGTTGAAGTGGACAGAAGCAACCACTGTTATCAATCTTCCCCACCTGCAAAAGTCCCCTGACACAGCCTTTTGCCTGCAAACAATATCACACTAGTCCGTCTCAAAACCGAAGAAGTTGATGAGAAAACTTATGACATTGTTTGTGGAAGTGACAGAAAGCAACCACTGTAATCAATTTCCCACCTGCAAAAGTTAACCCTGACACAGTCTTTGCCTGCAAAAATATCACA
>CM042179.1:46509906-46524906 GCA_023376005.1 Doryteuthis pealeii
GTACGAATAGAGTGGTTTTGTTCAAGTCTGGGACCAACGTTTGCTCCAACAAACCAGAGAACACTAGTTAAACTGACCTGTTTTGATATTAGTACACGAGGTCAAAGTTTAAGTTACTGGATATTAGGGTAGGTCGATATTTCACTTTTTTGAAAATATCAAGTTTACATAAACACTGAAAGTTGTGCATTGGTCGATTAAGTACTGATAACAAAATTAGATCGGACCATATGACCTTTCGGCACCCTTTTGCTTTGCTGATCATAAGTACATTTTTTTCATTTACACCGCCAACACCGGTTGTTGTAGACGATTTTTAGCGGGCTTTTTTAATTATTAAAACTCCCGCCCGGTTCGACTGGGGTCCGGCGAGCTTCGGCGCTGCGAGGTTGGTTATTATAATAGCGTCGATCCCAGGGGCCATCCCCCCAGGCAACCCCTGCCCCTTGATTTAAGGGCGCAGGCTGGGGGGTTTAGTTGCCCAGTGCCTTTAGGCGCCCCCTTGAGGGGAATGCCGACGGATCACGCCAATTTGCACCTGCCATTTCATGAGCTTCGGCTGGGGGGGCCCACGTTAATTAGGGGACTTTGTGCCTTGACCCGTACAATGTGGGGTACGCGGGTAAAGACAAAAACAAACCCTAACCTAACACCTAACCCTAACCCCTACAAACAACCGGATGTTGACGGTAAATGAAAAAAATGTACTATGAATCAGGCAAAGCAAAAGGTGCCTAAAGGTCATATGGTCCATTAATCTCTCACATGTACGAGGGTTTTCGGTGCATTTTTGTCACAATGTTTGATGCCATTTCCTCAAAATTGGACAAGTCAAGATCCAATTTTTGGATTAGTACTTTAAAGACCAATATACAACTTTCGTGTTTCATGTAATTTGATATTTTAAAGTGAAAAATCGGACCAACGACTTCTGGACGTGTATGCGAAAAAAGAGTACCCTTTTAAAAATTGGAAATTGTAAAAAAATCTGTAAAAGAGGCGACTTAGTATTTTTGTAATTTAACCATTGTAGTTCTTTTTGACAATATCAAAATAATCAAATATTCTAATCAATTATTATTCTGATAACTCCATTGCAATCTATAGATTGCCACTTCAGCTGTATATCTTTTATTAAATTATAAAATGACTTGATAGTGAGTTAAAAGTTAATAGAAAAAAAATGACATCGTGACATGCATTTTGAAAAATTGAAACTAGTTTATTATAAATTATTTTAATTTATTACCTAAAATATTAAATGAATTATTTATAGTACATCTAATTCTAGATTATAAATGTTATGCTTAAGTAATAGGTACTAGTTACTTTTTATAATATTACAATTTTCGTTTAAGGAAGCCCACTTTTCGGCATAGATGCCGGTACTTAAACTTGACCCCCCCCCCCCGATTAGTCTACATTAGTAGCTGCAGTATTGGTGTGTTTATAGTCTTTAAAAATCCGCTCTATTTTTTCATCTACCTCCACGTGTTTGTGTTCAATATAGCATATCCTCAAGCTCTCTGCAACATCTTTAAATCGTAGGCGTGGATCTACCAACCGATCGGAGCCTCTTGCTAATTCGCCATGCAAAGATTTTGGGAGGCGTCTATTTCCATTCTCCTTATATGTCCAAGCCAACGAGGGCGCCTCTCACAGAGAATGGGAGAACATGCTGTTCATGTCGGCGCAATCCAGCACGACTGTGTTGGGCACTTTATCCTGCCAACGAATGTGTAGAATACGTCGTAGACAACGTTAAGGCATGGAGAGGGGTGAGCAGAGAGGAGAGTAGACTCGACAGAAAGAGAACCAGAAAGAGAGAGAGAGCAGCAACCCCAGAAAGCATCACAGTTGTGTGTATCAGTGCACCAAAGACTGCCATTCAAGAATTGCAGAGTCACTTGCGCAGATGCAGATAAATTTTTTTAAACTTTTATTTTGGACACTACGCCATCGTCCTTAGTGGACGGAAAGGGTCAAATGAATAAGTCTTTAAAGACAGTCCTATTCGACGTAATTGCAGCTCATACAGGAAATAATTAACATAATTGTATTTGAAGCTCGCCGGTACCTCAAATTTTAGCTTTCAACACAGGGTTAAAACATTGTGAGTAAAACTCGTAACATGGAAAACTCATAAGTTGTAACAGTCTAGTATCACCTCTATATATATATTACCAACCCCCCCCCCATTGGTGCAAGATGTGACACAATGTCAATTTTCTTAAGTGGAATTTAACTGGTTTGATTTTCCTTCTCCTAGACTGGTTTATCTAGCTCAGGTTAAAGAGCCAATCTGTTTTTACTATTTGCCCATTGCTGTAGGGAGAGTAGTTTGATTCATACTTTTACTCAATGGTATTAGCACTATGTGAAATGCAACAGCCTCATCCAGTATTTCAACTGGGGTTATCGAGTACATTCATACGACTTTAACCATTACACCACGCACCTCCAAGGTACTACAGTATACGACTTTTTTAAATTTTCATTTCTACTAATAAAAGCAGCGCTACTATTGGCTCTTCTCCCGTTAGTCGCTTCTTGCTGTCGTTCGCTTGTGCTTTGGTGTGTTCGGTAATTTCTACGAACTGCTATGAAATGCGAACGGGGGGGGGCGGGGGAGTCGTAGTGAATTGAAGGGAGGCCTCAGCTGAAATCGTCTACTAAACGTCAACGACGGAGACCTGCTCGATAAATAATGGTGGTCGAAGGAAAGAGGGCGTATCTAATAAATAGCGCAGCTGCCAGTTAAAGAAGTGACGTGAGCATTTGTTAAAGAAACGTTTTTATTTGGCAGAAGGGATAAAATAATACTATATATATATTTATATATAATATAATATATATATATATTTGTGTGTGTGTGTATTATTGATGATATTGTGTGTTATATTTTTAGAAAATAGTCATCAATATCGAGGATGGACTTGGTACTATTTAAATTGGGTAGTAGAAGCTGAAGTCAACGACCCTTGGTTACTGACAGTTTCACGCCTATAGCGATTTTACAAACTTAAGCAAGAATCTGTATGTAACCACACCAAGTGGCGTTGTTTTCATGTCCACATGTGTGTGTGTGTGTGTGTGTGTGTGTGTGTGTGTGTGTGTGTGGGTGTATTACGCGTGTGTCAATGTATAAATTTTATATACCGTGAGCTCTCATCCAAAACACGCAAACCACACACACACATCACCACATATATAATAGTATATATATATATATATATATAATATATAATATAATATTGGTTAGCACTAACACAATTGGTGATTAAGTATGGTGGACCAATTAGTGGAGTGGTCAATATAAGTGATAAGTGTTAATATATAAAAGTTATATGTGTGTGTGTGATGTGTGTGGATGAAGAGATGGAAGTGAATCGACGGCATGTAATTAGATTGAAAAACACAGGTTTAATAAATCCAACAAACAATACCACCAACTAGCTAAATAGATACATCATTCTCCCAACAACTCAGCTACAACCATTATCGAAAAAAAACCTAAATAATTTAGGAAAAAAACAGTATCAAACTCCTCCAAAACAATAAAAAATTATTATAATAATCAAAAAAAACAACACTCACACAAGGTCTGATGCAGGTGTATGATCAAAACACTGCAGCGTCGACCAATAAACTTACCACTCAACTTATTTAAACCTGTTTTTTTTTTCAATTTTCATTACTACACACACACACACACACACACACACAAATACACATTATATATAATAAATATATATATATATATTATATATTATATATATATATATATAATCGTCTTTAACGGATTCGTCAGACAAAGTTTGTCTGAATAAACCAATCACCATAAAATCCAGGGTCACAGAAATTCCTATGTAATATATATATATATATATATATATATATATATATATATATTATATATATATATATATATATTATTATTATTATTATTATATTATTACTTTTTTAGTGAAATGATATATATATATATATATATATTATATATTAATATATATATATATTATATATATAATTATATATATTATATATATATCACTTTTTAAAAATGAAATGGAGAAGTTTGTACTGCTGGGCAATGAATTTAATAAATGAATGATGTCTAGACGTCTAGACAACAGTCGAATATTGGTGCACATGAGCCGGTATCACTTCCCGATACGTTCTGAATAAGCAGCCTCACTATATTTTAAACGAGTGCAGCCCCCCCACCTACCTCTTACCTGACCTAGTTCCGTGAGAATATTTTTCTTGTTTTCTTTTTTTTAACTTGAAAAATTCAACTCAAGGTTAAAATTAGAGAACGTGGAAAAAGTAAAAGAAATGCGAAGGCGCAGCTTCACATCTTCTGAAAAGGAAAGCATCAGAGGTGCTTTGACCAAGGACAACTCAATGGAAAAACTGTATTGAATGCAGAAAATGAACGTTTCGTTTATTGTTCATTTCATTTCTTTTTTATCTATAAGCACTACTGGAAAAAAAATGGGCAAATGCATTATATACATCTTGGTAAATATCCTTTTCATATATCTATATTGTAGGCCAGTTGATTACATATGTGCAGTATATATATATTTACCAAACCTCTCCGCATATATTGTCGGATTTACTTCCACTTTTTTCCTTATATCCTATCCTATCTATCTATCTATCTATCTATATATCTTCTATCTATGTTCACATCTTTCTGTCTGTTCATCTTTCCGTTCAAAAGTTCTGTGAAGGTTCCCAAATTTCAAGAAACACTGAAGAAGTTCCGTAATTCCCCATACCACAAGATGGCTGCCTCCAGACTAATCTATATTACAACAATCATACAATAAGTAGTGCCACTTCAACCGGTGTCTTTGGAGTAAAAGTCCCCTTTCAATATATTTTACCAACCCTCTACACGAACAGGATGTGACACGAGGTCAATTTCTTAAGCGGAGTTTAACAGGTTTGAATTCAGATTTTTCCCTTCTCCTAGCGGTTGCCTAACCAAGATTAAAGAGCCCAGTCTGCCCTACTATTTACCCATAGCTGGAGGGAGAATAGTTGAATACATATTTTTCTAAGGGTATTAACGCAATGTGAAATGCAAACGTCCAGAATTTGAACTGACGTGTCTATTTTCCTACGACTCTAAGATCTGTTTGAAAACGTCAACAGTTGACAGTTAAACACTTATTCATGGAATGCAGGTTCCTTGCTCACATCAGAAACCGTTATTTTAAAGCAAACAATATAAAAGATCTGTTTGAAAATGTCAACATGGAGGATATTCTCTCTTTTTTGAGGGAAATAAAATTATACCATAAAATATAGACATGAAACAAATCAATACCATACAACATAATCCCCAATAATGCCAACACATTGTTAAGAACCAATTACTAAAAAAGTATAAATATAAATACATGTATATGTATCACTTCCTAATCGTTAGGCATGACATAACCCCAGATGGGTTGATGTGCCGTTAAAATCAACAACCAAACAAACATCTAGCCATTAGACCACGTACCTCCATACATGTGCAGTATATACAAAGGAGAAGGGGATGTGGAGGGCGAAGAAGGGGGAGGAGAGGACGCGTTATAAGAAAAATGACAATGCTATTTTATAAAATAAGGATATGAAAATAATTAAGAACACACCTAATTAAATCATGAACATGTACAATTTATATCAGAAACGTCTTAAATAATTTCAAAGACTGACTAGTGAATGGGAAACGCCATGTCAAGATCTTGTAAGCACAAAATAACCGGAAATTGAATCGTATAAAGGAAGTCTCTACACAGCTACAGACTTCAGATAAATAATCTCTCTCTCTCTCTCTCTCTCTCTCTCTCTCTCTCTCTCTCTCTTCTCTCTCTCTCTCTCTCTAACTCTCTCCTCTCTTCTCTCTCAGTCTCTCTCTCTCTCTCTCTCTCTCTCTCTCTAGCTCTCAGTCTCTTTCTCCTCTAGCTCTCAGTCTCTCTTTCTCTCTCTCTCTCTCTCTCTCTCTCTCTCTCTCTCTCTCTCTCTAGTCTCAGTCTCAGTCTCTCTCTCTCTCTCTCTCTCTCTTCTCTCTCTCTCTCTCTTAGTCTCTCTCTCTCTCTCTCTCTCTCTCTCTCTCTCTCACTCTCTCTCTCTCTCCCTCTCTCTCCCTTCTATAAACCTATATCAGTTTTATATATATATATATATATATATATATATATATATATATATATATAATGGCTGTCAACTCGTGTTCGAGTAAACCATTTCCTGTTTCTTTTGGGTTTTTTCTATCATCATAGTTAGGTGCCAGTAGCATTTGACATTCTATCCTTGTGTTTTCTCAAATGACTCACCAGGCCAGCCCTGGAGAGACATACTCTTCCACATAAACTACATGTTGGAACTTCTCCACTTTGAATGTTGCTGGGCTGAAAATTACCTTTCTAATCGCCCACTTCAATCTTTGGTGTTTCATTCGGGTTGGACTCAAATTCTTCCACAGACAGGTAGATGGTGACTCCCCAGCCAGATCTATTTACAAGCTAGCTTCTCCCCAGTCCTCCACAGCAATAGCAGTGTTCTCAGAGTGTCCTTGAGGCAGTCCTTAAACCTCAATTGGTTTGTACTGACGACGTTTGCCAATATATATATATATATATATATATATACGCTGATAGCTACTGCTTACGCTGAAATTGCAAGCCTTTCCTTAAACTGAATAGACTCTCTTGTAGCCTTTACATATGTATCTATCAATAAAAATTCCTTTCCTATTAGAAGGTGTGTCGATAGCCCCGATAGTTAGAAACTCTGACTGAAGAAAAATTGGTCTAGTTTCAATCCCGGTTTGGAGCAGCTTACAAAGTCTAGCTTCACTGAGTGACGTAATACGTCGAAACGGGACTGTATGTGTCACTAATATATATATATATATATGTGTGTGGGGGGGTAAGTTTTAACACATTAATTCAACTATACTTATATTTTTCGTAACTTTTCACTTTTACACTGAATAATGTAAACATTCTTTTCAAAAAAAATGTTGAAACATGAGTAAATTCCAAAATTTCTTTAAACCGGAAATTGATATTTAAAAAAATAAATTCGTTTGTAACGTAATACTTTCGTATATATAAATATAATATCATATATATATATATATATATATATTCCTTTCTTGTATCATTAAAGCAAAAAGAAATTGACAGCACAAATATCTATCACTTTACCTGAAGTTGAGACGCATCGCAGTCGGTAGAGCGTTCGGCTAGGAATCACAAGGTTCCTGGTTTTGATACGGGTCCTCGCCAACTCAGCGTATGAGAAGCACGGACATCTGTGCAGTAAAGTGAGGAGCTGATGGTAGGTGTGGCGCTAAAATAAATCTCCTTGGTCTAGCACTATTGAAAGGGGATAGACTCCCTCGCTGTCTGCTGATACTGACATTAGGCTGCCCCGATGACTTTACTTTATATATATATATATATATATATATATATACTCTGCCTAGAAGAAAAGTTTATGAATTCTGCAAAGTCCTGAAAAAACTTTGATGAAAAAAAAGAAGTGAATTAATTTCTAAAGTATACATATCAACAAATTTCACCACCCGAATAATCCATATTTCAATGACCGCTTAGCCATGTGCAGTGGTTGCCGGGAGATTTTCTCGCGGGCTGCCGTTTAAATTAGCCGCCACCTATCGGCGAACCTACAGCAGGGTAAGAATAACCCTATTGGACTCATGTCTCTCTCAACAGGGGCGGACAATCGTTACAGGGTTACAACTGGTGCAAAAACTATTGATTGTCAGTGACAGGGAAATGAAGAGGTACTTAACATATTTTAGGTATGAATCAGTGTGATATCGCAGCGCGCACAAACGTTGGTCGGTGTTTTGTCTTAAAAGAAGAAAGTATGTAGTGACATTTCGGCCAAAAGAACGGACAGCACGTTTACGCTTGAGTATTCATCGATGAAGGCACTCAACTTGCAAACATTCCACAGAAAAGATGAAGGCACCTTCTTTGACAATGGAATGGGGGGGGGATATAGAGGGTGTGGCAGAAATCCCTTCTCCCACCACATTTTAAACCTTCACCTGAGTGGTGAAAGTCACTTAGATGACCGCCGGTCGGTTAGAGCTATAGAATGAAATTTTAAAAAAGTCGACGGGGGCGGCCTAAAGTCGGTATCAGCCAGTCAGCGAGGGAGTCTATCCCCTTTTCAATAGCGCTAGACCAGGAGATTGTTTTTTAGCATCTGAGGTGGAGCGCCCTACCTACCATTCAGCTCCTTTACCGCACAGATCCCTGTGCTACTCAAAACGCTGAGTTGGCGAGGACCGGTATCGAACTAGGAACCTTGTGATTTTAAAATAATTATTGTATGGAAAGTAAGGACCCTTCATACATCAACTGTCTTTAAATTAAATTGCAGTAGAAGAATTATTGTCGAACTTTTAAAAACAAACCTTATGTATTTTGTAAATTGACAGCCACAAAATCTATTAGCACTACTGAAAAAAAAAAATGGCAAAACCATATATACATCTTGGAAAATATCCTTTTCATATACCTATATTGGCAAGCCAGTTGATTACATATGTGCAGTATATATATATTTACCGAACCTCTCCGCATACAATATAAATGTTAATTTTTTTTTAGATCATGTTCACCGCCAAAAGATTAAGAATGTGCACATGTCCCCTTACACTAACAATCTTCAAAAATAGCAATGTGTAACTTTAACCCATTCGTGGTATATTGAGATGCATTAAAAATACTCCAATGCATCAATCAATTTGAGTTCTTCTGTAGTTTATTGTTGCCTATCACATAGGGCAAGCGGTGTGATTCATTAAAAGAAATCGCTGCTATCAGAAGACCAGATCGCAATCAAAAGAGCCATAGTTGCAGCTTTTGATGAAAACTTTAAATTGACTGAAAAATATTATTCAAGTTTGATAAAATTTCAATATGTACGCATGCTTGAAGGGCAGAATTTTTTTTTTTAAATCATGTTCCCGCAAAAGATTAAGAAATATGCACATGTCCTCTTACACTAACAATCTTCAAAAATAGCAATGTGTAACTCTAACCACCCATCTAGGGGTTAAATAGAAAACATGAGTTTATAAAAAAATTGTATTATCCATTAAAAATGAAATTATTTCAAAAACTTTGTTAGCATTAAACATTTTTTTTAACAATAGAAGTATTCGGCATAAAATAACCAAGGGGTTGACATGCCGTAAACCCACCATATTAACTGTGGTGCAAAACAAGCGCCTACTAAACAGAAATATTCACTTGAAACCATATAACGTGTATATATTAGTAGTATTAGATAGGGAATATAGATAGGGAATAATATTTAGTATAGGACATTAGATAGATTGTGCAAAAAAAGAACTTCCTAGAACGCTGATGGAGATACTATTTACCACTTATCTTAAGTTTTCTCTTGTCCTGGTCGGCTGGGCTGTAGAAAACGCCGATGCATCTCTGCAGGAGGAGTAAATCCCCTAATCGGTTAGGCGTGAGGTTGGTAACACGTGATGCTTAAGGACGGAATCAGAGGCTGATGCCCTCCAATAATCGGCTGGGGACGTCAGCCCTTAGCACCACCTATTACCCTAGGCAAACCCTAACTCTTTTTTATCATATACGTGATTAGGAGGCGCTGACCTGAGTGTCTTATAATCATCCGGTATGACGTTAAACGCATCTAAATGGTTGAAATTCCAATTCTGGAGAATGTGAGTGTGGAGTACCCCTACATAGACATTACTCCCGGTCCTACTCTGACCGGAGTGGGTAGTTCCCGTTAGAGTCATATCCAATGGCGTAAATAGAAAAAAAAGTTTAATAATGTGTTTTAAAAAATAATTGAATTTAGAAAAACTTTACATACCCATCAAGAATAATAAAACAAAAAAATCAATAACATAAAATACCAACAGGTTGACATGCCATAGAATCCAATCAACCAACAAACAACAAACCAACCAACCAAACCAAACAAACAACCAACTAGAACAATACCTTTTGGGGGGAAGGGGATCTTACCCCATCTGTGGGTATACAATCAGCGTGTTCAAGCCTGCTAGAGAGGCCGAGTTACATCTGTCACTCCACTCGCGGGAGCTCCTTCTTTGATGAAGTATTTATGTCCAATCTTCTGAGTAGCGTGTGGTACAGGGGCTGTTAACCTCTAAGCATTGACGTGATTTGGTCAGCGACGAACCATCCAGAATGAGATGCATTTGCGATCCTCAGCGTCTCGGATGGTCGATCGTTAGATCCAAGACTGACGTGTCGACAGCCACTAGAGAATAAGTCGCTGCAGGTTTGAAGCTCATACGGAGACTTGCACGTTCCTCTAACGAGGTCATGAATAGGGGAAAATGTAATCCCATTAGGTCGCTTGCCGTTCCTCGGTAGAGATCTACGATTCAATTCTGGGCGGGAATTCCTAGATTTTAAAGATCAATTCTAATCAGTGAAATACTTTTTAAAATATTTTTTATGTATATATTGTATCAGAGTTAACCGTGAAATAATAGGAAAAACACAGAGAATATTAAGGATAATAAAAAAAGGTTTACTAAGTAAAGATACAAGGGGTACAGAGTATTTAGCAGTTGCTAGGTTGAATTAACGAGATCTCGTTGTTTTTTCTCTCTGATAAAAATAATTAAAAAATGTTTTAAAATTGTTTTAAACATTTTTTGAATACCCAACAAGAATAAAATAACACAAATTTGTTCAGCATAAAATAACTCAATAAGGATTGACATGCCGTAAAATCTAACCAACCTACCTACCTACCTACCTACCTCCTACCAGTCAACCTGCAGCAGCACGAAATAACAAGAAATAAATTTCATAGATAAGGTAATTCTATTTTTCAGCTTTCCTATCATTTTTTGTCATCTCAGTATTCTCAGTCTATATATATAATATATATATATATATATATATATATATATAATATATATATATATATATATATATTAATGTGTAATAGGTTGCACTAGTATACTAGAAAAAGTAATAGTAATCCAACGTACAGTGTTATTAGAAGAGTGCCTCAATATCTGTGATAGAGCATGATAGTTCAATGAAGTAACAAATAAAAGTTTAGCTTTTATTCATTTATTTAGGAACGATATTACAAACCAATGGTTTCTTGCTGAAAGCATTCATCAGGTAAACGAAACGTTCCTTGAAAATGACCGAAATGGTGTAAATGGACAAATGTTGTGCGTTTTTTTTTAACTGTATTTCTCGTGTTTGCGTGTTTGCGTGTTTACGTGATGTGGAATGTTTTTTTTTGCTTGTACGTGTGCGTATTTTTGTTTGTGCGTATGTGTATGATGTCATGCGCGTGCGCGTGGAAATGTGTGAAGGCTGTGATGATATCATTGTGTCCACGCGCGTGTGTGCGTATTTTTTGTTTGGCGTATGTATGTGATGCGTGCGTGTGCACGTGGGAATGTATGAAGGCTGTGATGATATGATTTGTCTCCACGCGCGTGTGTGCGTATGAATATGCGTATTTGTGTTTGGTATTCTTGGTTACGTATGTTATGTGCAAATTAATATAATGTATTTTTAATTTAAAAAATAAATTTTATTGTTACTTCATTGAACTATATATATTATATATATATATATATATATATATATATATATATATGTGTGTGTGTGGTGTGTGTGTGTGTGTACCAACCTCAGCAAGAGCAGGATGCGACACATGGTCATGTTCTTAAACGGAGTTTAATAGGTTTGAATTCAGAGTTTTCCTTCTCCTAGACCGGATACCTAGCCAAGGTTAAAAAGCCCATTCTGTCCTACTATTTTACCCAGGAGAGTAGTTGGATTCATACCTTTTCACAGCTTTTCACAAGGGTTTTAGTGCTATATAAAATGCAAACAGCTTCGTTCAGGATTTGAACTCGGGTCGACGAGTCCATTTTCTACGACTCTAACCATTACACAACGCACCTAATAATTCTCGACGGGGGCATGCCGTTAAAATCAATGAATCAATCTCAGTTGTCTGCAAACAGAACTATTTTGATGACTCCCATCCAAATCCTTCGTTCTCAGTTTTCTAGTCAGAATGGGTATGGACAGTGGCAAGTTCATTTTCCGGTGCCTGAGCGTCTCAAAATGGGACTGCCAACGGACCATGCTTCTTCTTCTTGACAAACATTAGAATCATAGTATTCTTCGCGGAGAACCGTCCCGGACTCCTGCTTATAAAAACGCTAGCCGTGGCTGCTGACCCCCCCCCCAGCTACGATTGAAGTCCGTAGCCGAAGCGGGTCACTTGCAAAGAAAAAAAACAAAAAAAACTAGGGTTAGGATTTGGGTTGGGGTTGGGTTTCAGGGTTAGTTTAATGGGAAAATAAATAAATAATTTTGGCTCTGTTTTTTTTCTGGGTCACCCTATATACAGGGTGATCCAGAAAAAACAGAAGCCACAAATTTTGTAATAAACTGTTAATTTTAACTAGGGAGTTTAGGGTTAGGGTTTAGGGTTAGGGTTGTGGTTGGGGTTGGGTTTTCGGGAAAAACGCCCTGATTTTTTTTTTTGGGGGGGGGGGTTGCAACTAACACCGCTTCGGCTACGGACTTCAATCGTAGCTGGGTTTTTTTTTTCAGCAGCCACCGGCTAGCGTTTTTTGAAGCAGAGGGGCGTGGGGCGGTTCTCCGCGAAGAGTACCGAATCATATTCCACCGAATCTACCTGAACATATTTTGCTTCACAAAGTTTATCATGTATTTTCTTTTTTCAGCAACTGAGATTTCTTAAATGCTAAAAAATATTTTTATTCTTTTTTCGGCACCTTTATATATTTTCAACATCTCGATATTACATGCGACAGTTACCTGTGCATACATGAACGTCGTATTATGTATATATATACATATATATGCAAGTGTTTGTATATGTGTTTGTGGTTATTCTCTATGTTCCAAAACTATAAACGTGTCAAAGGTCATGAACTTTTTAAAACATTTTTTCTGTTGACGAAGGAAATATAGAATGATCTAAATTTACTCATTAAATTTGTAGGAACATGAATACAAAATCGAGATCAAATGATGCTCGTTGCAGTTATCGTACACGCACCATCTTGAAATGCGCAGATGCAATTATACATAAAAAAAATCATGAAAATGTCTTTTATAAAAAAAAAAAGAGAGGAAAAAAAGACTGAAAAGAAACGGAAACAAAAAAAAAGTAAGAAAAAAAAAAAAGAAATGAGTAAAAAAGAAAAGAAAAGTATTAAAAAATAGTGAAAAAATGTATAGAAAATAAAAAATAAAACTAAAAAGAAATAAAAAGCAAAAAAAAAAACCCAAAAAATACGAAAAAAAAAAGAAGGAAAAAAAAGAGAAAAATAAAATTAAAAAAGATTCAATATGATCGTGAAAGTAAATGTATCAAATACTTTTTTTTTTTTTTTTTTGCTGTTGTTTTTGTGTTTTTTTTTTTGTTGTTTTTTACTATTATTTCTTCTTCTTTTTTTTTCCTTTTTATTTTTACAAGAAAAAGGAAATGCAAAATAAAGAAAAAATATTTGAGAAAAAAAGTATGTTTTTTTTTGTTGTTGTTTTGTTTCCTTTTTATTCTTAAAAAAATCGGAACGCAAAACAAATATTTTTTTAAGTAAATTAAAACAAGAATAAAATCACTATCATTTACAATCGAATAGATTTTACCCTTGAAATCAAGACGTTACCCGTATATAATACACGCGCGCGCACACACACACACACACACACACACACACACACACACACGAACACAAGCACCCCTCACACAGAGATTGACAGATAACATACAGACAGACATACACACAGATACATACGTGTGCATGTTTGGTGCATGTCCATGCTTGTAATATTTGAATATTATATATATATATATATATATATATATATATATATATATATTATGTGTGTGTGTATTTGTGTGTGTGTGTGTGTGTGTGTGTGATTGTATACAAGCATGTGTACAAACATCACTACATAAAAAGACATTTCATGAAGTAATTTTTTTGGCACACACACATACAAACACATACATATATACACACACATACGTACACGAATTCATACGCATCAACAACATACACCACACACACACACATCCTTACCACGCACGCACACTATACACAGATACTACATACACATTACATGTCACACGGACTGACACACTATACACACGCACATGCGCCTACATAAACCACATATACAAACTACACATACATACAGACGTATGTAGCATAACGATGGTCACGGTACAAGAACGGTGTTTGTAGTATAGGCCAACTAAAGTTGTAATAGTAGTCACCAAAAGTAGTAGTAATAGTCGTTAGTTCAGAAACAACAAATACGCAAGTTGTATAGTCCAAAGGGGATGTTTATTCATTTCTAGGCTTTCTAAGAAGAGAGAGAGAGAGAGAGAGAGAGAGAGAGAGAGAGAGAGAGAGAGAGAGAGAGAGAGAGAGAGAGAGAGAGAGAGAGAGAGAGAGAGAGGGTACGGTTAATTTACTCTGTCATAAATCATGTTTGCTACTACTATATCGAGCCCATATATAATATATATATATATATATATATATAATATATATATATATATATGTGTGTGTGTGTGTGTGTGTGTGTGAAGAAAAGGAAGTGAATCCGACGGTATGTAGTTATTAAGAAAGAATAAGAAAACACAGGTTTAAATGAGTTAGTTGGTGAGTTTATTGGCCGACGCTGCAGTGTTTCGATCTATTAATTAGATCATCTTCAGGGCATTTGTTGGTATATGGAAGGTAAAAGAATGTTATATTATATATATATATATATATATATATTATATATATATGGTATTATAATACCTCTCATAAGTACAGTACAGTGGACTTATCAATAGCAGAGACGAAAATAATATAAATTTAAAACGAAAACATTGATGTTCCAAAAAAGTTATGCGGTAGTTCAA
>CM042179.1:46534906-46592406 GCA_023376005.1 Doryteuthis pealeii
ATATTTTAATAGCTGGAATATATCATGAACAATTTTGATACTCATTATACACTTTTATATAATTTTACATCAAACTCTTTATTATGAACTATAATGTTTCTGATTTTTAAAAATAAAATTTATTCTATTTTTAACTCAGAACACGCATTTAAAAAAAAATTCCAGCATTGAATAATAGCGTTTTGTTTGTACCCTTTCTTCTAACGGTTATTTATCCCGTCTTTCTCTCATTTGTTGCTCTTGATGATGACCGATCTATTAAAGCGGTCGAAACAGATTTCTGTCAGCAATTATAAACATCATTTGTTTTTTCAAAATTGTTAAATTCATACTGTCGGATTAATTTCCATCTATTTTCACACACACACACACACACACACACACACACATATATATATATATATATATATATATATATATATATATATATATATATATTGTTAATGAGGATCATTACATGTATAGTTTAACCGAGGTAATACAGGTAAATCTTAGTTAGAGATCGATGTGTCTAGTGCCAGTGAGTGTATGAAGAGAGCAATATGCTGAATAAATGAAGAAAAAAACAATGAAGCAAATTTAAAGTGTTTTCTTTCATTTACTCAATATATATATATATTGTAATACAGGTAAATTTCGCGAAGACACACACGTGTAATTGACTGCAATTAATCAATATCTTGATTAATCCAGTGCATTTAACCTTAAAGGTCCTTATGGTGAAACTCGAGTAGGTTATTACTTGTACCTGCATTACAATAAATTTGCTCTACTAACGTATTGAGCACTTTTTATTTGTTATATCACTGTCTTACCTTTCTGAATTTTGCATCAACTAACCATTGTGACCATGTTCACCGGTAAGTCACCTTTTCCAAAATAACACACACACACACACACACACACACACACACACACATATATATATATGTTTTTTTTTAAAAGTTGGGCGTTATTACGAAGCATCTAAAAATAAATGAATGAACTCGATGTTATTGGATTCACTTATTTTTTTATTATAATTTTTTATCATAAATTTTCGGGTTCGTTAGATACCCTTTATCAAATGACTGTTCTTCCTGTTCAACGGATCTTTTGTCTCTGTTGTTATTGACAGCGGAGTATTCCGATGTCAGCGTTCAGTCCCCTCACGTGAGTTTGTAATTTTAGAATCCATATTATATATATATATATATATATATATATATATATATATATATATATATATATATATATAAAGTGGCTAGCTGCTATTATTACATAGTTGGTATAAAACCTAAAAGTATTATGATTATGAATAGAAATCATTGACTTTAGGTATTAGAACGTGTGCATAATCATCAGACGGATATATATACACACATACATACATTCATATATATATATATATATATATAATATATATACGTGTGTGTGTGTGTTGTGTGTGTGTGTGTATGTGATATTTCAGCACTCTAAAATGCCATCATTAGGAGTAGATATAATAAAGTGTTCCTGGTTGTATTTAAAAACGAAATGTAGTTAAAAGACCGAGTAGTGTGTGTGTGTGTGGGGGGGGGGGGGGCTTAAAAATTATGTGATAGGATGTGGGGTTTGGGAGTTGGAGAACACACACACACACACACACATATATATATATATATTCGGTATTGGGAAATTAGTTACGTATTTAACATCATGATTTATAAGTCAAGACAACCAAGACAGAACCAAATTTACATGGCACATGACTGAGACTAGATTTATATTATGATATCTTCTAATCAATAGTTTCACATTTATAGTGCATCTCTGGATTTAATCCCGTTGAGTATAATACCGTTAAAAGCAGCATATTCGCCATTGCTTGCTCTATGAATTTCGAAAGGTTACCATTGCTAAAAAGGCCTTTTAAAAATATTTGTGCAGTGTATACGGGATACAGGTTGCTGAGTTCAATTTTACGCCAAGTCAACCCTTCTGGAATTATTTTATGCCGAAGACATTCTGTTTTATTCTTTCTTATTGGTTACTGAAATTTTGTTAAAACTCAATTTTTTTTAAACATTTTTTTATGGGACCCTAACAGGTACTACCCACCCCCGAGACAGAATGGACCTGGTAGTAATCGCAATTAAGGGGCATTCCATACTACGCAGAACTCCAGAATCGAAACTTCACCATGATATGTATCACTACACATGGAATAATCCTCATGATGTATATATATATATATATATATATATATATATATATATATATATGCATGTTCAATTAAACAAAAGACATCTCCTGTTTAACAATTTTATTTGTGATTTTTTCAAGTTTTCTGGCCAACTTTTTAATATTTGGGTGAAATTCGTGGATTAGTCCACCAAAGTTCATGTCCCGAGTACTTTCGGCACTTCGAAGTGCCATCATCAGAGGGTGATGTGTTCCAGTTTTTCAAATTATATTAATGGATGTGGAGGCTGGAAGAAAAAATGCTGCCCAAATACACACACACACACACACACACACATATATATATATATATGTGTGTGTGTGTGTGTGTGTGTGTGTGTGTGTGTGTGTATGTGTGGGTGTGTAATTTTGTGGGTGTGTGTGAATTGCGGTTGAATAAGTTTTGGTGCACAATCTTTCTCAGTTAAACTATACACGGAAGGATCCTCATTACCAATATATATATGCATCCACCGAAGGTTTCTTCACGAGCGCTTTCGGCATGTCCCTGTGCCATCTTCAGGTGTGACACTGTTGGAATGTTTCCATTGACTCGCTTTTAAAACAAGCAGTAGCTACATTCCAACAGTTTCACACCTGAAGATATCACAGGGACATGCCGAAAGCACTCGTTAAGAAACCTTTGGTGGATTGCTGCACCAATTTCAACGCGATAGTAAAACGATGGCCAGACAGTTAGAAAGGATTGAACAAAACTCGTCCGACAAGAATCGTCAGTAGAGTTTAACAAAACATGTTCAAAAGAAAAAATACTGCCAAAATACAATTATATATATATATATATATATATATGTGTGTGTGTGTGGGGGGGGGAGAAACATCTACATCTATTAGACTAAGATCAAATAACCACAAATCCACAATAAACTCAAATCCCTGCATAGTACAATAGCACTTCACTTTAACACCCTACCACACAACCTTACACACCTCAAATGCATTCTAATAGAACACGCATTTCCAACAACGCAATCTCGAAAACAAGCAGAAACCGGATTCTAAAATTACAAACTCACGTGAGGGGCCTGAACGCTGACATCGGAATACTCCGTTATTATGAATATTTTACAGACGCTACCGCTGTCAATAACAACAAAGACAAAAGATCCGTTGAACAGGAAAACATTCATTTGAAAAAGGGTATCTAACGAACCCGAAAATTTATGATAACAAATAATTAAAAAAATAAGTGAATCCAATACTCCATAACATCGAGTTCATTCATTTATTTTTAGATGCTTCGTAATAACGCCCAACTTAAAAAAGAAAAAAAATATATATATACATATATATATTTTTGGAGGATATGTGCTTAATTGAAGTCATACCTAATTTTTGAAAATTAATTAGTTAATAATCAATGAATTTAGGCGGGCATATATGTTCAAATGTAAGGCTAAACAGATCGAGAAAATGTCAATCCCTGAATGTACATTTCGACCTATTAGGTCTCATCAGCAAGGTTATAGACATGGGAGACTGCTCCGTGTGTGACTCGAAACCTCGACTGCCAAAATTGTCGGCTAAAAGCCATATCAAATAAACACAATGTTTATTTACGTACTTTCATATATATATACATATATATATATATATATATATATATATATATATATATATATATATATATATATACGTACATGCCTAGGACTGCATGTCTGAGTTTAATCCGCTGAGGGATAATACCGTTAAAAAAGCAGTATATTTGCCATTAATTGCTGAATGAATTACGAAAGGATAGAATTGCTAAAAATGCCTTTAAAGATATTTGTGCATTGTATACAGAATGCAGTGAAGATTTATAGATGTAAGATTTTAAAATGGCGACTGTCACATATTCAACAACCCTCTCTCAGGAAGACGACATACCCTGAATGAAGAGCCTTTGAAAGAGTCTATTGAATTGGATGCACGTCAAAGCACAAGAGATTTTGGCGCCAAAACAACGTGTCATTTTCAACTGTGCAATAAAGTCTCAAGAGAATTGGAAATTCTCAAGGAATTTTGGTTTCGCTTTTGCTTGAGAAACGAACACAACATTCCACCATATGCAGCAGGTATTTTCTTTTCTTTTTACTGAGGAATAACAACCTCTCATTTCTCTATCGCCTAGTCAACGAAGAAAAGAAGTTAACAGTATTTTACAAAAAATCTTATCAAATACTAATACAATTGTTCCTAATTAGTCCGTTATAATCGTGCAACAAACAACCTCTCGTTAAAAATCACACGATCCAAATCGTCCAAGATGCAATGCAAAAATGTGAATACAGATTATCTGATGTCGCTTAATCGCAGATTTATTATTTGTTCCATTTTATTTCTCCAAATTTTAAAAATGAAACATTCCAAATGGTCTTGCGTCGCTTAAATGCCCAAACGTAAAATTGAAATGAGTTTAAAGAAAGTTACGCGTTTCTTTACGTGTAGTAATATTGAAATTGTGAATAACGGAATATATTTAGGTAATTTTGGAAGGATTTATATGTAATGAAATTGCAAAAAATCGTTTCTGGCTTAAATAGTTCCTCTTCATTTTTGTTTCGTTTCATAGAAATTTCATTGGTCCCGCTCGTCTTATAATAATAAATTAATAAATTAAATAAATAATGATAAATCAATAAATTATAATTATAATAAGGATTTTATGATAAACCGAAGGAATTTGTATTCCTAATTCACTTTCGCTTGAAAACCGGGTATGTTTAAAAACCAGGAATACCAAACTTTTATTTCTTATTCGCGTACAAATACACCGACTGCACCTAAACATAAGGGGTAAGACCCACCTCAAACGGGCCACCTCATGGTCGTGAGTGGCGACCTGTGATGCTTGAGGACGGAACTCTACATGCTGAGCAGTCCATAACATGCAACACTCCCCTTTAGTTCTTACTTAGTCTAGACGGGCAGTCGGAAAGACCCCCTCCGATCAGTGGGCTGACCACGTCAAGCCCTAGCACATATTTGATTGTCCCAACCCTATTGCCACTATGCCAAGCTCCAACATTTTTATAATATATGGGCTAGAAGACGGTGGCTGAGGATCTTCCTGTCCAGGGTATGACATTAAAGTCTATCTGATGGGGAAGTTCCAATTCTGGAGCTCGGGAAATGTGGAGCACCCCTTTATCACTATTGCTCCCAGGTTCACTCTGACCCAGAGCGGTAGTACCTGTTAGTGTCCCATATATGGGTTAAATAGAAAATTTGTTTAAAAAAATTTGAGTTTAAAAAGTTTTCTTCAAAACTATCGCTACGAATCTTTCAAAACTTTGCCGGCATTAAATAACCCACGGAGGTTAGTATGCCGTAAAACAAAACAAACAAAACAGGTGATAAAAAATGGTTTCGGCATGTAAAAAAAAAAAATGTGGTTACAAAAAAACGAGAGGCCAGTACTAACACAAAAACCAGGACTCAACCCAAAGAAGTCCATTACGAGATACTTTAATTAAATTAGATTACCACGACAAGAATATTCGGCAAACACCGTTTACGATATGAGGACCACTGGACAGCTGTTTCGACCTTATTAGGTCTCATCAGCAGTGTTTACCATGATCTCCGCCACTTGAGATCGAACCAGCAACCATAGAATGCAGAGCCGAAACTCTATCTTTGAGTCACCAGCCGACACGGCGATCACCAAAATCAACTAGTCGTGACAAATAACTGTTGTTCTCATCTTTATTGTGGTATGCATATACACAACGTTTCGGTCGTTGTATCCTTTGGCATTCCTCATGGTATACATACCACAATAGAGATGAGAACAATAGTCCGAGATATCAAAATTATTTACATAAATACAGAAAAAATAATGTTCATATCTTATTATAATGGAGATTGTGTGTTTTTCTGTCTGTAACCGAAACTATATTCCTACTCAAGTCACAATTCTCTTAGTTATTGACATCACATTCTCCATGATTTTATTTTTATCTAAACCTCAATTATTAATAAAATTGTCTTACATTATTAATACTGTTAACTATGTCTACATACTGACAACATGCAATTATATTTATATATACAAAAAAATAGCGCTTTACAATGTGAACGGGAAGGCTAATTTGCATATTAATATTAAAAAATCGAATTTAATAAATATGTGCTTAGTATTATTGATTTCTAATTGTTTGGTTTTATTTTAATGAATATAAGCAAAAATCTCTTCAATGAATCTTAAATGAAATCCATTAACAAGATAAAATAAGTGTCATTTTATTCTTTACTTACTCTTATAACTAAATACTTAAATTAGAAAAGATAACAATGAAAGACGAGAGTGATGGAAGAGTAAGTTTCAGTTGTTCCATTTTTTATTATACTCCCTCTGTTTCAAATCCTTTATTATACTCCCTCTGTTTCAAATCTTTTTACCTGTATTCTTATTTAGTTTCATTAGCCTTTCTAATTTAATACAATATTTTATTACATTAAAACTTAAATACTTGCCCCCGGAGGGTGCATATATTTGCTAGTTAATATAATCTATAATTGTTTAAAGTTAAACAGATAAGTGTAAACAGAAAACATTTCTTTTGATATCCCTAGTTTTCACATTTGTGTTTTATTTATTTAGACATTTACCCAATCCCTCACCTACGAGCAGGATGTGACAGAAGATCAATTTTAATCGGGGTTTAACAGGTTTTAATAAAGAGTTTTCTTCTTTCCAGACCGGTTGCCATACCAAGGTTAAAGAGCCCAGTCTGTCCTATATACCACTAGCAGGATAGAGATTAATTGAATGCAAGCTTTCCCATGGGTATTATCGAACAGAATGAGACATTAGGTCAATCTTAGGGGAATTTAACAGGTTTTGATTCAGAGTTTCAGACCAGTTGTTATAAAGAGCCTAGTATACCTTACTATTGACAAAGTTGTGAAATGCAAACAGCCTCATCCAAGATTTGTTGTATCAACCGCTTCACATTGGCCTTGTGTCCCATTCCAGCGCAAAGGGGGTTGGATAGATGCCATTATCTTTTCCGTTTATAATATGGTCTGAAGATGCTTTAAATATACATCGAAATATGAAGAACAGTCAACGTTCCGTTACTTTGGACAGTCAAATACCAATTTATTTTAATTATATTTTCGGAATTAATTTAATTCTCTGAGTTTGTTAAAGTGTCTACACTCATTAAATTTCTTCAATGATTTTTATGGGGTAATTTTTTTTTCTTTCATTTATCTTTCTTTTCTTTGTTTTCTTTTTCCAGAGGAGAACAAGCGTGAAAATCATAAACCTGGAGAGACATAGAAATAGCACAGGATATGAACAAGTTTTATACGTAATAAAATTTTATATTTTCGCAGAGAAGGAAGAGACGGTGATTTAAGCATTGTCTTTAAGCATAGACGCAGGATCAACAACCGTGCAATTGTTTTTTTTTGGGGGGGTGGAGGTGGGGTGGAGGGGGCTTAGTGATAAAAATAACGATCGGGAAATGATGGAAAACAATGATTTTAATAGAAAGGAATTGGGGCTGATAAAAGTAGCTACAATAAACTAAATAACCAGAGAGACGAAGAGTTCGGTAGAACATCCGCCTAAGAATCGCAAGGTTCCGGGTTCGAACCCGGTTCTCGCCAACCCAGCGTAGTACGAGTAGCACTTCTTGGATAATCTTATCTGTCCGGTAAAGCTACATCTTGGAGATGACAGTAGGTGTGCTGTTCTACCCAAGCACCCCCCCCCAAAAAAAAGACAACAGAAACAATCTCTTTGATCTAGTGCTCGCGAAAAGAGGATAGACTCCTTCGCTATCCGGCTGATACCGAAAATATGCCCTTCCGCCAATTTTACTTACGCGCACTCACATAGCAGCTATCTAAGGAACATACTCCATCCTAAAACGATCCTTAGGATACAAATACTATTTATAAAAGAATCAAGTGTTAGTTCCGGATAGGGACCCCTTGGTTTCAAAAATTGTGAAAAGAAAATATTTTTTAAAAATTTAACTACATCAACCGCGTGTGCATATTAAAAATATTCTGGGCCGAATCCAGAGACGCAGTCCTGAAATTTTTGATTCCCTAGTTTTAACCACAGCCATTGTTTTGGCTATTTTTTACGTGATTTTTTTGCGACGACATTTTTTTCCGGTTTGTATGATAATAATTTTTATAACTTGGAAATAAATTTGGGAACAATTGAAATTAATTGCCGCATAATAGGCTGATTTTAAGTTATTTTTCTATAATTGAAAGAAAATGGAGGGAAACAAGTTATTCAGCAGTGAAAAGGGTGAGGTCAGGAAAGACTTTACTGAAATCGATAAGATAAAAATGTTACCATTGTAGCTTTTCTCCTATTTGAACCTGGTAAAAATATTTTTTCTAAATCCTCATGAGCAACAATTTCGTCTATACCGGTGCCCAGAAAACCAAGGCCTACGTTGGCAAAAATTGATATATAACCAAGTCTAGGTCTTTGTTCCCGGTTAACGCCGGGGGTCCAGCGAACTTCGGTCGCTGGACTTGTTGAGAGTTAAATAATAGCGTCGATCCCATGGGGCTATATTCCAGGCAATACCTGCCCCCTTGACTTAAAGGGGTAGAGCTGAGTTTATTGCCCAGTGCCCGAGGCGCCCCTCTTGAGGGGAATGCCGACGGGATCGACGCAATTTTTGTTAGCCCACATAAAAATGAGACCTTTGCGTCCAGCCCATACAAATAGGGTATAAGGCAAATACCAAGTCTAGGTCTTTGTGTTGGACAATTTGGTGACACACTGGGGCGTGATCATCCTTACTGTCTAGTTGATGAGGAAGGTTGTTATGTTGAAAGAAACGGAATCCCCTTATGAACCAGCCATAACATAACTGACGATGCTCTTTAATTGAACAGTCATATTTTAAATATTGTTTTTGGTCGTTTCTCAATGTTTATAATTTCGCCATATTTCCTACATCATTTGACCAATCGCTGACTGATATTTCTTTTTGGAAAAAAAATGTGTTGGTCCTAATAGAACATCCGCCTTGAAATCGCAAAGTTCCGGTTCCGGTTTCGATGCCGGTTCAGTACTAATTAGTGATCATCCTCTACACGTTAATACAACAACCAACATTACTTTATTTGTTTTTTGTGACATTGTTTTTATTGTGTAATGAGTAAAAATAAACCATTGTCTTCTTCTTTTTCTAGTCTTCTTCTTCTTCTTCTTCTTCTTCTTCTTCTTCTTCTTCTTCTTCTTCTTCTTCTTCTTCTTCTTCTTCTTCTTCTTTTTTCTTTTTTTCTATCTTCTTTTTTTCTTCCTTCTTCTTCTTCTTCTTCTTTCTTCTTCTTCTTCTTCTTCTTCTTCTTCTTCTTCTTCTTCTTCTTCTTCTTCTTCTTCTTCTTCTTCTTCTTCTTTTCTTCTTTTTTTTCTTCTCTTTTTTTTCTTCTTCTTCTTCTCTTCTTCTTCTTCTTCTTTCTTCTTCTTCTTCTTCTTCTTCTTCTTCTTCTTCTTCTTCTATGTATGTGATTGTTGAAAATAATACATTTCCCTGGTAGAATGAGGGTTAAAGTGTTATATACCCCTTTGAATATTGGGGATATAATTGTGGCTGAGTAAAGAGATGAGGAGATGAGATGGGCTCTTACTTGTTCTTATTCGTCACTGGCCGTCTTCCTCTGGGCTGATTCTTCCTTCTGGGCTGACTCTTCCTTCTGGGCTGGTCGTCTGTGCTTATTTCTTGGTTAATAATTAAGCAGGATAATATTTTTCTTATTCTCTATGACCCCCCCCCCCAGCACAAAAGGATTTCTAACCATGCGGTGAGAAGCTGGCATGTTTTGGGAGCAAACGATACTAACATCTGCTTCCCTTAGCTAACGGCCAGAATCTGACTAACTAGACCAGTTCACTTTCAAACGCCTTTCCATCAGCCAATCAAAAGTCGGCGTACAGGTCAGCCAAAGGTGAACTGTCGTCAATAACTTTTTTTTCAACAGTTAATGGTAATTTTCCATTTACCAACCCGTTATTTGAATTTTAGCTACATTTACATACATAATTCGTAGGCTACCCACGACTGATCCTCAGACTTTTTAGTCAACGCTAAATGTGCATTTCTATTTGCTTTCTTTAATAGTTTTTTTTTCTTCGTGCAACTCATTCATAAATATGTATATGTTCAAACGTGAATGCCTTCTAGAGAATGAAATGCATAGAATTTTTGTGACTTTGAGATACAGATGGATCACCTTATCCAAGCCAGAAGACTAGAACTAGTATTAATTAGCAAGAAAAAGTGTACCTGTAAACTAGAAGGTTTTGCCGTCCCGGTAGATCACATGGGGTGGGGGAAATAAAAAAAAAGTAGACAAAATATCTGTACCTTGGCAGAGAACAAAAAAACAACAACTATTAAAAAAAAGAATCTCCGCTTTTATTCACCCGAAAAAAAGAAAAGAAAAGGAAGAAAAACGCAAAAATACAAAAAAAAAAAAAGAAAAAAAAGAATTGTGAACTAGAATAAGAAAAAAATTTTTTTTTTTGATAATCGATTAAATTGTAGGTTTAGGTATATTAAAACAAACTTTTGTATCTCATTATCTAGATGACGTCATCGTTCGTTGTAAAAATTTAGATCTGGGATTCTCAACCTTTCTGTTACCAACAAATCAACAACAACTCCTACTATAACACCACCACCACCATCATCATCATCATCATCATCATCAACACACAACAACACCAATACCATCATCATTAACAACAACACCAACAACACCACCATCATCATTAACAACAACAAGATCATCATCATTAACAACAATAACCACAACAACACTACAACAACAATAACCACAACAACGCGATCATCATCATTAACAACAACAAGATCATCATCATCATCATTAACAACACCAACAACAACTGCACCAACAACAATAACCACGACAACACCATCATCATTAACAACAACAATACCAACAACAACTACAACAATAACCACAACAACACCATCATCGTCATTAACAACAACAACAACAACAACTACAACACCACTACCACTAACAACACACATCATCATCATCATCATTAACAACAACAACACAACACAACAAAATTAAATAAGGAATATGCGCTTCAATTCACCAACGAAGAAAAAGAAAGAAAGAAAGAAAGAAAAGAAAAACAAACAACAAAATAACTACAAAACAACTGTGAACTAAAATAAGAAAAGGTTGTTTTTTACCCAAACGATAAGTGTCCTGAGTGGAAGACACCCGCGAATGTAGAGAGAGAGAGAGAGAGAGAGAGAGAGAGAGAGAGAGAGAGAGAGAGAGAGAGAGAGAGAGAGAGAGAGTTCGGCAAACGTTTTTGCGAGCGCCATTAGAATAAGAAATGGACGTTTGTTGAAATCATTCTGTCAAAAGATCTGAAAGTTTCATCTGATTGTTAAATATTCAAGGAAACCGCCAAAAAGCGCAAACACGACTCTTGCCCAAGGACATTGCCGGCAAAGAAGAGATGGAAGAAGTTAAAATAAAACATAAATTATTAAGCGCTCAATTGAACCCCGTTTATATAAAGTTCTTATTTGACTTCAGAAAGAAAAAAAAAAGGAAAAAGAAATACACACACATACTTTCACAACTCCCAGGCAGACAGTATGTATATGTGTATGTATGTATGTGTGCGTGTGTGTGTGTGAGAGAGAAAGAGAGAAAGTGTATGTGTGTGTGTGTGTGTGAGAGAGAGAGAGAGAGAGACAGACAGACAGACAGAGACAGAGACAGTGTGAGTGTGTGTGTGTGAGAAAGAGAGAAGTGTATGTGAGAGAGAGAGACAGACAGACAGACAGACAGACAGACAGACAGACAGAGACAGAGACAGTGTGTGTGTGTGTGTGTGTGTGAGATAGCGAGAGAGGGGGAGAAAGAGAGTATGTGACTGCGTGTATGCGGTGTGTGTGAGAGAGAGAGAGAGAGAGAGAGAGAGAGAGAGAGAGAGAGAGAGAGGGGGGGGGATAATAAGAATAGAGAAAATAAAGAGGGAAGCAAAGGGAAGTATAAACTAAGCAATAGAGAGACATAGAGAGAGAGAGAGAGAGAGAGAGAGAGAGAGAGAGAGAGAGAGAAGAGAAGAAGAAGAAGAAGAAGAAGAAGAAGAAGAAGAAGAAGAAGAATAAGAAGAGATAGATAGATAGATAGATAGAGAGAGAGAGAGAGAGAAGAAGAAGAAAAACCATAAATAAAGAAAGAGAGCAAGTGAGAGAGAAGAGAGAGAGAGAGAGAGAGAGAGAGAGAGAGAGAGAGCGAGAGAGAGAGAGAAGAAGAAGAAGAAGAAAAACCAGAAATAAAGAAAGAAGAGAGCAAGTGAGAGAGAGACAGAGAGACAGAGAGACAGAGAAGAACAACCAGAAATAAAGAGAGAGAGAGAGAGAGAGAGAGAGAGAGAGAGAGAGAGAGAGAGAGAGAGAGAGAGAGAAGAGAGATTGAAAAAGAAGTAAGAGATTAAGAGAAAGAGATTAAGAAAAAGAGTAAGTTGTGGAAATAAAACGTTTTTTTTTTTTAGATTTTATTTCATTCTATTTAAAAATCCAAAGCTACAAATTATGGGCTTTAAAATGAAGGAGGAGGATGTGGGGGGAGGGGGACATTAAATGTGGCGGATGAAGGGGGGGGGGCAAGTGTAGACTTCCGGAGGCGTTGTCCCCCCTGCGCTCGAAATGTCTGTGACGACAATCAGTGCCAACCGCGAAGCCGGAAAGCTTTTAGCGTTTATGTTCAACCGAAAGAGCCGTTTTTGGTAAAAACGGATAAAAAAGAAAAAGAAAAAGAAAAGAAAAAAAAGAAAAAGAAAAGAAAGGAAAACTAAGGATATAAATAGACACTCCTTAATATACAATGGATTTTAACGCATTTTTCTCATAGTTTGGTGATTCCCGATTTTACAAAGTGTGCTATAAATACCTCACGTATTGACTGATTGACATCATCATCATCATCATCATCATTAGCATCAGTTGCAGAAATCAATTGTTTTATAGATGTTTGGTAGATTTTAACGGCATATCAACCCGTCCAGGGTTATTTCATGCCCAAGAAGTTAGGAACTCATACATGTTGTATATCTATATTTGCATTTCATATGACACAAATACCCCTGGGAAAGGTATGAATCTAAATATTTCCCCCTCCAACTATGAGCAAATAGTAGGGTGGGCTAGACTCTTCAAGCTTACTACAGCAACTGGTCTAGGAGAAAGAAACTCTAAATTAAAACCTGGTAAACTCCGCTTAAGAAATTGACCTTGTGAAACATCCTGCTCGTGCGTAGGAGTTGTTAAATACTTATATCATTTTTACTCTTTGTAGTTACTAAATGAATTATTATTATTATTATTATTATTATTATTATTATTATTATTATTATTAAATAATAATAATAATATAATAATAATAATAATAATAATAATATATAGACAAACACCTAGACCTTGCCAGAGAGCTATAAAAGCAGTCGAACACGAAAGTAAAGGTAGTGTCAATTGTAAATGGGACCCTTAGAACGGTTCCCAAGTGTATTGAAGAATTGTAAATCCGAAGAAGAATCCAGACCATCTAAACAACAGCATTGTTAAGATCAGCAAGAATACTCAGACAAGTCCTGGAAACCTGAGGAGAATTGCTGTCACTCAGCCTCCCGTGAACCACCAGATTAGAAAAGTGTAAAAACAACAACGACAACAACGATATGTAACAAGAAAGGAAGGTGGAAGAGGTCTTACCAACTGAGAGGACTGCGTAGAGGCCACAATCCAAGGACTCGAAGAATACACAAAAAGAGCAAAGACAGATTACTTATGGCAGCCAATAATAGCAGATGTAATATAAGGACAAACAGAAAAACAACGAAAACTAGAAAACAAAAATGGTAAGAAAAACAATTATATGGTCACTTTAAACGACAAATCGGAGAGGTTGCACATCAAAAGACTTGGACATGGTTAAGAAACAGAAAATTCAAAAGAGTAACTGAATCACTAATAATTGCTGCACAAAATAATGCCATAAAGACAAACTATATCAAAGCAAAAATTGATAAGACCCAACAAAATAGTAAATGTAGACTTTGCGGTAATAGAGATGAGACTGTTAACCATATACTCTGCGAATGTAGCAAACTAGCACAACGGGAATACAAAACTAGACACGACTGGGTTGTGAAGGTGATCCACTGGGAATTATGCAAAAAATTAAATTTTGACTATATAACAAAATGGTATATGCATAAACCAGAATGAAGGAAAACGAAAAGATGGACAAATACCTGGACCTTGCCAGAGAACTGAAAAAGCTATGGAATATGTGGGTGAAAGTGGTACCAATTGTAATAGGTTCACTTGGAACGGTTCCCAAAATTTAGAAAACAGAGTAGAGGAATTGGAAATCAATGAAATAATTGAGAACATCCAGACAACAACATTGTTAAGATCAGTAAGAATACCCAGAAGAGTCATGGTGACCTGAGGAGACTTGTTGTCACTCAGACTCCACCTAAGGACTATCATCTTTCACTGGTAGGAAAAACTCTCTTTTAATAATAATTGTTGGCCCCCTTCCGTCTAACAGACCCATTTTTGAATGGCAGTCTCTGGTGCAGTGACTGCAAACAAACAGTGAAGCTTGCTGGAGTTGTTGTTGTCTCTCCTTTCTTTCTGACTCTCTTTTCTGTGGCGGCTTTTTCCCTATCTTTTGCTCTTCTTTTCGTCCCCTGTTTGACATACAAGGTGGCGCCAGGCCGCTCGGTTTTCTGCATCAACTTACCATGTGTTGGTGTTGATAATAATATCAAAGACAAAATAGATAAGAGAGAATAGCAAGTGTAGGATGTTTGTAGATAGATGAAACTATCAACATACTAACAACCAAATTTCTACGACCTAACATCACAAAAATATTAACACAAGAAAGAGACGATCTCGAGCAAATAAAACAAAACATTAACGACAAGAAAGATACATTACCATTCCTAAGGAATCTTGACTAGAAGAAGTCATGATAGAAACCGAAAAGGTAAATAAAAGATTATAAAACACCCCAATAGACAGCATCACCGAATCAAATAACATTAACCAAAAAATTAACCAAACATTTATCTAATACAAATAATTTACACATAGGTTTGTTGGTTGGTTTTGAAGGCTATCACAATGCAAGTGTAAAGAAAAAGAAGGTAACAATGGTGTGTTTGTTAACCTGTAATTTATTCTTAATATTTCGAGATAAAAATCTCTTCTACAGAAGATCTCCAGAACTGAAGTTGTTGCTAGTGACTGTCCATTTGATTCTGTGTCATGCCTTCCAAACTGTGTGTGTGTGTATATATATATGTGTGTGTAGGTGTTTGTTAATATGTGTGTGTGTGTGTGTGTGTGTTTGTGTGTGTGTGTTTTGTGTGTGTGTGTTTGTTTGTGTGTGTGTGTGTGTGTGTGTGTGCTTATGTGTGTGAGCCTGTTCAATTTTTGATTATATTTCCAGATCTGGCTCGTCCTTTGAGCATAAATTTTTTTGTGTTTACTTACAGGACCACACGATTCTTTTTTTTTTTAAACACTTGCATTGTGATAGCCTTCAAAACCAACCAACAAACCAATGTAAACACAATGCTTCAAGAAAATTAGAAAACCCTTTTAATTTACACATAGTTGTATAGTTTCATGTGTTCCTATCTAAAACTAATAATTATATTGTTTTAAGTAATTATTTCTATTTAATACTAGTCATTTGTTTGTACACAATTTATGATTTCAAGTAATTATTTCTATTTAATAATAGTCATTTATTTGCATAGTTATATAGTTTTTAAGTAATTATTTCTATTTGCTGATAATCATTTATTTACACAGTTATGTGGTTTTAAGTAATTATTTTTATTCAATAATAGTAATTTATTCGCATAGTTATATGTTTTCAAGTAATTATTTCCATTTATGAAGGAGCCAACCTAATTAGAGACAAAATTTATATATCCCTACAGAACAAAAACAGAACCACAAAAGCTGGTTGGGAAATGAGACTAGAAGGACAAATAAGGAAACTACGACAACAAGCGAAAGTATTAAAGGAGACAAAAATCACGATAGATTGAAAAGACGGTAAAAAGCAAATAACACAACAGGAAGACATAGACCAAAAGATATGAGTGAAAGTAGAAAGACTCAAACGAACCAAATACAACAGGAAGACATAGACCAAAAGATATGAGTGAAAGTAGAAAGACTCAAACGAACCAAATAACACAACAGGAAGACATAGACCAAAGATAGTGAAAGTAAGACTCAAACGAACCAAATAACACAACAGGAAACATAGACCAAAAGATATGAGTGAAAGTAGAAAGACTCAAACGAACCAAATGCAAGCGAACAGGACCTTGAAAAACAATGAAAGGAAATTCAACCAACAAATTGGTGGAGAACGCACAAGAAAGACGATTACTCTAATGCAAAAGAAACAAAACTCATTTGGAGCAAAATATGTGGGAAAAGAACATAACAGACGAAATAAATAAATTACATGAAAAATAAATTGGAAAACATACACCTAGTCTCATTCAGAGTAACAATCAAGAAAGTGCTAATCTGGAAAACACCGGGCCTTTATGGTATACATGGATTCAGACATTACAAATTCTCCTCCATCCACTATACATTGATCCAAAAACTGAATAGATGCTTACAAGAAACAAACATACCCGATTGGATGACGAAAGGAAAAACTACCCTAATCCAGAAAGACCCCCCCCCCCACACACAAAAGAACCCTCGTCTGCAATTATAGGCCAATAACTTGTCTACCAATGATGTGGAATATTCCAACTGATCAAAGAAGAAATATATTACTCGCTTCATTGCCGCAAGGAAAAAAAGAGAAACATATTACTTACTTTATATAGAACGGCACATCCTTAAACTAGATGGAATAATCCAGCCATGGCATGGATTGACTACATAGGCCCCACAATTTTGGATTATTGAATGCTTAAAATATCACATATGGTCACGAATTTCATCAAAAAGCTGTGAAAACTGAAAAGTACGATAACAGCAGGAGGGCAATCTCTAGCAGAAGTAAAAATTCAAAGCGGCATGTTTGAGGGGAATGGAATTGTTTGGAGGATTTTGTTGTTTGTGAATTACGACCCTTAAGATATATCAATTCAATGAAGGAAGCGCGTGGTGTAATGGTTAAAGTCTTGGGAAATGGACTCGTCGCCCCGAGTTCAAATCCTGGACGTGGTAATTGCATTTCACTTAGCGCTAATACCCTTGGGAAAGGTATGAATCATACTCTCCCTCCAACTATGGGTAAATAGTAGGGCAGACTGGGCTCTAACCATGGTCAGGCA
The DNA here is from genome assembly GCA_023376005.1 of Doryteuthis pealeii. Taxonomy (NCBI): domain Eukaryota; kingdom Metazoa; phylum Mollusca; class Cephalopoda; order Myopsida; family Loliginidae; genus Doryteuthis; species Doryteuthis pealeii. The sequence goes on from CM042179.1 coordinate 46,552,494, forward strand.
ACCGGTCTAGGAGAAGGAAAAACTCTGAATTCAAACCTGTTGAACTCCGCTTAAGAAATTGACCTTGTGTCGCATCCTGCTCATGCAGAGGGGTTGGTAAATATATATATTAATTCAAATCATTTAAATCTCTTTTGAGACATTTCTATTCAAATCTTTGGTCATGACCCTGAGGTGGAAGTTTGTACCTGTCCCTGTCTGGCAGGGGTCTTCCTCGTTTTGTCTCCCTGGACCAATGTTTGACGTATTTTCTGTTTATTTTCTGATTTTTGTTTTGGTTTGGTTGGCTTTAATTTCTCCTTATGTTGTTATCTCCTTCCTCAGAGTTCTGATTTACCTTTGAGTAAGGATATGTCATCACATGTCGCGCAATTAGCACGGATATCCATGACAATCTCTCACCAACCCTCCCTATCATTAATTGTGCCAAAGAGGTCCTCCAGTATATTCGCATAGTTGGTCAATGTAGGTCCTTGGTGGCCGGCCCACATTAGCATATCCGTGTGTTGGCTTCCACAGGAGAACGTCGCTTATGAGCTCGTACTTGCTTCTCCAGAAGTATCCAGCATGCCTTGTCCGTCTCACTCGGATGGTTTGTGAGATGGGGGCAGGTGGCCGTACAGCTGCTTTATTGTGGGGTGCTGTTTCCACGACTTGTTCAAGACCGCACGCAGCATTCTTGTGCAGATCCCATTTAGCTTATTCTCAAGGCGCTTCGTTAGAGTCCAGGTGGTGCAGCCATAAAGCAGTAATGATATAACCACAGCCTGGAAGAATTGTCGCTTTAACTTGTCGGATTACCATATGACTGATAATTTGTTTGTGGCTGACCACTGATTGATTTTAACGGCATGTCAAACGGCTAGGGTTATTTCATGCCAAGTGGTAAATCATGATGGATGGTCAGATTTTTTTTTTAGTTATACATGAAGTTTAGTCTGTTTAATACTTTATTGATTAAATTTACTAACAATGTTTCTGCTAACCAAGCTTACTAACCATTACACAACTTGAGGTGCCCTTAGTGAAATGTTGGAAATTGAATCGTCAGCCAGGGTTCAAATACTGGACAAGGATGTTTGCACCAAAATCTGATATGAACCAGAAGGAGATTTCTATATTAAGTAATATAGATTATAATATTATTAATATTATATATAGAAATTATATTTTATATAGAAATTTTTGAAATATAGAAATTATATTTATATAGAAATTATTATTAAATATTATACATATTAAACAAGAATACATGAAATCATTCTTTTTATTAATTAACATATTAAATTATATTTTATATAGAAATTTTTGAAATATAGAAATATATTTTATATAGAAATTATATTATTAAATATTATTAAATAATATAGATTATATTATTGGAAATTGAATCGTCAGTCAGAGTTCAAATACTGGACAAGGATGTTTGCACAAAAATCTGATATGAACCAGAAGGAGATTTTTATAAAAATAACATCTAACCAAAAGTTATCTTCTGAATATCTGGATGATGGTTCCTGGAAGTGATTGCAATGGATTCAGATTTTTTAAAATTTTCTTATTTCAATTTAAAAATCCAATTAAAAAAACAAAACAAAAAATCTGGGTATTATCTGCGTTATTCGGACTATTGTCCCCATCTTCATTGTTATTTGTACAACGTTTCGGCCGATATACCCTCCGGCCTTCTTCAGGTATTTCTTGTCGGACTCGGGAACCTTCATTGTTATTTGTACAACCTTTCGGTCGATATACCCTCCGGTCTATGCTAGGTCTACTTAACAGCCCATTACTGGGCTGTTAAGTAGACCAAGCATAGAAATGAATACAATATGGGAACCCATGGGAACCCATAATTAAGAAGGCCAGATCAGATTGAGAAAGAAAAAAAACAAAAAAAACACAATATGAGTCTAGGTAAAAAATCATACATAAGTAAACTAGGTAGATATTCTAGCCAAATAGGTAGATATTCTAGCCAAATCAAGATATTAGGTTTATAAGTTCCCAAAGTTCACACTCAATTGTCCAATTGGACACATGGCCGAGTGGATTAGGCAGTTAGGTTAAAACAGTTCTAAGTGACAGTTATCTCTGGTACCCGAGTTCAATCCTGAGTGAAAGCAGTTAGAAAAATAATTAATTAACACGACTCCTACCCCCCAGCTATGGTTAGCGGAATGAGAACAGAATACCCCCGTGGTTAGGTTCAAAGTTCCGTGATGGCTCCCGAATACGACAAGAAAGTTCCCGAGTTCGAAAAGAAGGTTCCCGAGTCCGACAAGAAATACCTGAAGAAGGCCGGAGGGCACATCAGCCGAAACGTTGTACAAATAACAATGAAGATGGGGACAATAGTCCGAATAACGCAGATAATACTAATCTTCAAGCCTCATCTCAAACATTCAGTTACAAAAAAAAATCTGGGTTACAAAGAAGAAGAAAAAAATCCAATAAATCTTAAAATCTTTTGTGATTTTGAAATCTTTTGTTTAAAATTTTTTATGGATAGTAAAACTGAGAGTGAAAAGTGAAATATACTAACATTTTTAAATGTATTTATGTCAGAATCCTTGTCGCCATTGTAGGGGTTCGGTTGTTGTTATTGTTCACAGAATCCAGCTGGTGATCCTACCTTGTAGATTTCCTCTGTAATATATATAAGTCTGTAGTGATCCTTGTAATATATATATATTTGTTCAAGTCTTTAGTGTTCCTTGTAATAAATATAAATAATATATTGTAATATATCTAAGTTTAAGTCTTCCTAATTAAGTCTTAATTCCTTATATATATAAGTAATACATGTTTATATATATAAGTATACAGTTTAAGTCTGTAGTGTCCCATGTAATATATATATAAGTCCAAGTCTATAGAGTTCCTTATATAATTATATTACAATATAAGTAATATAAGTAAAGTCGTTGTCGTCGGGGCGGCATAATGTCGGTATGAGCCATACAACGAGGGAGTCTATCCCCATTTCACTAGCGCTAGACGAAGGAGATTGTTTTTTGCGTCTGAGGTGGAGCGCCATACCTACCATCAGAACAACAATAAGTAATATATTTTAATAAAAATACGTCTAAGTCTGCAGTGTTCCTCGTAATATATGTCAGACGCCTGTGGTTAGCCTCTGGTGTTTATCCAAAGGTTGGTCTTCCTGGTAAAAAGGTCAACCAGCAACGATATTAAACACTTTCTGTCCTCTTATATCATTGATCAATTTCTACCGGAAATGAATGCTGCTGTTGGAAAAGTTCATAAATAGAAGTGGCGATTTTGCTTACATCTTATTGCGACGGGATTTCTTATGTTGTTTGTGAAGTAAAATGTTTTCCAAGAAGAGGGCTTGAGTATTAAGGGGAGTTTTTAAAATTATTTTATGCACAGTGAGTATCGTTAATGGGTTATAATATATATTATCTATGTTGGAACATATACGAGTAAAAAAGATACCAGTCTCTACTCTATATCTAAAATGAATACCCTTTGTTCTTTAAAAAATATATCTGTTAAAATATTTTAAACCTGAAAAACTATGAAATAGCTCAGTCCTAATTAGTGATCATCCTCCACACATTAATCATTTGTTGTGCTCTTTTTGTAAAAAAAATATGTGAAAATAAACCTCTTTCTTTTCTTCTTTCTTTCTTCTTCTTTTCTTCTTCTACGAGTTTCGATTTGATAGATTTGAGCTATTTCCAGCATATAGTGGCTATGTTGCAATAGTGGCTATGTTGCAATATATTGTTCCTATATTAAATTGAACAAATCATGGAAGCAGTACTCTACAAAATACTAATTGTACAGCCACTTACCTCCCATCTCACAAACCATCAAAGGCAACACTGTCGGAGAAGTAAGGACGAACTCATAATCGACGTTCTCCTATGGACTCATACACATGGATACGCAAGTGTTGGCCAACTAGAACCAAAAACTTATATTCATCGACTGTGTGTAGACACTGGGTGATGTCTAGAGAGAGAGAGAGAGAGAGAGAGAGAGAGAGAGAAGAGGAGAGAGAAGAGAGAGAGAGAGAGAGAGGAGTTTTTGTTCTGGTTTAGCTCAGTCAGTAGAGCATATGCCTAGGAACTATAAGTCCCGGGTTCGATACAGCCTCAAGAACAGCCCACGAGTAGCACAACTTGGATCTGTACGTTAAAATAAACAGCGAATGGTATGCCGATATGGGACGGATGGAGAGGGAGGGATAGAGAGAGAGAGAGAGAGAGAGAGAGAGAGAGAGAGAGAGAGAGAGAGAGAGAGAGAGAGAGAGAGAGGGGGGATCCATGTGGTTATCATGCCTTTGATGATGATGAGATGATGGGCATGATGGTGATGTTATAATATGTATTTACTCTTAATGCTGCAATATAAAACATCTATGTTTCAAACAATATATTTAATATGTCCCAAACTAGAGGAGATTGTTAACGCTTTAGTCCACTCATAGAGAGCTCCACCTACAAATGTTCCGGGTTTCGATGCCAGCCCTCGCCAATTCGCGCAATGGCAGCACAGTTTGGATCTGTTCAGGAAAGTAGTATGCTGATTGTAAGATTGGCGTCCAACACAGATGCAAAAAACAATCTCCCTTATCTAGCGTTAGTGAAAAGGGTACCGACTCCCTCGCTGTCCAACAATAGTTCCCTCAACAGATTTTTACTTTAGAGACCGGTTTAGCTAAGTTGGTCAAGCATACGCATACGAACCACAAGGTTCCGGCCCTGACAAAACCAGCACATGAGTAGCACAGCTTGGACCAGAATGAAAAAATAGATACATAGGTGATTGGGGGAGTGTAGTAGATAGCGAGAGAGAGAGAGAGAGGATAGCACGCGAGGGGAGGATGGAGGCATGGATATAGTAGTCTATATATATGATATATATAGTATTATATAATATATAGTCGTAGAAATGACTTGTCGATCCGAGTTTAAATTCTGGACGAAGCCGTTTGCATTTTCAACATTTCGCTAATACACTTGGGAAATGCAATATATTCCAACTACTCACCCTCCAGCTATGGGTTAATAGCAGGGAAGACTGAGCTCTTAACCTTGGCTAGAAAACTAGTCTAGTAAAAGAAAAACTCTGAATTCAAAATTGTTTAACTCCGCTTAAGTAATTGACCTTACCCGTGGGGAGGGGTTGGTATATATATAGTATATATAATATAGTATATATATCTATATATATATAATATATATATATATATATATATATATATATATAATATATATATACTATATGACATATATATATACTATATATAATATATATATATATATATATATTTATTTATTTAACAATGTTTTCATAGATCAATGTTCATTATCAGCTGAATAATGAACATTGATCTATGAAAACATTGTAAAATAATAAATATTGAAGCTCTACACAAACTGTGATTGAGCACTGTAGTTTTCTTTGTTCATCGCGAAAAAAAAAATTTTTGTTTTAACATATTACCTATATATATATATATATGATATATATATATAATATGCCAACGTTATGGTATTAGGGGCGTTTTACGAAGCATTAAAAATATATAAATGAATGAACTCGATATTTGGAGTATTGGATTTCACTTATTTTTTATTATTATTTTTTGTCATAAATATTTCAGGTTTCGTTTAGATCACCCTTTATAAGTGAATGTATTCCCTGTTTAACGGCTTTTTGTCTCGTTGTTATCGACAGCGACAGCGTCTGTGAATATTATAATAACGGAGAATTCCGATGTCTGCGTTCAATCCCTTCACGTGTGTTTGTAAATTTTAGAATCCCATTTAGTTTCTGATTGTTTTCTAGAATTGCGTGGTTCTATTAAAATGCATTTGAGATGTAGTAAGGTTGTGTGATATGTGTGTGTTACATATGTAGGCTATTGTATGCTATGCGGGGATTTGAGATTTAAGTGACTTTGTGGTTATTTAGTTCTTAGTCCTAAAGGGAGTTGATGTTTCTGCTCCACGCAATACGTGCCGCTACTTATTGCATTGTGTGGCAGATATATATAATATATGATAGTTAGCGCTATCCGCATGTTTGGGTGTGTGGCGGGAATGGATGTGTTATGTTTGTGTTAGGGTATTTTTTATTTCAGTTTCCGTATGTATGTGGCTGCAAACTTGGCATCTAGGCTTATATATATATATACAGATATATAGAGAGAGGAGAGAGGAGAGAGAGAAAGAGAAGCAATGAGGAGAGAGAGAGAAGAGAGAGAGAGAGAGAGAGAGAGAGAGAGAGAGAGAAGGAATATGAGTTGGGTGGAGAGATAGATCGAGAACGCCCGACGCTCCGCTCAAAAACAATTTCCGCTGGTCCTGGCGCCAAGCGAAGAAGGGATAGGAACTCCTCCTGTCTGCTTGATACCGACAAAGGGACGCTCTGCGTGCTATTTCATTTAACGCTATATATAATAGCTATGTTGTAAAATATAGTTAGCAGTAATTACAATAGTGTTTAGCCATGTTTGCAATTATGAGTACTGTCACATTTTTTGTTTGTTATTTTATTTTATTTTTGAACATAATATGCAACAAAACAAAGCAGGGTTTCTAAAATGACTACAACTTTTACATTGAAAAATATCAAATAGAAAAAATTTAAAAAAAGAAAGAAACAATGGCAGCAGCAGCAGTAACAGCAGCAGCAGCCATAAGGGTTTTAAAATCAACAAAAATTCTCTTAAATCAAGAATTAATGTTCTCGTTATTTAAAACATAAAACGTTAAGCATAAAACATCGTTTTAATCAGCTTCCGTGTAATGAAATTATCCGCCTAGATTTCTATAAGATTTTTCATAACGTTCGGACGAAGAAGGCATAAAATTCAAGTTCCTGTTTTCCCTTAAAAAATAAATAAGAAGAACAAGCGAGTAGTGACAGAGAGAGAGCAGAGAGAGAGGAAGAGAGGAGAGAGAGAGAGAGAGAGAGAGAGAGGAGAGAGAGAATGGGGGCTTGTGATATATCATATATTATATATATATATATAGTAGAGGAGAGAGAGAGATAGAGTAATGAGATGGAAGTGAGGAATGGATGATATATAACATATATATATTGGTCTATAGATACTAGTAATAGCTTATATATAATATATATCAATATATATATATAAATATATAGGAGAGAGGAGGGTGAGAGACAAGGGGAACTTAGATGGAGAGATGGATTAAAGTAGAGAGAGGGAGAGGAGAGAAGAAGGATGTTCAAGAGGGAAGGGAAAGAGCGTGGGAATGTAGAAAATTGACAGAGAGAGAGGGAAACAGGAAGGGTAGACGTGACGCGAAGATGCGGTGGGACATGGATATATGAATACTATTTGAAGAGACGATAGGGTGGAGGTGTGAATGGAGAGATATGAGAGAGGAGAGAATAGATAGATAGATAGATAGATTAGATACAAGAGAAATAGAGAAAGATAGATAGATAGATAGATAGAGGAGAGAGAGAAGAGAGAGAGGAGAAGAGAGAGAGAGTAGAGAGAGAGAGAGAGAAACAGATTTTTATCATAATTATGTGCTAGAAAGGCAGGTGACTTGCGAACCTTGGTCTTTTCTGGTATGGATATTGGACTGAAAATCTAGTGGTGGAGGGTTCCATTTCCGAAGCTCTGGGGTTGTGGAAGATACTCCTTCATCGTCATCGCTCTCGTGCCTGCCTCTGTCTTGAATGCAATTAAGGGTCCTAGTCTTTGGGTTAAATAAATATTGTTGAAAGTTACTTGAATTATGATAGGGAATGCACTGTTGTACACGTTCGCTATATGACCGTGTGCGAAGAGATATCAGAAAAAAAATGTAAATATGAATGTTACAGTGTCATGATTCCCTCACTCTGAGGCATAGCAATAAACGCTAGGATGGTTTGACATGGCCCGTTAAGACCAGTCAAGAAATCACATTCAATCGACATAATGACAGCAGAGACATTTTTTGTTTTTGAGAAAGTAAGTGAGTAATGGTGGGTTTTCATGGCATTATTCTGCGTTTAGAGTGTACACGAGAAGGAGCCGGAGTCAAAAGTTGCATAATTTTGAGATTGGTTGGTTGGTTGGTTGGAGTTTTCGGTAAAAAATACGAAAACTTCCACATGATGTTATTTAGTAGCATTGCAGCAAACAAAGCCTTTATCAAATGATGAGTCTGGTTTCGGGGCCGAAGCATCATTACACTAACCCAGGGCGCCCAGCAGTATCCTGACGATACACAAGACTCTTGTCGGTTTGATGTCAATGTAGGACTGCCATTCCACGCTGATGGCCGGTTTGTAGCTTTTCCTGAGATCTTTTTATGTATTTGTCTTGTATGTCAACGTTTGTTGGGTTATTTGTAACAATTCTTAGCTCCAGTTCTAATATCAGTAAAAAATGTATCTTCACAATAATTTTAAAACAGGTTACACCCAATACTTGGTTTGGTTTGGTTGTGTTTTCGGGACATATCAATCTCAGTGGGTCATTTAATGTGATACAGTTTTGAAATAAAACATTCTTAATGGATATCTATTTTTTTTATAAATACAGTTTTCTAATTTACCTAATATGGGACCTAAACAATGTATCAATTGGGTCAGAGGTGCAGGGAGAAGGGTGATAGAAGGGGTGTCCAATTTCCCAAACTTCCAGAAACTGGAACTCACCATCAGTAGAGGTGCTGTGAGTTGGCTTACTAAATCCTCACAACTACATTTTAGCTTTCCAAAAGATTGTGTACCTTGGCCACAGGTAGTTTGGTCTCATTGGCTAAATTGCGGATTCACATGTGTCCACTTGTTTCCCATATCAGAGAAGTTCTTTGGCTATGATGCCAGTTTAGTTGTTCGGGTTTCCGATCCTCAAAAATGAGGGGTTCTGAACATTCCAGGTGGCTATTGTTAGCCTAGGTTTGTTGTTTGTAATATTTTCTTGTTCTTTGCTAATTGTGGAGCAGCGAGTTGCTGCAGGCTGGAATTGGTGGAAACAGGCATTTGTTTAAGGTACTTTTTTCTATCCCTTCCCAAGTGTGTGGGTTGGGCAAGTAATACAAAGAGGTGCTCCCAGCCTACAAATCGCCGGGTGTAGATGTCACAGCTGTGTGCTTCAGGCCGTTAGGCTGCACATCACTGCCACGGTTCTCCACAGGTGGGACTTGTAGAGTATTGACATATTGACATGTTGTGCGCTTTGTGTGAGGCGGACGACACGCAACAATCAATGCTCCTCCCAAAACTAGTACGTGGACAAGCGAGGCAAGCTGACTGAGAGTGTTTGGGAGCGCAGGTGGCATGATCTGCGAGATCCTAGGGTCACCACACCGAGAAAAAAAACAACGAACAAAATAAACTTTATAACTAGTTTTAACTTAGTATAAGTCCACAGGGTAGATTAACCTATTAATAGTGACCTTGATACAATTCTGACATTGTATTTACTATTTATGAACATAAAAGACCAATTTCATATTACAAGAAGTAAGATAACAGGTAACTACAGATATTTTTACATGTCCTGAGTTAAGTGGTTAGGCGTAGACATTCATAGAAAACAAGAAATAAAGTGTTAAGACAACGAGTTTTTTGCAATCCAATATTCAGTAACTTGCCAGAAATTGCGTCTTCTCTGATCGCTACACTACACTATTCTTCAATTCTTAGGTGTCTTGCTGAACGGATTTTTTAGGGGATATTTGAACCGTACGTGGCAGAGGGTGGTTGGAGGAGTTTGGAAATAAAGTTTAAGAGAGGTCATTGGTTATTTAAACAATAATCCAAATAAAATTATAATTTTTATAATATCAATTGATAGTGGGGGTTAGAGTAACATATCATGAAAAAGAAAATAATTGTGTTAAAGACAACAAAGTTTTTGCATTCAAAAAATTGAACAGTAACTTAGCAGAAATAGTCTTACTCTGCTACCTACACTACCTTATGTCGTTTCTACAATAAAGAGGCTCCAATATTTTTTTTTCCGCTATCCTAACAGAATCGTATATATACTGAGTCACTGATTATAGAAGCGCTATTAAATGAAAATAGACAATTACATTATCACCACTCTATATATATAATTATATATATATATATATATATTCTATATATATATATGAATGCACGATGTATTAACAATCATATATAGTATAACAACAAAATTTATATATTAATATATATATATATATATATTGTGTGTGTGTGTGTGGTGTGGTGTGTGTGTTGTGTATTATGTGGTGTGTGTGAGAGGATGATGTATGTGCGAGTATTTCTTCTCGGACAATCTAAATCTAAACCGGCTTGGTCAGGGGCCGACTGACAGAGATGTAAATGCAAGTTGGACTCCCTGGGGAAACAAGAAAAAAAATGTGGTTGCAATGTGCCTCTCCTGGCAAAAAAATGTGCTGCAGTGGGCTTCCCCTGGGTTTTAAAAAAAAAGGATTATTAGCTTTCAATTCAGCTACTCTAACATACATTCATGCAGATATTACATTCTTAGTTTCGAACTCTATAGTATAGGGCAATGTGAAATTTCTTATAACACACATTTGATCCCGTGGTCTTAGAATACTGACTGTATTCCTGCAGAAATTTAAGACCATCTCCACAAAAAATGGGTATCTAGGGTAGATAAACACTTCATCTGATGGTTGAGGATCCAGTTTTATTTTTGGGTTAATATGCAAACCCTGCATTAATTTTATTATCGTTGGATGGGTCATTTTACAATACGGGGCTAACGTTACAGTTTCGCATGGCGTTAAGATAAAAAAAAATACTATGACAAGGCCGTATATAATTTTAAAATTTATTGCAAAAATAGCTTCTTATTGGACAACGAGAGAGGGAGAGAAGAGAGAGAGAGCAACAGACGACAGAAGAAAGAGCAGAAGAGAGAGACAGAGAGTAGACCAGCTTTGGGATCTGTGCGTTAAATAGGGAGTTAATGGTATGCGATAGGGACGAATGGCGATAGATAGATAGAAAGCAATAGATAGATAGGAGCAGAGAGAGAGAGTGAGTAGGGAGAGAGGAGAGGGAAGAGAGAAGAGAGAAATAATCCATCATTAGTTATCTAGAAAATACTAATTGTACAGCCAATTACTCCTATTCAAAACCATCAAGGCAAAAACATCGACCGGAAGAAGTAAGGAGAAACTCCATGCGTTATCCTAGATTTAGAAAGTGGTAAGCGCCGTTGAAGGGCGCATACAGAGAGAGAGGAGAGAGAGAGAGGAGAGATGAGAGAGAGAGAGAGAGAGAGAGAGTGGTGTGTGTGTGTGTGTGTGTTTGTTCTGGTTTAGCTAAGTCAGTAGAGGCATTGCCTAGGAACTAAAAAGTTTCCAGGTCGAACCCAGCCCTCGAGAACAGCCCAATGTAGCAAGTTGGGTTGTGAATCTGTGATAGACAGCTAATGAGTTACCGATGGGAGGATGAGAGAGAGAGAGAGAGGAGAGGCGAGAGAGAGAGAGAGAGAGAGAGAGAGAAGGTCCATCACGTTTCACGCCTTGATGATTAATGGGCGTGGGGAATGTGTAATATGTATTACTCTTATGCTGCAATATATTTGGGGTTTGTTTGGGTTTTGTTTCTGTTTACGGCTGAATCAAGCTCGGTGGGTTTTAATGCGATAAAGTTTTGAATAAAATTCATTTTTAATGCATAATACAATTTGTTTACAACTCAAATGTTTTTTTTCACATAGAGTGGGAACCCTAACAGGTACTACCACTCCGGGTCAGATGTAACAGGGAGCATGGTGTAGGGGTGCTCCATTCATTTCCAAACCTCCAAAACGTGGAACTCACATCAGCTAGAGTTTACGTTCATTCCTATGGGAATGTAGACCTCAACCGCCTTCTATGCACACATATGATAAGAAGGGTTTGGGGGTTGCATAAGGCAATGAGTATGGGTAATCAATAGGTGCTAGGGGTTGACTCGATTGATGGGGGGGGGGGGCTTGCGACGCCCCGTCTAGCCAAACAAGCATAAAGTGGAGTATTGCAAGTCCATTTAACTGACTAGAAACCCTGGGTTCTATCCTTTAAGCATGACAACAGGTCGCACTCATTGGCAACGATGGCCCATTGGGGGAAGTCTTTTTCTACCCTCTGCATGGGTGCAGTGGTGCAATTCTAAGCCAGCGCAGCGCTATGTTACAACAATATGGTCCAATCTATAAGGTAGTTTGTTAGGTTTAGCCAGTAAATATTGCCCCCGCTCCAATGTTCCGGGTTTGCGCATATGTAGCAGTGGGTTTGGATTTATACGGGAAGTAGGAGTTGTATTGTTAGAGTTGGGTCTTAATCCAAATGAAAAAAAATTTCCCTGGTCTAAGCGTTAGTGAAGGGTAACCAGATTCCCTCGCTGTCAACAATAATTATACCCGACCGATTTTGGTTTATAGACCGGTTTAGCTAAGTCGTATGAGATAACATTGTATATAGTGTGCTATATGTGAAATAAGCTTGTGTATATTGTTAGAGGCGAGGCGTGAAGTAAAGCGCTTGATTACTTGACCTTTCTCGGCTATGCGATTTTCAACCCAAGTTACGGAAGAAAGGTCTGTAACCAAGTGCACTGGCTTATGTCAAGCTACTAGCAACCACACACACACACACCACACATAATAATATGTATCAACACACACACACACAACACACACACACACACACATATATATATAATATATATATATATATATATATCTATACTATTATATATTAATATATATATGATATATTGAAAAAAACAAGGTTTAACAATGCAATGGGCTCATCGGAAGAATGTGCACCGTTTCGGGGGGGCCTTCCTCTCTGGATGAGCCATCATTGTAAACATCTTTGTTTTTTTCTAATATATCATATTCACACTGTCGATTAAGGTTCCATTTTATTTCACAACACACACCACACACACACACAAAATATTATATATATATATATTAGTCATATATTATATATATGTGTGTGTGTGTGTGTGTGTGTGTGTGTGTGTGTTTAAGTTGAAAAATGGAAATGATGAATATGTTGAAAAATAATAGAACAAAGGAAGCAATGATGAATGGATAAAAATGGTTTATGAAATGCATAAACTCTCAAGTCAAAAACACGTGTTTGACGATTTTTATTAACATTTTTAAATCCATTCAACCATATTCTTTCCTTTTATTTATTATTTTCACTATAGTATAATATATATATATTATAATATTATACTATATTATATTTATATAATAAGAGTTCGTGTACTTTAACAAGGAATGTTCCAACAAAATGTGGTGTACGAGCTCTGTGAAAACAAACACTCATCAACAATACTATAGGAGACGGAAGAAACTTGAAGCAAAAAATTTACACTTAATTTTCATTTTCGAACAGGAAATATTCTCAACACCAATCTAATCGCACACATATCTGGAGCACTTGAAAGATTATGGATTTTCGCAGACGTTAAGGCTGGAGTTCTGAAAGTTTCAGGGACCGCGTTACAGCAAGAATTCTTAAAAGTGCCTTCTTTTGCTCCAAGAAAAAACTTTCTTTATTCAATCATCCATCAAACACAACCCTAACTAACACATCGGAAAATATCTATCGAAATGCCGAATGAAATAAACACTCTATCACCTTAATTCATATATATAACCACACACACCTCTTCTATCCATTCATTCTTAAAAAAAATATAGTAAACACTGCACAGTTCGCCACACTGTAAGTATCATTCCCTCTACCCTGTCTACATATTGTACAATAATATCAATACAAATATACGTTCACATACATACCAAACCGCAATATATAACACAGATTATTTATAACAGAATAATCTAAAAATAATTCTATTAATTGACATAACATACGTAACAAGGCATACCACAAACAATACCGCATATTTTATACGCACACAGCGAGGGACATATAGTATCACAGCTTCACGCATTTCCATGGCGCACGCGCAGACATATACATACTCACACAACAAAAATAGTCACACGTAAAGCAAAAAAAAAAAACATTCCACTCAACGGCAACAACGCAAAACGAGAATACAGTTTTAAGAAAACGGGCACCATTTGACATTTACACATTTTTTATTTTGTTAAAAAAACAATTTAGGTTTACGCTGATGATGCTTTTGTAGGAACATTGGTTTGTAATATTCGTTCCGAAATAAATGAATAAAGCTAAACTTTTTAATTTGTCACTTCATTCACTATATATATATATATAATTATTATTATCATATAATTCCTTATTTAACTTACAGTAGTTATGGTAAGTCATAGAAAGGTGACGGTTAAGTCTACACTCAGGGCTTTAAGAATCTATCAAACTGTAGATTGAGGGAGAATTAGGTAAATAAACTTATTTTTTGTGTTAAGGGCAATCTTGAGGAAGTCATTCCTGAAATAAATTCCGGAATTATAATAAGCATTTGTCCTCCTAAGTGTCCGTTTTATAACGCTTAGACTTCCTTGGATTGGTCCTGCAACTCGTATGTTTGCTATGGTTACAATTTGTTCTATATTTTAAACCCCTCACGAGCAGATGGGAACAAGGTCAATTTCTTAAGCGGAGTTTAACAGGTATGAATCTACTCTCCTTCCAGTCTATGGGTAAATAGTCAGGCAGACTGGCTCCTTTACCTCGGTAGGACCGGTCTAGGAGAAGGAAAACTCTGAATTCAAACCTGTTAAAACTCCGCTTAAGAAATTGACTTGTGTCCCATCCTGCTCGTGCGGAGGGGTTTGGTAATATGAAACAAGTTGTTAACCGATGAAGCAACATCTGAGTTGCAGGACAATCAAGGAAGTCTATAACTGGACACTTAGGGGGAAAAATGGCTTTTATAATTCTGATTTATTCAGTAATGCTTCAAGATTGCCATGTAACAAAATAGTTTTTGAATTTACTCTAATTCTCCCTCAATCTTACAGTTTGAACGATTCTTTAAAGCTGAGTTGTAGGCCTTTTATTCAGGTTTCACCTTTCTAAGACTTACATAACTATGTAAGTTATATGGGAAGTTATATATATATATAATATTATATATATATATAATAGTATACGTTGAAATGAAGTGACAATAAAAGTTTAGCTTTTATTATTTATTTCGGAACGATATTAAACGCAAATGTTTCCTACTAAAAGCATTTCAATCAGTAAACAAATGTTTTTTACAACATGACAAGAAGTGGTGTAAATGGTCAAATGTGTGGCGTTTTTTAAAACTGTATTCTCGTGTTTTGCGTGTTTGCGTGATTGGAATGTTTTTTTTTTTTTTGCTTGGTACGTGTGCGTATTTTTGTTTGTGCGTATGTGTTGATGTCATGGCGTTTGCGCAATGGCAATGCGTGAAGGCTGTGATGATATAATTGTCTCCACTGCGTGTGTGCGTCATACATATGCGTATTTGTGTTTGGTATTTCTTGGTTCGTATGTTATGTAGCAATTATAGAATGTATTTTTAATTATGCTGTTATAATTTGACTGTGTTATATTTGCGTTTGGATGTAATGTGAAAGTATTTTGTATGATATTATTGTACATGTAGACAGGTAGAGGGAAGAATACTTACTTTGGCGGATCTGTTGCAGTGTTTACTATATTTTTTTTAATAGAATATTGGATAAAGAGGTGTGTGTGGGTTTATATATATGGGATTGAAGTGTGATGTAGGTGTTTTATTTTCATGTCGGCAATTTTCGATAGAATTTCGATTTTTTTGTCTTAGTGGGTTGTTGTGATGGATGAGTGATAATAGAAGTTTTTCTTGAGCAAAGAAGGCATCTTTTAGATTATTTTTGCTGTAGCGGGTGAACTTTCAGAATCTCCGCTTACGTCTGGCGAAAATGTCGATATATTTCAAGTTCCAGATATGTGGGGGGGGTGGATAGAGTGGTGTAGTAGAATATTTCCTGTTCGACAAATGAAAGTTTATAGTTGTAAATTTTTGCTTAGGTTTTTTCCGTGCTCCTATGTATTTTGGAATTTTTTGAGGGGGGTTGGTTTTGTTTTCACAGTAGCTCTGTACACCAAATTTTTTGGGAGACGTTTCTTGTAAAGTAACGAACTCTTAAATTATATATATAATATATAGTTATATATATATAATATATATATATCTAATTATATATTGAAAAGAGATAAATAAAGGAGAATATGTTTGAATGGATAAAAAGTGGTTTAATAAATGTCAACACGTGTTTGACTGAGAGTTTATTTGGCTTCATTAAACATTTTTATCATTCATCATTTGCTTTCTTTGTTTATTTATGTTTCAACATATTATCATTTCATTTGTTTCAACTTAAACACACACACCCACACACAATACCACACACACATTTCACATATAATATATATATATATTATTATATTATTATATTAGTGTGTGTGTGGTGTAGTGGTGTGTGTGTGAAATAAAATGGACTTAATCCACAGTGGAAATATGATATATTGCAAAACAAGGATGTTTTACAAATGCATGGGCTATAAAGAGGAAGGCCCCGAAACGGTTTGCACATTCCTCCTGATGAGCCAATGCATTTGGAAACTTTGTTTTTTTTCAATAATTCATATATATATATAATATATATGTAATATATATATATTATATATAATAATATAATATATAACTGTGTGTGTGTGTGTGTGTCGTGGTAGTGTGGTGTGGTGTTGTATATATTATTATGTGTGTGTGTGTGTGTGTGTGTGTGTGCTAGGGTAGCGTTGACATGAAGCAGTGCAACTTGGTTACAGACAGTTTCTCGTTGACTTGGGTTGAAAATCGAATAGGCGAAAAGTCAGAGTAATAGGCGTTTACTTCACGGCTCGCTACTCTACAGATATACAATGCTCTATTCAGATAATGCACACTTATGATCAATGTTAATGCCTATGACTTACTAACGGTCTTATAATCAAATCGGTCGGGTGAATTATTGTTGGACAGCGAGGGAATCTGTACCTTTTCACTAACGCTAGCCCAGGGAAATTGTTTTTTTGCATTTGAGTTACGACGCCCATCTTACATCAACTCCTTACTTTCCGTAAAAATCAAAACTGCTAAGATATGCGCAGACCGGCACATTGTGCGGGTGCATTATTTACTGGGCTAAACCGTAACAAACTATATAGATTGGAACCATATTGTTGTAACTAGCTGCTGTCGGCTGGGCGTTAGAATGCACCGCTGCACCATGCAGAGGGGTAAGACTCCAATGGGGCCATCGGTTGGCTGAGTGGCGACTGTGATGCTTAAGGATAAGAACAGGTTATCTGAGCAGTTTAATGAACTTGCAAGTACTCCACTTTATGCTGTGTTCTTGGCTAGACGGGCGGTTCGCAGAGTCCCCCCCCCATCCATCGAGTCAGCCTAGCACTATCTGATTACCCAATCTATTGCCTTATGGATAGCCCCACCTTCTATATATGGGGTGGTAGAAGGCGGTGGTTGCGGTCCTACATGCCTAGGAATCGACGTTTAAACTCTATCTGTGGTGAGGTTCCATTGGAGGGTTTGGGGATGGAGCACCTCTTCATCACATTGCTCCCTGGTTCAATTGACGGAGTGGTAGTACTGTTAGGGTTCATCTATGGGTTAATTGAAAACATGAGTTTTATAAACAAAATTGTATTATGCATTAAAAATGAATTTATTAAAAACTTTAATGGCAATTAAATGAAACCACGGGTGATATCGTCACAAAACAAACCAAACCAGAAACCAACTATATGCAGCATAAGAGTAATACATATTAAAAAACTTCCTTGCCATGCCATTAATCATACAAGGCGCTGTAACTGAATGGACCTCTCTCTCTCTCTCTCTCTCTCTCTCTCTTCTCTCTCTCTCTCTCTCTCTCCATTCCCCTATCGGTAAATACCATTGCTGTCTATTAAAAGATTCACAGAACCCAACTGTGTACTCTGGGCTTTCTCGAGGGCTGGTATCGAACCTGGAACTTTGTAGTTTCCTAAGGCAAGAATGCTCTACTGCGGCTAAACCAGAAAAAAACCACACACACACACACACTCTCTCTCTCGTCTCATGCTCTCTCTCTTTCTCTCTCTCTCTCTCTCTCTCTCTCTGTATGCGTCCCTTACGGCGTTAACCTTTCTAAAATTTAGGAAAACGTCGATTAATGAGTTCGTCCTTACTTCTCCGGCGAATGTTGGCCTGATGGTTTGTGAGATAGGAGGTAAGTGGGTGTGCAATTAGTATTTTAGCGTAATCTGATGGATTATTCTCTCTCTCTATCCCCTCTCTCTCTCTCCTTCACTCTCTTCTCTCTTCTATTATCTAATCTATCTATCTTATCTCCATCTCGTCCCTATGGCATACATTAATCTATTTTAGACGCAAGATCCAAGTGTGCTACTCTCTGTCTTCTCTTTGTCTCTTTCTGTCTGTCTGTCTGTCTGTCCTCTCTTCCTCTCTCTCTTCTCCTCTCTCTGTTAAATAAGCGCTATTTTTGTCATATTTAAAAATTATTAGGGTCATAAGTTATCTTTTTTATTTATGCCATGCGAACTGGTAAGTTACCGTAATTGTAAGAATGACACCATCAGTATAAGATAAATAATGCAGTCTTTGCTATAGATTAAAAAAATAAGAACTGGCATCCTCACCATCCAATGAAGTTTATGTTTACCCAGGATACCCATTTTTGTGGGAGGTGGTCCCTTAAATTTTCTGCAAGGATACAGTCATTATCTAAGACCCACGGCGATTCAAATGTGTGCGTATAAGAAATTTCATTGCTCTATATATAAGTTGAAACTAAGATATGTAATATCTGCATGGAATGTATGTTAGAGTAGCTTTGAAATTGAAGGGCTAATAATCTTTTTTTTTTTTAACCCAGGGAAGCCACTGCAGCCATTTTTGTTGCAAGGAGAGGCACATTAGCACACATTTTTTTTCTTTTTTCCCCCAGGGGAGTCAACTGCAGTTAGCATTCCTGTCAGTCGCCCCTGACCGAAGCGGTTAGTTTATTTGTCCGGAATGAATACTTGCCCATACAATTCTCTCTACAACACATACATAACAGACACACCACACACACCACACCACACATTATATATATTATATATAGTATATATATTGTTTGTTACTAGTATATGTTGTTATTACGTGCATTCATATATATATATATATATATAATATATATCATATATATATATATATATATGGGTGGGGTGGTATAAATGTTATTGTCTATTTCTGAATAAGAAGCGCTCTATTCAGTGATGAAGTATAGATACGATGTTAGGGATGCGTGAAAAAAGAATATTGAGCATTCTTTATTTGTGCAAACACATTATAGGTGTGTGTAGCGGTAGCAGAGAGACGTATTTCTGGCTAGTTCTGTTATTTTTTGATTGCAAAAAACTGTTGTTTTAACACATTATTTCTTTTTTTCTATGATGTGTACTCTTCACTCACTTAAATTCAATTGATATGTAAAATATTAATTTTATTGGTATTATTTGTATTAAAAAGCAATGACTCTCTTAAACTTTATTCCAACTACTCCACAACCCTCTGCACTCGGTCAAAATCCCTAAAAATCCTTCAGCAAGACCACGTTAAGAATATAAAGTAATAGTGTAGTGTAGCGTATCACAGGAACGCATTTTCTGGCTAAGTTACTGTAATATTGGACTTTGCAAAAACTCGTTGTCTTTTACATTATTTCTTGTTTTCTATGATGTTACGCTTAACCCACTTACTTCAGTGACATATGTAAATATCTTGTATTTACCTGTTTATTCTTAACTTTTGACATATTGAATCGTTTTTATGTTCAATAATGTAATACAAATGTGAATTGTATCAGGTCACTTATTTAATAGACAAATCGTACCTGTGGACTTATATAAGTTAACTTAGTATAAGTTTTTTTGTTTTGTATTTTTCTCTCGGCTGTGGTTGGACCCGTAGATCTCGTCAGATCATGCCCTGCGTTCAATAACTTCTCGTCCATTTGCCTCGGCTTGTCCTGTACTAGTTTTTTGGGGAAGGGGGGCATGTTGTGGTGCGCACAAGCGCACAAATGTCAATTATGTCAGATACTTCTACCGTCCCACGGTGGTGGAGGAACGGTGGCAGTGGCAATGTGCGGCCTAACGGCCTGGAGAAGCACACAGCTGGATCTACACCGGCGAGGTTGTGGTGGCTGAGCGCTCTTGGGTAGTACTGCCACCCGAATTGGGAAGGGTATAGAAAAGGTGACCTAAACAAATGCCTGTTCCTATCCAGTGGAGCACCTGCGCTGCTCACATTAGAAGGCGAGACAAGAAAATATTACACTACAACAACCTAGGCTAACAATAGCACTGGAATGTTAGATCACCCTCATTTTTGGAGGAATCGGGAAACCCCGAACAACAAACTGGCATCATGGCAAAGAACTCTCGATATGGGGCAGACAACGTGACACTTGTGGAAGTCGTTTAGGCAATGAGGACCAACTGACATGTGGAGCGGTACACATATGTTTTTGGAAGGCTATGGTAAGTTTGTGGCGATTTGCGGTGACAAACTCAAGCCACCTCTATCTGATGGTGAGGTTTCCAGTTCTGGAAGGTTTTGGGGAATTGGAGCACCCTTTATCACCATTGCTCCCATGGTCACTCTGCCGGAAATGGTAGTACTTGTTAGGGTCATTTTATGGGTTAATTAATAAAATGTATTATAAAAAAAATAGAGTTCCATTAAAACTGATTTTAATTTCAAAACTTTATAAAGAATTAAATACCATGAAGGTTGATATGCCGTAAAACACCAAACAGCCTAAGTTGGGGTGTTTAACTGTTTAAAACTTATTGTGAGATACATTTTTGTACTGTATAGAATGGAGCTAAGAATGTTAAATACCCAACAACGGTTGACATACAAGACGAAATCATAAAAAGATCCAGGAGCTCAACCGATCAGCGTGGATATGGCAGTCCTACTTGTGCATCAACCGACAAATTGTGGTATCGGTCAGATACTGCGGGGCGCCTGGGTTAGTGGTAATGTGCTTCGGCCCGAACCGAGTCATCATTGATAAAGGTTTGTGGCTGCAATCTACTAAATAACATCATTGTGTGAAGTTTTTGTTTTTTTAAACCGAAATCATCCACCAAACCAACCAACCAATTCAAATCTAATGCAACTTTTGATCCGGCCTCTTCTGGTACACTCTAAGCATAATGTGAAAACCCATACTCATATACTTTCTCAAAAAAAAAAAAAAATTCATACTGTCGTATAAGTTCGATTGGATTGATTTATTGACTGGATTTTAACGGGATGTCAAACGCGTCTAGGGTTATTCTATGCCTAGAGGTTAGGGAATCATGTACAACTGTATTATATACTTTTTTCGTATTTTCTCGCACCGTTATACGATGTACAAGATCTCTCTAATCTCAAGTAATTTAGCAAACATTTCTATTTAACCAAAAGTAGGACCTAATTGGTTTCAGACAGAGCAGGCACGAGAGCAATGACGATCGAAGGAGTACCCACACACCCCAGAGCTTCGGAATGGAACCTCACACTAGTTCAGGTCTAACATCATACCACGAAAACCAAGGCTTCGCAGTCAATGCTTCTAGCACATATATGATTAAAAATCTTTTCTCTCTCCTCTCTCTCTCTTTCCTCTCTCTTCTCTCTTATTCTCTCATTCTATCTCTATCTATCAATCTTCCCTCATCTATCTCTTCCATCACACTACTGTTCTCTGTATCATTATCTCATATATCTACATATCCCCGCCCTCTCAGTCTTCTCCCATCCCTTCCCTCTCTCTTCATTAAACTTCATATTCTCTCTCCTCATCATTCTTCCTTTACTTCATCTCCTCTCTCTTCTTCAATTCTACCATACCACGCTCTTTCCTTCCCTCTATACTCTTTCTTTCTCTCTCTCCTCTCTCTATTTATCATCTCTCGCATCTCAAGTCCCTTGTTCTTCCACTCTCTCTCCTCTCCCTATATATATATATAATATAATATATATTAATATTATATATATATTAAGTATTAAATAGCAATATATATATGTATATATATTATCCATCCGTCATTCCATCTCATACTCTAGTTCTCTCTCTCTCTATATTAATATATATATATAGTATATTATATCCAACCCCATTTCTTCTCTCTCCTCTCTCTCTCTCCTCTCTTACTCTCTCGTCTCTCTCTTCTCTCTCTTCTCTCTGTACTAATCGCTTTTTCTTCTTTTTTTTTTAGGGAAACAGGAATGAATTTATGCATTCTCTCGAAGTTATAAAATTATAGCAATTAGGCGATAATTATAGCACGAAGCCTTAAAACGAGTTTTATGCTTAACGTTTTATGTTTTACATAACGAGACATTAATTCTTGATTTTTACGAGAATTTTTTGTTGATTTTAAACCTTATGCTGCTGCTGCTGTTACTGCTGCTGCTGCATTGTTTCTTTCTTTTTTTAAATTTTTTTATTTTGTTTTTTCAGGTAAAGTTGTAGTTTTTAGATGCTTGTTTGTTTGNTATCTCTGTGCGCTTACACTCTAATGAATACAATTACTTATATTTTAGGATTATCAAAGCCCACACTCACCTACTCATAATCGCGCATTCTCTACACAGCACACAGTACCGATGGAATGCTAAAAGGCAAGTTACACTGTCTCGCGTATGACTAGTAAGACGTGGCCAAACTCACTAAACGCGAGTTCGTGCCTTATGGGGACTTGCTTAGTCCAAGTCACAAGCTTGAAGATTACACCCAATCAAGCCAGAAGTGAGAGTAGCAATCGAGTGTTGGATCCAATCCAAGACTAGATGAACAATAAAAAAAAAATCTAACTCACATTCATCGTGGACTCTATTACATTGATTCTATTTGGTAAATTTAATTTCTGTTGTGGTTATTAATTAAAAATGTGCGTGACAATGTTTTTTGTTTTTTCCGTGTGGTGTTTGTGGGTTAATCCAAGAAGTTGTGTGCATTCTAATAGGGTATTTGTGTACAAAGAATGTAACGCCCGTAGAGGGACGCATTAAACACCACACACTAGAGAGAATAGAAGAGAGATCGAGAGAGAGAGGAGAGAGAGACTTAGAGAGATGAGAGAGAGTTTTGTTTCTGTTCTAGCTCAGTCAGTAGAGCATCTGCCTAGGAACTACAAAGTTCTAGGTTCGATGCCAGCCTCTGAGAACAGCCCATGAGTAGCATAGCTTGGATCTGTGCGTTAAAATAGGAGAGCTAATGGTATGCCGATAGGGACGGATGGGGGAGAGAGAGAGAGAGATGAGAGAGAGAGAGAGAGAGAGAGAGAGAGAAGAGAGAGAGAGAGAGAGAGGGTCCATCAGGTTATCACGCCTTGATGATTAATGGGCATGACGGGAATGTTGTAATATGTATTATTCTTATGCTGCAATATATTGGTTTGTTTTGTTTTGTTTTACGGCATATCAACCTCTGTGGGTCATTTAATGCCGATAAAGTTTTGAAATAAATCAATTCTTAATGGATAATACAATTTTGTTTATAAACTCATGTTTTTCTATTTAACCCATAGATGGGACCCTAACAGGTACTACCGCTCCGGGTCAGAGTGGACCAGGGAGCAATGGTGATGAAGGAGTGCTCCAAAACTGGAACCTCACCATCAGATAGAGTTTAACGTCATTCCCAGGACATGTAGATCCCCAGTCACCGCGTTCTAGCACCCATATGATAAAAAGGGGCTTGCCATAAAGACAATAGGGTTGGGGCAATCATATAGGTGCTAGGGATTGACGTGGCCAGCCGATTGATCGGAGGGGGCCTCTCCGACCGCCCGTCTAGCCCAAGAAAAGCCTAAAGTGGAATATTGCAAGTCATGAACTGCTCATCCACCTGGGTTCTATCCTTAAGTATCACGGGTCGCCACTCAAGACCAACAGGTGGCCCCATTGGGGGGGGGTATTACCCCTCTGTAGAGGTGCAGTCGGTGCATTCTAAGGCCCCAGCCGACAGCAGCTATGTTATAACAATATGGTTCATTCTATAGTAGTTTTGTTACGGTTTAGCCCAGTAAATAATGCATCCGCCTACAATGTTAGGGTTCGATGTCAGCCCTCGCCAACTCTGTAGCACTGTTTGGATCTATACGGGAAAGTATGGAGTTGATGGTAGAAGTGGCGTCTAACTCAAATGCAAAAAAACAATTTCCCTGGTCTAGCGTTAGTGAAAAGGGTACAGATTCCCTCGCCGTCCAACAATAATTCACCCGACCGATTTTGATTTATAGACCGGTTTAGCTAAGTCGATAGAGCATTAACATTGATCATATAGTGTGCTATATCGTGAATAGAGCATGTGTATATCTGTTAGGGTAGCGAGGGTATGAAGTAAACGGCGCTTGATTACTGACTTTCTCGCCTATGCAATTTTCAAACCAAGTTCACGAGAAACTGCCTGTAACCAAGTGCCATTGGCTCAATGTCCACGCTACCCTAACGCACACACATACACACACACACACACACACACACACATATATATATATATATATATGTGTGTGTGTGTGTGTGTGTGTGTGTGTGTGTTTAAGTTGAAAAATGGAAATGATAATATGTTGAAAACATAAATAAATAAAGGAAAGCAAATGATGAATGGATAAAAATGGTTTAATGAAATGCCAATAAACTCTCGGTCAAAACACGTGTTGGCATTTTATTAAACCATTTTTATTCATTCAACATATTCTTTCCTTTTATTTATCTATCTTTTCAATATATATATATATAATAAGAGTTCGTGTCCTCTACAAGGAAACTGTCTCCAAAAAATGTGGTGTACAGAGCTACTGTAAAAACACACACCTCAGTCAAACAATACATAGGAGCAACGGAAGAAACCCTGAAGCAAAGAAGTTACAACCATAAACTTTCATTTTCAAACAGGAAATATTCTACATACACCACTCTATCCACGCATATATGGAACTTGAAAGATATGGACATTTCGCCAGACGTAAGCTGGGAGATTCTGAAAGTTGCACCCGCTTACAACAAAACATCAAAAAGATGCCTTCTTTGCATCCAAGAAAAACTTTCTATTATCACTCATCCATCACAACACACCCTACTAAACAAAAAATCGGAAATCCTATCGAAATGCCGACATGAAAATAAACACCTACTATCACACTTCGATCCATATACATAACCCACACACACCTCTTCTACCCAATTATTCTATTAAAAAAAATATAGTAAATACTGCAACAGATCCGCCAAACTGTAAGTATCTTTCCCTCTACATGTATACATTGTACAATAATATCATACAAATATAACGTTCACATTACATCACCAACGCAATATATAACACAGTCATTATTATTAACAGCATAATTAAAAAAATACATATTAATTGCACAAAACATACGTAACCAAGAATACCAAACATAAATACGCATATTCATACGCACACATGCGCGTGGACACAATCATATCATCACAGCCTTCACGCATTTCCACGCGCACGCGCATGACATCATACACATACACACAAACAAAATACGCACACGTACAAGCAAAAAAAAAAAAAACATTCCACATCACGTAAACACGTAAACACGCAAACACCAAGAATTACAGTTAAAAAAACGCACACATTTGACCATTTACACCCATTTCTGTCATTTTAAAAAAAACAACATTTCTTTTACCTGGTAGTAATATCGTTCTCAAATAAATGAATAAAAGCTAAAACTTTTATTTGTCACTTCATTCAACTATATATATATATATATATATATATATATATATATATATATATATATATAACTTCCACTTATAACTTACATAGTTATCTAAGTCCTAGAAAGGTGAACCTGATTAAGTGCCTCACACTCAGGGTTTTAAAGAATCGTTCAAACTGTAAGATTGAGGGAGAACTGGAGTAAATTAAAAACTTATTTTTGTGTAATGGGTATCTTGAGGAAGTCATTACTGAAATAAATTCAGGAATTATAATAAGCCATTTGTCCCTCCTAAGTGTCCAGTTTATGTTAGACTTCCTTGGATTGGTCCTGCAAGTCAGATGTTTGCTTCATCGGTTACAACTTGTTCTATATATTTACCAACTCCTCCGCCCAAGCAGGATGTGACACAAGGTCAATTTCTTAAGCGGAGTTTAGCAGGTTTGAATTCAGAGTTTTCCTTCTCCTAGACCAGTTGCCTAACCAAGGTTAAAGAGCCCAGTCTGCCCTACTAATTACCCATAGATGGAAGGAGAGTAGGATTCATACCTTTCCCAAGGGTATTAGCGCTAAGTGAAATACAATTAGCACGTCCAGGTTTTGAAGTCGGGGCGACGAATCCATTTCCCATGACTTTAACCATTACACCAAGCACTTATCATATATATATATATATATATATATATATATATATATAAAAATTATTGGTACATTAGAGGCTTAGTCGGTAGAGCGTTCGGCTAGAAACCACAAGGTTCCTAGTTCGATACCGGTCCTCGCCAACTCAGCGTATGAGTAGCACAGGGATCTGTACGGTAAAGTAAGGAGCTGGTGGTAGGTGTGGCACACCACCTCAGATGCTAAAACAATTTCCTTGGTCTAGCGCTATTGAAAAGGGGATAGACTCCCTCGCTGTATGGCTGATACCGACTTTAGGCCGCCCCGTCGACTTTACTTTTTTTACTTTTACAACTTGTTATAACGCAGTGAAGGTTCGAACTATTATTACCACCAGAACCGCATTTCGCTCCATGCATAAAGATGTACTTCAACATATATAGGTTGTACCACACCGAGATTGCATGTAAGGGTTAAGCAGCATGTTCCTCAGGGAATCCGGGACACTGGACATGCAACATCCGGGCATTCGCATGCGCATGAGTCTGCTATTGCTGAGCATTTGCTTACTATAAATAGTAATCTATCTATCTATCTATCTCTCTCTCTCTCTCTCTCTCTATATATATATATTATAATATATATATATATATATATATATATATATATCCTTAGTCACACCAACATATTTCTGTTCATACCAATTTGACTTAATTATTCTACAATTTTACTTTTAGTCGTTTTCCGGTTATGATACTTGACAGAGCACCGGACGAAAGGACCCTTGTTAAACATTCTTAATAAAATACTCTTTCTTCTATTAATTCCTCCCTTTTTTCCCTTTCTCCCATATCATCTCTTGGTATTAATATATTTCTTTACTTACAATATCATATGAGTTTTCTTGGAACCTGAACTCTACAACAAACTACTGGTAGAGAATTAGGACCAGCCTAGAATCACTTTGTACCAAGAAACTTGGTACCGCACCAAAGTATATATATAATATATATATATATATATATATATATATAATATATATATATATATATATATTCCTGATATTGTGATGTGGTAAATACAACTTCATACTTTTTGGTAGCACCAATCATTTCTGTCTTGGTATATACAGCTTCAGTTTTTATACTTTTTTTGAACACTCCTCGCATTTTGAAGAAAATTAACGTTTTATTCATTGTTCATTTGCGTCCTTGAATACTTTTTTTAAACAGAGTTTATATATATTATATATATATATATAATATATATATATATATAATATATATATCTTTGATTAAGTACCGTCATATGGGCAGATTTATATATATATATATATATATATATATATATATATATATATATGAGTGTGTGTGTGTGCGGGTGCATGCGTGAGCGTGTGTGTGCGTGCGTGCATGAGCGTTTGTAAGTGTCTCTGTGTGTGTGCGTGTGTGATTGTGTATCGATGTTGTTAAGTGCTCGGACGCACGTGCACATTTGCCAAAAGCGAGATGAGGGTTTCGATCAAGAAAACAAGCTCCCTACCTTCCCTCCCTTTCCTTCTTTCCTTCTTAACTTCCTTCCTTCCTACCTTCCTTCCTTCCTTCCTCCCCCCCACACTCCCGTTTATTTTACATTCTCCCCCTCCTCCCCCTCCCGCCGCCTTTGCGCACCTGTCAGTGGCTTCAATTAGCGACATGAGTTCGATGCTGAAACTCGATAAACAGCTGGTGTGGCGCCACGCACTCTCAAGCGTACGGACGGCCGTTAATATCAATCTCACACTAACGCAGACAGAGTCGCGTAGACGTCGCTCTCTACCTCCACCCCCACCCCACCCCCACACACTTACACTTGCCCGAAATTGCACCCCCACACACATTTACACTTGTCCGACATACGCATACTCAGGCGTGTCGATACATTTGTATAAGTACACCCTTTATTTTCAAGAATTTCCAATTCCTTTTCAAACATCCCCTAATATTGCAGTAGTGATTGATTGATTGATTGATTGATTTTAACGGCATATGAAACCATCTAGAGTTATCTGATGCCTAGAGGTTAGGGAATCACGTTCATTTCCCTTCTTTGGTTATTTCCTATAAATCAAACATAAACAAAGGGGAACCACTCTTGACTTATAGATTATTTATCTATTTTCCCATTAAACTAAACCTAAACCCTAACCCTAACCTTAACCCTAACTCCGTATTTTTCCTAGTAGATTAATCAATGAATAAATAATTTATCAGTCAAGAGTGGTTCCCCTTTGTTTATGTTAGACTTATAGGAAATAACTGCTTCTTTTGTACACGGTCCTATCGAACACAAATAATTTTTAAACAGATCTAAAGTAAAGTCGTCGAAGTGGCCTAAAGTCGGTATCAGCCAGACAGCGAGGGAGTCTATCCCCTTTCCACTAGCGCTAGACCAAGGAGACTGTTTTTAGCGTCTGAGGTGGAGCCCCACACTTACCACCAGTTCATAACTTTACCGCACAGATCCCTGTGTTATTCATTCGCTGAGTTGGCGCGGGCCGATATTGAACCAGGAACATTGCGGTTCCCAGCCGAACACTCTACTGACTGAGCTAAACCGGCCCTTTGACCCATAAATGTGACCATAACAGTTACTACCACTTCGGGTTAAAGTGGAGCATATTATATTAGTATGAGGAGGTGGGGGATATATACTGGATCATACAGTATTCAGTATATTCAAACTACATTTGCGCCAGTAACTCGCAACAGAGTGCTAAGACCTCTAGGTTGACGGTTCACATACTGGTTCCGTAATCCTTGCAGTGTCAGTAATCACATCGATGCTATCAGACAGCCGTGTATAAATAGTCCTGAACCAGCGCATTCACTCTCTGTTGTAGGTACGTCAGGCTAGTCCACAACAAGGGATGAGCTCTCAAAGTAGTTTTGACTAACCCGAGAAGAACCCCTTTTGTTTGAATTCAGAATCTTTCCTTTTCCTAGTGAGGTTGCCATGCAAATGTTAAAGAGTCAAGTTGGTCCTATTATTTACCCACAGCTGGAGGGAGAATAGGGTTATATGAAATGCTAACAGCCGCATTTAGTATTCGAACTCGTCTAGCCCTGTCCATTTCCTACCACGGTAACCATTACACCATGCGCCCGGGATTAATGGTAATTAAGGGGTACTACACACTCCGGGTTAGCTCAGTCGATAGAGCGTTCGGCTAGAAAACACAAGGTTCCTAGTTCGATACCCGCCCTCGCCAACTCAGCGTATGAGTAGCACAGGGATCTGTGCGGTAAAGTAAGGAGCTGATGGTAGGTGTGGAGCTCCACCTCAGACGCTAAAATAATCTCCTTGGTCTAGCGCTATTGAAAAGGGAATAGTTAAGGAGGGGCAAGGACGAGCTCATAAGCGACGTTCTCATGTGGTAGCCAACACATGGACGTGCTAGTGTGAGTCGTCCACCAAGGACCTCGATGCATGGCTGATACCGACATTAGGCCGCCCCGACGACTTACACGCTCCCCAGATATGCAGAAATGGAATCTCATCATCAGATGCAGTGTTACATATGAGACATTCTTATTTCTTATTGTGAAACTTTGAATGAATCAATTTTTTTATATGGAGTTCCTTAAAAAAACGCAATGATTATTAAGGATAGGGAAAAAAGGTTTACTAAGTAAAGATACCAGGGTCATTACGGAACAGAGCAAGGTATTGAAATCCTCAAGCAGACGGGAAGTTCATGTCTGGCAACACCCAGGGGACAGTGTGATATGATCGAAGCGATTGCTGAAGTTGTACGATCGACCAGGTCTAGAAAATGAATAGAAAGAATGGCGAGTGATGGGTGGGAGGACGTGTCCGGCAAGCCCCCGGGGACCGAAAGATCCGATTGAAGCTCTTACTAAAGAAGTTCAAACACTGGCGTGCTCTGGTTGTTCTACGGTCGATCGTGGCAAGAAAATGAATTGGAAGAATGACTTCTTTTTAGAAAGATCCTTGGGTCAATACAACCGGGCATAAACCAAGATCTCAGAAAGCCTATGAGTCATTGGTGAATAGTGTCGGATACAAGGACATAAATATTTTGTACATACAATTGGAGACTAAAACTATTAATAAAATTTTGACATGGCATAACCCAAAAGGGTTGATATGCCGTAAAACTGTTGTAACTCGTGTGTTAGTGTTAACAGAGAAATAACAGGAAGAAACGCAGCGATTATTAAGGATAGTGGAAAAGGTTTACTAAGTGAAGATGCAAGGATCATCGCCAAACAACAAGGTATTCGGATTCACTAGCAGACGGGAATTTCATGTCCAGCAAGACCTGGAGGACAGTGCGATCTGATCAAAGCACTTGCTGAACAAGTTAAAACATCGGTGTTCTCTGGTTGTTCTACGATCGACCAGGGCTAGAAAACGAATTGTCAGAATGTAAGTAATGGGTGCGGAAAGGGGCGTTTGTGTCCGGTAAGACAAGACCCTGGGGACCATGTAATCCGTTTGAAGCGCTTACAGAGGAAGTTCAAACAGTGACTAGAGCTGGTCAAAAGGTTCTGATTTATCCATTATTGTCCGCTTGACCCTAGAGTGGCTAGCCAAGAGTTTTTGTGCTGGGTGTTATGTGTTGATTTTGAAAATGGTAAGTTTCCTGTTTGGTCAATAAAGTGGCTACACGAAATTCTTATGTTTTTTTGTGTATGTAGTATAGTTGAGAGAAATTGAATGTAAATGAAAAAATAGAGGGAAGACACAAGAAAGCTGGAGAAGAAGAAGGGCGAGAAGAAGAAGAAGAAGGAACTAGAAAAAGAAGCTAGAAAAGAAGAAGAAAGAAGAAGAAGGAAGAAGAAGAAGAAGAAGAAGAAGAAGAAGAAGAAGAAGAAGAAGAAGAAGAAGAAGAAGAAGAAGAAGAAGAAGAAGAAGAAGAAAAAGAAGAAGAAGAAGAAGAAGAAGAAGCTAGAAGAAGAAGAAGAAGAAGAAGAAGAAGAAGAAGAGAAGAAGAAGAGAAGAAGAAAAAGAAGAAGAAGAAGAAGAACAAGAACAAGAACAAGAAGAAGAAGAAGAACAAGAACAAGAACAAGAACAAGAACAAGAACAAGAATTTTATCTTATTGTAATATAAGAATTATATGAGAATCGGGAAGTGGCGGGGTGGGGAGCAAGAAGTTGAGAGACGTGTAGAAGACAGAGAGGAGGGGGAAAGCAAAAAGAAAAAAAAAGAAAAAGAAAAAAATTGGGTGGTGTGAAGAAGAAGAGAAAAAAGAAGAAGAAGAAGAAGAAAAAAGAAAAGAAGAAGAAGAGAAGAAGAAGAAGAAGAAGAAGAAGAAGAAGAAGAAGAAGAAGAAGAAGAAGAAGAAGAAGAAGAAGAAGAAGAAGAAGAATGGAAAGAAGAAAGAAGAAGAAGAAGAAGAAAGAAGAAGAAGAAGAAGAAGAAGAAGAAAGAACAAGAACAAGAACAAGAACAAGAACAAGAACAAGAATTGTTATCTTATTGTAATATAAGAAATTATATGAGAATCGGGAAGGTGGCGGGTGGGGAGCAAGAAGTTGAGAGACGTGTAGAAGACAGAGAGGAGGGGAAAGCAAAAAGAAAAACAAAGAAAAAAAAAAAAATTGGGTTGGTGTGAAGAAGAAAGAAAAAGAAGAAGAAGCTAGAAAAAGAAGAAGAAGAAGAAAAGAAGAAGAAGAAGAAGAAGAGAAGAAGAAGAAGAAGAAGAGCAGAGAGAAGAAGAAGAAGAAGAAGAAGAAGAAGAAGAAGAAGAAGAAGAAGAAGAAGAAGAAGAAGAAGACAATGGTTTATTATACACAATATAAACAGTGGCATATAAAACAAAACAAAACAAAAACCCAAAAAAAATGTTATGTGTAGTTCAAACCTGTGGAACTCCGCTTAAGAAATTGACCTTGAGTCACAGCCTGCTCGTGCGGAGGGGTTGGTATATATATATATATATATATATATATATATATATATATATATATATAAATTACTCATTACAAGCTCATTTGCAAAATAACGGACAAATAAATAAATAAATAAATAAATAAAGGTAATCAGGCCAAATCAGAATCAATATTCAGTTTATTTTCTCTCTTTCTTTCTTTCTTTCTTTCTTTCTTTCTTGCTCTCTCTCTCTTTCTCTTTTTTCTCTTTCTCTCTCTCTCTCTCTCTCTCTCTCTCTCTCTCTCTATCTATCTATCTATCTATCTATCTATCTTCTCGCTATCTTCTCTCTCTTTTCTCTCACTTTTCTTTCTTTCGTTTCACTTTCTATTTTCTCTCTCACTTTTCTCTTCTCTTTTTTCAGTCTCTCTTTCTCTATCTTTTTCTCTCTCTCTCTCCTCTCTCACACACACACACACAAACTTCGTAATAATTTATTTCCTGCTGTTTCCCATTTTTTTCTTTCTCTTTTTTTCATTTCTGTCTCTCTCTTTCTCTCTGTCTCTTCCCAGTCTTCTTCTTCTTCTTCTTCTTCTTCTTCTTCTTCTTCTTCTCTTCTCTTCTTCTTCTTCTTCTCACCACTCTCTCTCAGTCTCTCTCTCTCTCTTCCGCCATCTCTCTCTTCTCTCTCTCTCTCTCTCTCTCTCTCTCTTACTGCCCCATTCATGAATAAATACCGACATTTTTATTAAACTTGAATATATTTTTTTAATTTTATTTTGGGAATATTTTAACAGTATTTATAAAATATCACGTCATCTTTTTGTTACTAAAATAACTTACAAAATAATGAAATTAATCGTTTCTATCTCTCTCCCTCTCCCCCTCTCTCTCTCTCTCTCTCTCTCTCTCTATATATATATATATATATATATATATATATATATATATATATATATATCCATCCATCCATCCATCCATCTATTTATTCCTTTTCTTCTCTATTGTAACATACAGTCTTAGCAATGAAAAACTATTTAAACGTAGAAAATCGAGGTTTCCCGTTCGTTATGTGGCAGACATTTTGAATACTTAATGAGTTATGCTGACCTGATTTACATAATTTCGGGAAGTTGGTCTTTGAAGATCATAGGCTTTCAGAAAAAAACAAAAAACAAAAAAAAAATTGGAAGTTTTCCAACACCTATTTCGAGACTTTATCAATAAATAATTATAGCCAAATTTGGTCTCCATAAACTCGGTGACCCAGAGGTTAAAAAGAAGTAACCTTTTTCAAAACCACTGCTGAAACTAAAGAAAAATCATTGCAAAAAGGAAAAGAATTGTTTTAAAGGTTATTTTCTTATATCAATAAAAAGCAAAAGAAATTTGTTGTAAAGACTGTTTCACATTTCAGGAGAATTTAGGGTTATTAAAAAAAATTACTTAAGGAGGGGCAAGGACGAGCTCAATAGTGACGTTCTCATGTGGTAGCCAACACATGGACGTGCTAGTGTGAGTCGTCCACCAAGGACCTACATTGACCAACTCTGCGAAGATACTTGATGCTGCGCAGAGGACCTTCCTGGGACAATGAATGATAGATAAGATTGGCGAGACATTGCCAGGAATATGCGTGCTAATTGCGCGACATAATGATGAAAAAATAGTTGACACCCCTATGAGAATACCTTTATTACATAATTTCAAAAAGTCTCTAAATGTTCACCATGCCCTTCAAGACATAATTGGAATCTCCCACAAGTTATTTTAAAAATTGTAAATATTTCTATGAGAGTACATTTATTATTTTATTGGGACCGGTTTAGAGTACACGCCTAGGAATCGAAAAGTTCCTGGTTCGATACTGTTCTCCACCAACTCAATGCATGAGTAACACAGATTGGGTGCTGAAGGTGGGTGTGGCGCTCTACCTCAGCAAAAACAATCTCCCTGGTCTAGCGCTAGTAAAATAGGGATGGATTCACTCGCTGTCCGGTTGATATTGACTATAGGCCACACCACCAATTACCTTTAGTACATAATTTCAAACAGTCTCAGTAATATCATGAGAATTTATCCACATTAATTTGAAGGAATAAATCCCCCGTATAAAAACGAAATAGAATAAGTTTTAAGACTCTATAACCATTAAGATATCGCAGATTATTAAGAACATTGTAAATATTACTATAACTAGCAAATATGTGCACCCTCCGGGTGCAAGTATTAATGTCATAAAATATAATATTATATTAAATTAGAAAGTCTAAAGAAACTAAATAAGAATGCAGATAAAATGATTTGAAACAGAGGAGGGTATAATCGAATATTTAACAGCTTCCTCTTCCTCTTCCATCACCTCCGTCTTTCCTTGCTAAACTTTTCTAATTTAACTATTTAGTTAAATTAGGAAGTAAAAAAAAATAAAATTACAGTTATTTCTTTTTGTTAATTGATTTCTTTTAAGATTTATCTCCGAGATTTTTGCTCATATTCATTAAG
Source organism: Doryteuthis pealeii (assembly GCA_023376005.1). NCBI lineage: Eukaryota > Metazoa > Mollusca > Cephalopoda > Myopsida > Loliginidae > Doryteuthis > Doryteuthis pealeii. Next base: position 46,587,237 of record CM042179.1, read on the forward strand.
ATAAAATCAAATAATTAGAAATCAACAATACCAAGCACATATTTATTCAAATCAAATTTTAAATATCAATATGCAAATTAGGCTTGCCGTTCACACTGTAAACTGCTATTTGCTGTACATATGAATACCATTGCATGTTATTAGTACGTAGATACGGCCAGCAGTATCAATAATAAAAAACAATTTTATTAATAATTGAGGCTTAAATAAAAATGATTCATGGAGAATGTGATGTATAATAACTAAATGGATAGTGACTTGAGTTATGATATAGTTTCGGTTACAGACAAACAAACACACAATCTCCATTATAATAAGATAGTACCTTTATTATATAATTTGAAACAATCTCTGTAATAGTACGAGAAGTTATACGCTTGATTTGAATGCTACTAATTTTATGAGTATAAATACTCCGTATTAAGATCTATAGCATAAGCTCCAAGACTCCAGAATCATTAGTCACCATCAATACCAGCCCGGAAGTAAGTAAAAGTTTGGTAAGTGTCATTTTAACAAGGATTTCCTTTCATTATGATTAATTTGTTTTATACATCTATTCTATCTTGTTATTATTGTTGTATTATTTTAGTTTACGGTGTTCTTGAGCGTCAACTGCATTAAAGAAAAAGAATTAAGTACAAGTAAGTATGAAAATATTTTAGATATTTAATATATTATTAAATTTAATATATTTAAATTTAATATAATTAATATATTTAAATTTAATATAATCAATATATTTAAATTTAATATATTCAATATATATTAACACATATATATTTCATCTCTTAAAAATCAATCTTTTTGCGGTAATCTTCAAAGTTCTTCATAAGTATGTATGAAAATATTTTAAATATCTAATATATTATTAAATTTAATATATTCAAATTTAGTATATTTAATATATTTGAATTTAATATATTATTAAATTTAAATATTTAAAATATTATTTAAAATATTTAAAAACTAGCCTTTAGAAAAATAGTCCTGTTTCAAACCTGCCAAGATTTTAGGGTTAGATTTTTTTTAAATATTTCACATTTAAATAAAAAGAAATTCCTTAAATAAACAAATATCATAATACGCGAATTCTTCTTTTATCGTTAATATTAATCTTTCTTACTACTCTCTTTCATCTTTCTCTCTTACTCAATGGTGTTCCTAAAAAATTTTCAGTCCAGTCATGGGTTGGTTGACTGGTTGGTTGGTTGGATTTTACAGAATGTCAATACTTAGGTTATTCTATGCCAAATTTTGTTTTATTTATTCTTGTTGGGTATTCAATACTTTTTCAGCTCTTAAATAGATTTTAAACTCATTAAAACAATCTATTTAACACATAGAATGAACCTGGGGGTATTCAATGCATTACGGGATATTCAACAATTATTTGCACTTTAAAAAAAGAAAAAAAAAAAAGGGAAAACTTAACAAACCGTCATTTGGCTATTTATAAATTTATTTCGACCAGCAAATCAATAAATGAGCCAGGATTATAGAGTTATTGGCCGAAAAAAATTTATAATAGCCAAATGGTGGTATGTTAAGTTTTTTTTTAATTGAACGTATTATATATATATATATATATATATATATATATATATATATATTATGTTTCATTGAATTGAACAGACAATTCCTGTCTGACAAGTCTTTCGCCGATCCGTTCTAATCTTCGGGCCATCCTTCTGGTGTCAGGGTGGAACTGGTACCAGTCCACCAAATGTTTCGTCACTAGCGCTTTCGGCAATGCACTTTGCCATCTTCAGGTGGAAACGATGGAATAGTTTTCATGTCTCGTTTTTAACGAGAACGAGTAGAAGCAAGGAATTACTGGGAGGTAATATCAATAGGATATATATATATATATAATCCAAAAGTCCAGAGAAGAAATCTTCCTTACGACACAAGAGTTTTATTTAAACAAAATCTGTCGCAGTTTGAGAGCTCAATGTGTGCTCTTAATGTTAGAGTCACAGAGCAAATATATGAGTAAAGAAATAACAAAAGACTTAGAGATTTAGCTTTATAGTCTATTTAAGGGAGCTTAGACAAATAGTCTAAATCTCCCGATTCATCAGATGCGAATGACGAAATCTTTATTACTTTAAAGGCATTTAAAAACAGATTTTTTTTTTATTTAATATATATATATATATATATATATATATATATATAATATATATATATATATATATAGTAAAGTTAAACCTAATGAGACAGATATACCTACTAATAATTTCGCTTAGCAGTTCATCAGGTTTTTTTTTCTTACCGCAAGGGTTTACCAATAAGTTTAGTGTATATATATATATATATATATATGTGAAAATAAAATGGAAATTAATCCGACAGTATGAATAAGATATAATGAAAAAACAAACGATGTTTACAACTGAAATAGGCTCATCAGAAGAGAAAGTGTGCAAACCGTTTCGGGGCCAATTTTAAAAACCGTCAAGAGAATTGGCCCCGAAACGGTTTTGCACACTTTCTCTCTGATGAGCCTATTTCTCTTCTGATGAGCCTATTTCAGTTGTAAACATCGTTTGTTTTTTCATTATATCTTATTCATATATATATATATATATATATATATATATATATATATATATATATATATATATATATATAGAGAGAGAGAGAGAGAGAGAGAGATGGGTTACCAGGTAAGTTGGTATTAGGATGATTCTAAGTCGGCTCTTTCTTCCAACAGCGGAATATTAGAGTAATTCAGGTCCAATTTGAGAGCTCAATGTTCAATATTACTGAACAGAGCAATATATTTGGTAAAGAGAAAAGGCTTAAACATCGGCCATTTTGCTGTTATAGATCTATTTCTGCACACAGGTATCTAATAGAAATAGATCTATAACTGCAATATATAGTTATAGATCTATTTCTATTAGATACCTGGGAGCAGAAATAGATCTAAAAACGCAAAATGGTCGATGTTTAAGCCATTTTCTATACCAAATATTTTGGTAAAGAAAAAGGCTGAAACATCTATAACTGCAATAATATATATATATATATATATATATATTATATATATATATATATATATATATATATATATTGAATTGATATATTAAAAAAACAAAAGATGTTTACAAATGCATGGGATCATCAGGAGAGAATGTGCAACCGTATCGGGGCCTTCCTCTCAACGTTTTTAAAAAGCAACATCGGTCCCCACCCCCTCAGTGATGTGAGGTCCCTCAGAGTATCTATATCGACCGCATGTGGATCGGTCTTCAACAAAAATAAGACGGGATGAAATGACCGTTAGAAGAAAGAATGCGCAAGCAGATATATATCAAATTCACACTGTCGGATTAAGTTCCTTTTATTTCACTTACTTGTCTATGAAAAAACTATACATAAGAATGTTTACTCCTTTGAGGATATTTATCCATAAACACCACGGATTTACCTACACTTATTGGTTACTTATTTAATAGTTGGAGTGTATTACGAACAATTTTGATATTTTAATATACACTTTCTATATAATTTTACATCAGGCTCTTTTGAGTCTTATTATAAACTATAATGCTTCTGATTTTTAAAAAATTGAAAATAAAATTCATTTTATTTTTAAATAAAATTCATTTTATTTTTAAATAAAATTCATTTTATTTTTAATACATACAGCGCATTTTTTGACACATTCCAACTTTTGACTAGCAGCGTTCTGTTTGCGCATTCTTTCTTCTAACGGTCATTTCATCCCGTCTGATTTTTTGTTGAAGATCGATCTACATACAGTAGATATAGATACTCCGAGGGACCTCACATCAGTGAGGGGGGGGGCGATGTTGCTTTTTAAAACCGTTGAGAGGAAGGCCCCGAAACGGTTTGCACATTCTCTCCTGATGATCCCATGCTTTTGTAAACATCTTTTGTTTTTTCACTGTCGGATTAATTTCCTTTTATTTCACTTATATATATATATATATATATATATATATATATATATATATATATATATATATATATATATATATATACTGGTGTCTGTGACTATATACTTGTGTGTGTCGGGTGTTTAAGTTGATATTAATTTGTTCAGTTAATACCAATGGTCCTGAAAACAGGTTGAAATTTTGGAGCCACACAATCTTCCTATTCTCATTTTCTATTGATTTGTCTGTGTATATTACAGTTCAATTCTTTCCCGATTCAAACAATCATAAAAATACATTCCAAATTCTCATGAGCACTAAAATAAGTTTCTATTCAGATTAGTTGTCAACGGCCTCGTCTCATTTGAAGACAATAAATCAACGTTCAAGATAAAAAGTAATTTCCTTTACACCTTATATCATTAAAGGATAATTCAAACAATAATGTAAAAGAAAAGAAAAAAGAAAATATGGTGTGAAAATCATATACAATTATCTATAGTCTCGCTATATTTCGTGTTGGTCGTACTGTTATTTGTGTGAAGAAGACACACACACACACACACACACACACGCACACACTTATATATATATATATATATATGTGTGTGTGTGTGTGTGTGTGCGTTTGTGTATGTGTCTGTATGTCTGTATGTAATATATATATGTGTGTATATATATATGTTAGTGTGTGTTGTGTGTGTGTGTGTGTGTGTGTGTGAGAGAGAGAAGAGAGAGAGAGAGAGAGTTAGGGAGCGTGAGATGGACAGAAATAGAGAGTCAAAAACGAGGGAGGAGGGAATGATATATATATATATATGTATAGAGAGAGAGAGAGAGAGACAGAGAGAGAGAGAGAGAGAGAGAGAGAGAGAGAGAGAGAGGGGGGAGAGAGAGTGAGAGACAGACAGACAGACAGACTGACTGACTGAGAGAGAGAGAGAGAGACAGACAGACAGACAGACAGACAGACAGATAGACAGACAGATAGATAGAAGAGAGGGACAGAAAGAGAGAGGAGCAAATACATGTGCTTAACTAAGACACCCCCCCCACATATATATATATATATATATATATATATATATATAATATATATATATATATATATATATATATATAAACCTTGGATTGTTATGATTTCTGCCCTAGGGTTACGATACTTAAAAAAGGGATCCGAGATCATTTATCATTAACCTAGGAATGACGTTAAAATCTATCTAATGGTGAGGTTCCAATTCTGGACCTCTGGGTAATGT
>CM042179.1:46597406-46600913 GCA_023376005.1 Doryteuthis pealeii
CTTTCTTCTTCTTTCTTTCTGTCTTTTCATTCTTGTCTTCTTGTCTTTCTTTCTTTCTTTCTTTCTTTCTTGTCTTTCTTTCTTTCTGTCTTTTCATTCTTGTCTTTTTTCTTCTTTCTTTCTTTCTTTTTCTTCTTCTTTTTTTTCTTTTCTTTCTTTCTTTTCTTTCTCTTCTTTCTTTTCTTTTCTTTTCTTTCTTTCTTTCATTCTTGTCTTCTTTTTTTTCTTTCTTTTCTTTTCTTTTCTTTTTTCTTTCTTTCTTTCTTTCTTTCTTTCTTTCTTTCTTTCTTTCATTCTTTTCTTTCTTTCTTTCTTTCTTCTTTCTTTCTTTTCATTCGTGTCTTCTTTTCTTTCTTTCTTTCTTCTTCTTCTTTTTTCATTCTTCTCTCTTTTCTTTCTTTTCTTTTTTTCTTTTCTTTCTTCTTTTCTTTCTTCTTTTTCCTTCTTTCTTTCTTTCTTTTCTTTCTTTCTTTCTGTCTTTTCATTCTTGTCTTTTTTTCTTTCTTTCTTTTTTTCTTTGTCTTTCTTTCTTTCTTTCTTGTCTTTCTGTCTTTCTTCTTTCTTCTTTTCTTTTCTTTCTTTTTCTTTTTTCTTTGTTCTTTCTCTGTTTCTTTGTTTCTTTCTTTTCCTTTCTTTCTTTCATTCTTGTCTTCTTTGTTTGTTTGTTTGTTTCTTTTCTTCCTGTCTTCTTTTTTCTTTTCTTTCTTTTTCTTATTCTTTTGTTTTTTCTCTTCTTCTTTCTGTTTTTCTTTTTTTTTCTTTTTTTTTTTTTTTCGTTTTTTCTTTTCTCTTCTTTCTTAATATCACTTTTCAAAAATGTTTTGTCTACATTTTTATCTTCTACATTAGTCCATTGACACCCCACTTATTGTTGGTTTGCTTTGTTGGGTTTTACGACATGCCAAACCCTTTTGGTCATCTTTATTTTTCCGAAGGACGTTTCTTTTTAGTCCTTTTTATTAGAGATGATAAACTTGATGTAGATCAAATTTTTTCAAAAATCTTTTTCGATTAAACCCATCGGTGGGACCCTAACCTGAATCCTACCACTGCATGTCAGAGTGGGCCTGGGAGTAATGGTGATTGAATGGGCACAGAACTGGAACCCTTCACCATCAGATAGAGTGGTTTAATTGTTATAACCAAGGGAAATTTAAAGACAGACACTCACCCATCGCCTTCTAGGCAATATATGATAAAAAGGGTTGGGGGTTGCCATGAAGGCAATACAGCCAAGAACGTCATATAGGTGCTAGGGCTTGACGTGACCCAGCCAATTGAAGACTATTGGTAACGGCTTGTTTTTGAATTAAAAACCAAATATATAAAAACAAAAAAATAGATGACGTATTGAGATTTCATGGATGAAGGAATAAACGTATGAGTAAAAATAGTTCGTTAACATATTCAATAATTAAAACTAGAATCAAAACGAACAACCAGTACAATGGGCTAGACGGGCGGTCGGAGAGGCGCCCCCTCCGAATCAATCGGCTGGTCATGTCAAGCCCTAACACCTATATGATTTTTGTTTGTGATTGTTAGTCCCAACAGTAAAAAGAAGTCAAGTCGAGATGGGGTAAAATAAGACAAGTGTATTTACAATTAATGGTACGTGTACGACTAGCTTGTCGTTAACGGGAACAGTGCTCCCTTTCCACTCGGTGTCTCACTATTTATAGTGAGAACCGGTGCATGTTCTCTCACTGTAGGAAGGCCCGGTACAAAACAATTTTCCCAACTCTATTGCCCTTATGGGCAAAGCCCAACCACTTTTTATCATATCGTGCTAGAAGGCAGTAGCTGCGGGTCTACATGTCCTGGGAATGACGTTAAACTCTAATCTGATGGTGAGGTTCCAGTTTTGTAGAGGTTTGGGAATGTGGAGCACCCCCTTCATCACCATTGCTCCCTGGTCCACTCTGACCCGGAGTGGTAGTTACCTGTTAGGGTCCCATAATCTATAGGTTAAATTTAGAAAAAATGTATTTATAAAAAAAATTGTATATCCATTAAGAATATTGATTTTTTCAAAACTTTATCGGCATTAAATGACCCACTGAGGTTGATATGCCGTAAAACAAACAAACACAAACAAAACAAACCACAAACAACCAGTACAAGTCTTAAATCGTTGACAAAATTTATGTAAACTAGCAGGACCTGTGGATTTACCACAGTTTGATAATTTAATTATTATAACATTTGATATGTTTACTTAAGAGCCATTGCAAAAATACTCCAATATGTAAAAAGTATAATAATCTTAATTTAACTCTCTCTCTCTCTCTCTATCTCTCTCTCTCTCTCGTCTGTCTGTCCCTGTCTGTCTGTCTGTCTCTTCTCCTCTTTCAACGCCTTGTGTCACAGTTAAGTTTAGTATATATAACTACTTCCTTTAGTTCAGAATTTCCTTCTGCATTCTCCACCAACTGATATAATATCTATAACTCGTATTCCTTAAAAGTATGAACCGTTGTTATCTTTGCAAATACAATCCCTGGTTAAAAATGAGATCCTCCAATCGTCTCTCCGAGATAAAATGCAAAAATGTAATCCTGAATATCTGTTGTTGCTTAATCCGTAGAGAATTCTTTATTTCTTCTTAATGAAGTGTCGTACCTCATCTAAATAATGTACCATTCCGTTTTTATTATAAAGGAGAAGGTGGCGACACTCATAAGAAATAAGATTTCTACGGATAAGCAACAAACAGATATTCAGGATTTTAACATTTTGCATTTTTTACTCGGACGATTTGGAGGATCCTCATTTTTAACCAGGGTGTATTTTGGGCAAAGATACAACGGTCATACTTTTAAGGATACGAGTATCATAAGTAATAATATCAGTTGGTGAGAATGGCAGAAGGAAATTCTGAACTAAAGGAAGTAGTTATATATACTAAACTTAAACTGGTGACACAAGGGCGTGAAAGAAGAGAGAGAGACAGACAGACAGACAGACCAGAAGACAGAGAGGAGAGAAGAGAGAGAGAGAGAGAGGAGTTAAAATTAAGATTATTATAATTTTTACATATTGGAAGTATTTTTGCAATGGCTCTTAAGTAAACATATCAAATGTTATAATAATTAAATTTATCAAACTGTGGGTAAATCCACAGGTCCTGCTAGTTTACATAAATTTTGTCAACGATTTAAGACTTGTTAACTGGTTGTTTGTTTTGTTTGTTTGTTTGTTTGTTTTGTTTTAACGGATAATCACCTCAGTGGGTCATTTAATGCCGACGAAAGTTTTGAAATAATCAATTCTTAATGGATATACAAAATTTTTTTATAAATACATTTTTTCTATTTAACCAATAGATGGACCCTAACAGGTACTAACCACTCCCGGGTCAGAGTGGACCAGGGAGCAATGGTGATGGAAGGTGGGGTGCTCCACATTCCCCAAACATAACAAAACTGGAACCGTCACCATCAAAAGATAGAGTTTAACGTCATTCCCAGGACATGTAGACCCGCAGCTACGTGCCTTCTAGCACCG
>CM042179.1:46601013-46606013 GCA_023376005.1 Doryteuthis pealeii
AAAAGAGAGAGATGCCTTCTTCTCTCGGCCTTCTTCTTCTTAGCTTCTCGTCTACTTCTTTTGCCGACTTACTTCTTTCGCCCTTCTTCTTCTTTTCTTTCTTCTTCTTCTTCTTGCTTCTTCTTCTTCTTCTCGTTCTCTGCGTATCTTGCTCGTTATTCTTTTTCTTTTGCTTCTTCTCGCCTCGTTCTTCTTCTTCTTGGATCGGCTCTTCTTCTTGTTTCTCTCGGCGTCTTTCTTCTTCTTCTTCTTCTTCTTCTCTTCTTCTTCTCGCCCCTTCTTCCTTCTGCGCCCTTCTTCATTCCGCCTTCTTCAGTTGGTCTCTTGCTTCTTGCCTCCGCCCTTCTTCTTCTCCGCGCCTCTTGATCTTCTTCTCGCTCCTTTACTTCTTCTTGCGGTTCTATTTCTTCTTCTTCTTCTTCTTGCGTTCTTCTTCTTCTTCTTCTTCTTCTTCTTCTTGCTCTTCTTCTTCTTCTTCTTCTTTGCATTTTTTTCTTCTTCATCTTCTCAGCGCATCTTCTTCTTCTTCTTCTTCTCGTCTTCTTCTCTTCTTCTGCGGCCTTCTTCTCTTCTGCGCCTTCTATTCTTTCTCTTCTTCTCGCTTCTTCTTCTCGTCTTCTGTTCTTCTCGCTCTTCTTCTTCTCGCTTCTTCTCGTCCTGGTCTTCTTCTCGGTCTCACGCTCTCAGATCCCTTCTTGCCTTCTCACGCTTCTTCTTCTCGGCCTTCTTCTTCTTCTTCGGCCTCTTCTCGTCTCGGCCCTTTTTTCTTCTCTAACCCTCTCAATTTATTGATGGGAACGTAGACTCAAAGTGAATGGAATTCATTTGCTGAAGGATAATTCGACGAAAAATTGGAACACTTCCGTTGGGCTGAAAATATAACTGAGAACATACAGTGGAATTGGGCGGAAAGGGTTCACGTTGAAATGTAGAAATGGTTCTTTAATGTTGATAATTATGTCGATTGCGCGACAAAAAAGGGTGGAACTGAAAGAAAGGAGTCGACGTGGCGGATGAAGGCACCTCAAGCAGAGAGAAAGGGGTTGTGGTGGGGGGAGGAGGGGGTAGTGTGGGCTTTAAACGCGGGAAAGCCAACACTATGACTAAGTCAGGTCATTGCGGGCAAGAAGATAATGATTAATGTTGAAGTAGGTATCGAGTAATGGTTAAGAAAAGAAAGAAAGAGAAAGGAAGGAAGAGAAGAAAGGAAGAAGAAAGAAGGAAGGAAGAAAGGAAGGAAGAAAAGAAGGAGAAAGAAAGGACAGAAGAAAGGAAGAAAGGAGGAAGAAAGAAAGGAAGAAAGAAGAAAGGAAGCAAGAAAGAAAGGAAGAAAGAAAAGGAAGGAAGAAAGAAAGGAAGGAGGAAAGAAAGAGGAAGAAAGAAAGTAAAGGAAGAAAGAAAGAAAGTAGAAAAAGCATAGAAAGGACAAAAAGAACAAAAATGAGTAACAGAACGAGATAAGAGAAGAAGAGAAAAGGTAAAAGAAAGAAAGAAGGAAAGAAAGAACAAAACAGTAAAAGAAAGGAAAACAGAAAAAGGTAAAATAAAGTAAAGATATAAAGAAGATAAAAAGAAAGAAGAGAAAAAAGTAAAGATGAGCAAGAGAGAGAGAAGAAGAAAGAAAGAAAGAAAGAAAGAAAGAAAGAAGAAGGGAAAGAAGAAAGAAGAGAAAACGGCGTAAAAGAGAAAAGTAAAAGAGAAAAACTGAAAGAACTAATAAAAGAAGAGAAAAAAGTAACGAGAAAGAAAGAATGAATAAATTAATGTATGAATGTACAGTAAAAGAAAGAAAGAAAAATTGAGCGAAAGAAAGAAAATAAGAGAAAAGTAAAAGAGATATAAAAGAAAGAAAGGAAAGAGAGAAAGAATGAAAGAAATATAAAGAAAAAAGAATGAAGAAAAAAAGGAAAAACAAAACAAAAAATAAAATAATGAAGGAAAGAAAAACGAAGAGAAAGAAAAAAGATTGGAACAATTTTTTTAAATGACAAAAGAAATGAAAAAAAAATTTTAAATTTAAAGTTAATGAAAAAAAATGAAAGAAATAAAATAAACACAGAAATTAGTATATGTATTTACTCAACCCCTCCACATGAGTAGGATTTTAAGCGGAGTTTAACAGGTTTGAATTCAACGTTTTCCTTCTCCTGGACCAGGGCCAACATTAAAACGTCCAGTATGTCCAACTATTTACCCATAGCTGGAGGGAGAATAGCTGGATGTATTAGAGCTATTTGGTTTGAGTTCTTTGTTTAAGGAATGAGTATTTTATACCTTTCCCAGGGAGTATTAGTCCGAAGGTGAACAATAGCGCGACTGTAGTTCGAACTCGCTTACTGAGAAATTGGAGTTCAGCACGTTAGCCACTATGGCGTCAAAAAGGACTCCATCTCCAAGGCCAGTTGGCATACTAGGATTATGAGAGTAAGTAAATAAATAATGTGTTTATTTGATATGGCTTTTAGCCGACAATTTTTGGAGGATATGTGCTTAATTGAAGTCATACCTAATCTTTGAAAACTAATTAGTTAATAATTAATGAATTTAATTTAATTAATTTAATTTATTAATAATTAATACTAGGATTAAAGAAATTAGTATATACTAGCAGGACCTGTGTATATACCACAGTATGATAGTTTAATCATTACAACGTTTGATATGTTTATTCAGGAGCTTTATGAGATATGTTCAAAAAAATCCTAATAATATACAATCTCGATTTTGCTCTCTCTCTCTCTCTCTCTCTCTCTCTCTCTTCTCTCTCTGTCTCTCTTCTCTCTCAAATCTCTCTCCTCTCTCGTCTCTCTCTACACATACACGCTCTCTCGACACACACACATACACATACACACATTTTTCTTTCTTTTCTTCTTTAAATTATTGAAACAGATTAGCGTTATCGCTTCTGCGCACTCATTCCCCCTCTTTATGTTTCCCTTAGTTTCTGTCTTTCTTATTATATTTTTCTGTGTAGCATGTTTTTTTCTTCCTTTTCTCTCTGTATAATAAAAACGGAATGGTACATTATTTAGATGAGGTGACGACACTCATAAGAAATAAGAATTCTACGGATAAGCAACAACAGATATTCAGGATTTACATTTTTGCATTTTTATCTCGGACGATTTGGAGGATCTCATTTTTAACCAGGGATGTATTGCAAGATAACAACGGTCATACTTTTAAGGAATACGAGTATGATACGTATAATATTCCGTAACCGCGTAACCGCCACTTGTGACGGGGTCAGAGCAGTCAAAGTCCCTATTACGTGGGACCACCAACAAGCCGAAGCTCATGGAGTGGGCAGGTGAAAAATTGCGTCGTCCCGTCGGGATTCCCCCTCAAGGGTGGGCGCCGGGCCTCAGGGGCACTGTGGCAATAACACCGAGCCTGCCGCCTCTTAAATCACGGGGCGGACTGTTGCTGGGGGGAATGGCCCCGCTCTCTTTCCCCCCTGGATCGAGCTATTATTATAACCTACACCGGTCCAGCGGCCGAAGCTCGCCGGACCCCCAGTATCGAAACCGCAGGGTGGCTATGCAGGTATAGCTATGTGATTAGCTATATATCTAGATTTGGTGGGAGAATGAGGCGAGAATTCTGGGGACTAAAGGGAAGGGTAGGTTATATATACTAAACTATAACTGTGACAAAGGCGTGCAGAGAGAGAGACGAGAGGAGAGAGAGAGAGAGAGAAGAGGAGAGAGAGAGAGAGAGAGAGAGAAGAGAGTTAAATTAAGATTATTATACTTTTTAGCATATTGGATTTTTTTTGGGGCAATGGCTCTTCTGTAAACATATCAAATGTTATATAATTGAATTCTTCAAAACTGTGGTAAAATCCACAGGTCCTGCTAGTGTTACATAAATTTGTGTCAACGGATTTAAGACTTGTACTGGTTTGTTTGTTTGTTTGTTTGTTTGTTTGTTTTGTTTGTGTTTTAAAACGGCATATCAATCCGTCTAGTGGGTCTTTATAGCCGATAAAGCTTTTGGAAAGTAAAATCAAATTCTTACCATTGAATAATGATACATTTTTTTAATCAAATACATTTTTCTATTATTAACCATAGATGGGACGCCTAACAGGTAGCTTAACCGACTCCGGGTCAGAGTGGACCAGGGAGCAATGGTGATGAAGGTTGCTGGCTCCACATTCTCAAGGCCAAAAACGCGTCTGACAGAAAACTGGAAACGCAAAATCGAAGCACCGATACCCAGAATAGAGTTTCACGTCACTTGCAACCCCAGGACATGTAGACGCGCAGCCACCCGCCTTCTGACAGATCCCATAATGAATAAAAAGCGGGTTGGGGCTCTGCCATCACAGGGCAATGAGAGTTGGGAAAATTGTCTCGTACGGCCGTCTTCTTTACAGTGGAGTAGAACATGCAATCACGGCTTCTCAACTATACAATAGTGAGACACCAGAAGTGGACACGGGAGAACTGTTCCGTTAACGACAAGCTAGTCTATGGACAACATGTACCATTAATCATGTAAATCCACTTGCTCTTATTTTAACCACAGTAATGCAGTAGGACTAATGACGTCGCTTTGGATACTGTTGGGCATCACTAAACATCACAACTAATGCATATAAGGTGTGGTAGGGCTTTGACATGACCAAGCTGATTGAATCGGAGGGGCCTCCTCCGACCGCCGCCGTACTAAGTCCCATCTGTAGCTAGGTTGTTCCATTTGATTAGTTTAATTAGTCAATAGAGTTAACGAACTAACATTTACTCATCGACGTTTATTTCCTTCATCATGAAATCTCAATACGTCATCTATTTGTTTTTATATATTTGTTTTTATTCAAAACAAGCCGTTACCAATAGTCTTCAATTGGCTGGTCACGTCAAGCCCTAGCACCTATATGACTGTCTTGGCTGTATTGCCTTCATGGCAACCCCCAACCCTTTTTATCATATATGCCTAGAAGGCGATGGGTGAGTGTCTTAATATCCTTGGTATAACATTAAACTCTATCT
>CM042179.1:46611013-46633513 GCA_023376005.1 Doryteuthis pealeii
TGCTGGAGAGCCAAGAACGAACTCATATGGGATCTTCTCCAGTTGAGACCTAGACATGGGAACACCAGTGTATAGCAATCAGCAAAGACATACATTATTTTGTTCTGCGCGGATTTTAAATACCGCACGGTAGACCTGCGAGAGCGATGTCCAATAGGGGGGTTGCCAAGAAAAAGTCATTGGAATCCGTGCTAACAACAAAACATGATATATATATATATATATATATATATATATATATATATATATATATGAAATAAATATTTTTAGAAAAAACAAACAAATGATGTTATAATTCGCTGACAGAAATCTGTTTCGACCTTTTATTAAAGCGGTCTTCATCAAAAGCGAGATGTGTGTGATAGAAAGACGGTGCGAGTAAACCGTTACAAACAAAAGTGGTTTACTCACACCGTCTTTCTATCACAAACATTTCGCTCTTGATGAAGACCGCTTTAATAAAAGGTCGAAACAGATTTCTGTCAGCGAATTATAACATCATTTGTTTATCTTTTCTAAAAATATTTATTTCATACTGTCGGATTCCCTTCCATATATATATATGTGTGTGTGTGTGTGTGTGTGTGTGTGTTGTGTATTTTGGTAGCAAGTTATTATCTAGTTATTATTATCTAGTTATTATTGTTAAAATATTTCTTTTTTCTACTCTATATATTTTTCTAGGCATCTAGTTATTTTTCTTAGATCGGAATCCAACTGGTCTAGGAAGTGTTCCATACACGGGCTAAAGATTATGTGATTTTTTAACCATACCTGCCTATATATATATATGAGGAGAGATGACTCGTAACAGATTTCTCTTAGTTGCGTGGTGAGGTGTGTGTGTGTGTGTGTGTGTGTGTGTGTGTGTGTGTGTGTGTGTTTATGTGTGTGTGTGTGGGGTGTATTCACTCGATGGGTGGTACTGGTAGTATGTAACACAACATTACCTACTGCTTGGTTGAATTATCAGCGGCTGAAATTTTTTTCTCTTACCAAACTTACCTGGATGAAATATATGGTTGTCAGAGGACAGATAAACCCTCTTTGTAAGATCAATAGTCATTTAGCCCCCCACCCCAACTCCGCACCGTAATGGAGACGAAGATTTTAATAAATCATTCATCTACGAGAGAGTCATACCGACATAAACCTAGAAGCGATCAACCTATAATTTTGGTATTAGACCTATGATAGACCTATAATTTTTGTTAGAGTAAGTAAAGTCGTCGGGGCGGCCTAAAGTCGGTATCAGCAAGTCAACGAGAGAGTCTATCCCCTTTTCAATAGCGCTAGACCAAGGAGATTGTTTTTAGCATCTGAGGTGGAGCGCCACACCTACCATCAGCTCCTTACTTTACCGCACAGATCCCTGTGCTACTCATAACGCTGTAGTTGGCGGGGACCGGTATCGAACTAGGAACCTTGTGGTTTCTAGCCGAACGCTCTACCTATAATTATCATTAGAGTATTAAACCTATAATATACGTATAATTTTGGTTAGAGTATTAGACCTATAATATACCTATATTTTTTTTAGTATTCCCCGAGAAGAACACTCCGATGTAGAAGCTGCGGTTTAAATAACATGATGCAGGTTGGTTTTTCTTTTCGGATACTTGTTAATAGTTTAGAGAGTGGGATTGACTCAGTGCACCGTTTTTCCGCATTATAAAATATCTTAAGCACAAGTATGTTTTTTGTTAATATCCCTTTTTTTCTTTTGATTTTTTTTAATAGGTTATTAAGTCTTTCATCCCTTGCAACCTCTAAATCTCAAAGGTTTAAGTTATTCCTAATTCCGTGTTTAAAAATTATAATTTTTCAGTGGTACGAGGGGGAATGAAAAAAGGCAACTATAGCTGACCATATATGGAATGAAAAGGGAAACCATCTAACCTTATGGGATGATGTTATAATAGGGAGAATATTGGAGACGAGGACGCCTCAAAGAATCAGATCATATATATCCAGGAATTAAAAAGACAGGATTATATTTTTTAAATGGCAATATGAGTAAAGGGGGTTGGATGGTTGGCTGGTTGGTGGTTGGTTGGTTGGTTGGTTGAGTGGTGTTTACGGCATGTCAACTCATTTGGGTCATTTTATGCCGAAGACTTTTTTGTTTTATTCATTCTTGATGGGTACTCAATTTTTTCCAAAAAAATTGTTTCTATTTAACCCATTAATGCAACCCTAACAGGTACTACCACTCCGGGTCAGAGTGGACCTAGGAGCAATGGGGATGAAGAGAGCTCCAGAATTGAAACCTCACCATTAGATAGATTTTAACGTCATTCTCAGGTTAATGTTAAATGATCTCTGATCCCTTTTTTAAGTATCGTAACCCCAGGGCAGAAATCATAACAATACAAGGTTTATATATATATATATATATATATTGTGTGTGTGTTGTGTGTGTGTGTGTGTGTGTGTGTGTGTGTGTGTGTGTGTCTTAGTTAAGCACATGTATTTGCTCCTCTCTCTTTCTGTCCCTCTCTTCTATCTATATGTCTGTCTGTCTGTCTGTCTCTCTCTCTCTTTCAGTCAGTCTGTCTGTCTGTCTCTCGCTCTCTCCTCTCCCCCTCCTCTCTCTCTCTCTCTCATATTATATATATATATATATATATATATATATATATTCTATATATATATCATTCCTCCTCCCTCGTTTTGTCTCTCTATCTCTGTCCATCTCACGCTCCCTAACTCTCTCTCTCTCTTCTCTCTCTCTCTCTCTCTCTCTCTCTTCTCTCTCTCTCTCTCACACACACACACACACACACACCTAACATATATATATACACACATATATATATACATACAGACATACAGACACATACAGAAATGCACACACACACACACACACACACTATATATATATATAAGTGTGTTGTGTGTGTGTGTGTGTGTGTGTGTGTGTGTGGTGTGTCTTCTTCACACAAATAACAGTACGACCAACACGAAATATAGCGAGACTATAGATAATTGTATATGATTTTCACACCATATTTTCTTTTTTCTTTTCTTTTTTCTTTTACATTATTGTTTGAATTATCCTTTAATGATATAAGGTGTAAAGGAAATTAATTTTTTATCTTGAACGTTGATTTATTGTCTTCAAATGAGACGAGGCCGTTGACAACTAATCTGAATAGAAACTTATTTTAGTGCTCATGAGAATTTGGAATGTATTTTTATGATTGTTTGAATCGGAAAGAATTGAACTGTAATATACAAGACAGACAAATCAGAAAATGAGAACAGGAAGATTGTGTGGCTCCAAAATTTCACAACCTGTTTTCAGGACCATTGGTATTAACTGAACAACTTAATATCAACTTAAACACCCGACACACACAAGTATATAGTCACAGACACCAGTATATATATATATATATATATATATATATATATATATATATATATATATATTATATATATATAAGTGAAATAAAAGGAAATTAATCCGACAGTGAAAAAACAAAAGATGTTTACAAAAGCATGGGATCATCAGGAGAGAATGTGCAAACCGTTTCGGGGCCTTCCTCTCAACGGTTTTAAAAAGCAACATCGCCCCCCCCCCTCACTGATGTGAGGTCCCTCGGAGTATCTATATCTACTGTATGTAGATCGATCTTCAACAAAAAATCAGACGGGATGAAATGACCGTTAGAAGAAAGAATGCGCAAACAGAACGCTGCTAGTCAAAAGTTGGAATGTGTCAAAAAATGCGCTGTATGTATTAAAAATAAAATGAATTTTATTTAAAAATAAAATGAATTTTATTTAAAAATAAAATGAATTTTATTTTCAATTTTTTAAAAATCAGAAGCATTATAGTTTATAATAAGACTCAAAAGAGCCTGATGTAAAATTATATAGAAAGTGTATATTAAAATATCAAAATTGTTCGTAATACACTCCAACTATTAAATAAGTAACCAATAAGTGTAGGTAAATCCGTGGTGTTTATGGATAAATATCCTCAAAGGAGTAAACATTCTTATGTATAGTTTTTTCATAGACAAGTAAGTGAAATAAAAGGAACTTAATCCGACAGTGTGAATTTGATATATATCTGCTTGCGCATTCTTTCTTCTAACGGTCATTTCATCCCGTCTTATTTTTGTTGAAGACCGATCCACATGCGGTCGATATAGATACTCTGAGGGACCTCACATCACTGAGGGGGTGGGGGCCGATGTTGCTTTTTAAAAACGTTGAGAGGAAGGCCCCGAAACGGTTGCACATTCTCTCCTGATGATCCCATGCATTTGTAAACATCTTTTGTTTTTTTAATATATCAAATTCATATATATATATATATATATATATATATATATATATATATATATATATTGCAGTTATAGATGTTTCAGCCTTTTTCTTTACCAAATATATTTGGTATAGAAAATGGCTTAAACATCGACCATTTTGCGTTTTTAGATCTATTTCTGCTCCCAGGTATCTAATAGAAATAGATCTATAACTATATATTGCAGTTATAGATCTATTTCTATTAGATACCTGTGTGCAGAAATAGATCTATAACAGCAAAATGGCCGATGTTTAAGCCTTTTCTCTTTACCAAATATATTGCTCTGTTCAGTAATATTGAACATTGAGCTCTCAAATTGGACCTGAATTACTCTAATATTCCGCTGTTGGAAGAAAGAGCCGACTTAGAATCATCCTAATACAACTTACCTGGTAACCCATCTCTCTCTCTCTCTCTATATATATATATATATATATATATATATATATATATATATATATATATATATGAATAAGATATAATGAAAAAACAAACGATGTTTACAACTGAAATAGGCTCATCAGAAGAGAAATAGGCTCATCAGAAGAGAAAGTGTGCAAACCGTTTCGGGGCCAATTCTCTTGACGGTTTTTAAAATTGGCCCCGAAACGGTTTGCACACTTTCTCTTCTGATGAGCCTATTTCAGTTGTAAACATCGTTTGTTTTTTCATTATATCTTATTCATACTGTCGGATTAATTTCCATTTTATTTTCACATAATATATATATATATACACTAAACTTATTGGTAAACCCTTGCGGTAAGAAAAAAAAAACCTGATGAACTGCTAAGCGAAATTATTAGTAGGTATATCTGTCTCATTAGGTTTAACTTTACTATATATATATATATATATATATTATATATATATATATATATATATACATATATATTAAATATATATTAAATAAAAATCTGTTTTCAAATTCCTTTAAAGTAATAAAGATTTCGTCATTCGCATCTGATGAATCGGGAGAGTTAGACACTTTGTCTAAGCTCCCTGAAATAGACTATAATGCTAAATCTCTAAGTCTTTTGATATTTCTTTACTCATATATTTGCTCTGTGACTCTAACATTAAGAGCACACATTGAGCTCTCAAACTGCGACTTGCTTTTGTTTAAATAAAACTCTTGTGTCGTAAGGAAGATTTCTTCTTTGGACTTTTGGATTATATATATATATATATATATATATATATAACACTTTCAATTAAAAAAAAAACATACCACCATTTGGCTATTATAAATTTATTTCGGCCAATAATCTTGGCTCATTTATTGATTTGCCGGTCGAAATAAATTTATAAATAGCCAAATGACGGTTTGTTAAGTTTTTTCCTTTTTTTTTTTTTTTTTTTTTTTTGAAAGTGCAAATAATTGTGGAATATCCCGTAATGCATTGAATACCCCCAGGTTCATTCTATGTGTTAAATAGATTGTTTTAATGAGTTTAAAATCTATTTTCTAAGAGCTGAAAAAGTATTGAATACCCAACAAGAATAAATAAAACAAAATTTGGCATAGAATAACCTAAGTATTGACATTCTGTAAATCCAACCAACCAACCAGTCAACCAACCCATGACTGGACCGAAAGGATTTTAGGAACACCATTGAGTAAGAGAGAAAGAGGAAAGAGAGTAGTAAAAAAGATTAATATTAACGATAAAAGAAGAATTCGCGTATTATGATATTTGTTTATTTAAGGAATTTCTTTTTATTTAAATGTGAAATATTTTTTTAAAAATCTAACCCTAAAATCTTGGCAGGTTTGAAACAGGACTATTTTTCTAAAGGCTAGTTTTAAAATATTTTAAATAATATATTAAATATTTAAATTTAATAATATATTAAATTTAAATATATTAAATATATTAAATTTAATAATATTAAATTTAATAATATATTAAATATTTAAAATATTTTCATACTTACTTGTACTTAATTCTTTTTTCTTTAATGCAGTCGACGCACAAGAACACCGTAAACTAAAATAATACAACAATAATAACAAGATAGAATAAATGTATAAAACAAATTAATCATAATGAAAGGAAATCCTTGTTAAAATCACACTTACCAAACTTTTACTAACTTCCGGGCTGGTATTGATGGCGATTAATGATTCTGGAGTCTTGGAGCTTATGCTATAGATCTTAATACGGAGTATTTATACTCATAAAATTAGTAGCATTCAAATCAAGCGTATAACTTCTCGTACTATTACAGAGATTGTTTCAAATTATATAATAAAGGTACTATCTTATTATAATGGAGATTGTGTGTTTGTTTGTCTGTAACCGAAACTATATCACTACTCAAGTCACTATCCATTTAGTTATTATACATCACATTCTCCATGAATCATTTTTATTTAAGCCTCAATTATTAATAAAATTGTTTTTTATTATTGATACTGCTGGCCGTATCTACGTACTAATAACATGCAATGGTATTCATATGTACAGCAAATAGCAGTTTACAGTGTGAACGGCAAGCCTAATTTGCATATTGATATTTAAAATTTGATTTGAATTAATATGTGCTTGGTATTGTTGATTTCTAATTATTTGATTTTATCTTAATGAATATGAGCAAAAATCTCGGAGATAAATCTTAAAAGAAATCAATTAACAAAAAGAAATAACTGTAATTTTTTTTTTTTTACTTCCCAATTTAACTAAATAGTTAAATTAGAAAAGTTTAGCAAGGAAAGACAGAGGTGATGGAAGAGGAAGAGGAAGCTGTTAAATATTCGATTATACCCTCCTCTGTTTCAAATCATTTTATCTGCATTCTTATTTAGTTTCTTTAGACTTTCTAATTTAATATAATATTATATTTTATGACATTAATACTTGCACCCGGAGGGTGCACATATTTGCTAGTTATAGTAATATTTACAATGTTCTTAATAATCCGCGATATCTTAATGGTTATAGAGTCTTAAAACTTATTCTATGCGTTTTTATACGGGGGATTTATTCCTTCAAATTAATGTGGATAAATTCTCATGATATTACTGAGACTGTTTGAAATTATGTACTAAAGGTAATTGGTGGTGTGGTCTATTGTCAATATCAGCCGGACAGCGAGCGAATCCATCCCTATCTTCCTAGCGCTAGACCAGGTAGATTGTTTTTGCTGAGGTAGAGCGCCACACTCACCTCCAGCTCCCAATCTGTGTTACTCATGCATTGAGTTGGTGGAGAACAGTATCGAACCAGGAACTTTTCGATTCCTAGGCGTGTACTCTAAACCGGTCACAATAAAATAATAAATGTACTCTCATAGAAATATTTACAATTTTTAAAATAACTTGTGGGAGATTCCAATTATGTCTTGAAGGGCATGGTGAACATTTAGAGACTTTTTGAAATTATGTAATAAAGGTATTCTCATAGGGGTGTCAACTATTTTTTCATCATTATGTCGCGCAATTAGCACGCATATTCCTGGCAATGTCTCGCCAATCTTATCTATCATTCATTGTCCCAGGAAGGTCCTCTGCGCAGCATCAAGTATCTTCGCAGAGTTGGTCAATGTAGGTCTTTGGTGGACGACTCACAGTAGCACGTCCATGTGTTGGCTACCACATGAGAACGTCGCTTATGAGCTCGTCCTTGCCCCTCCTTAAGTATTTTTTTTTAATAACCCTGAATTCTCCTGAAATGTGAAACAGTCTTTACAACAAATTTCTTTTGCTTTTTATTGATATAAGAAAATAACCTTTAAAACAATTCTTTTCTTTTTTGCAATGATTTTTCTTTAGTTTCAGCAGTGGTTTTGAAAAAGGTTACTTCTTTTTAACCTCTGGGTCACCGAGTTTATGGAGACCAAATTTGGCTATAATTATTTATTGATAAAGTCTCGAAATAGGTGTTGGAAAACTTCCAACTTTTTTTTGTTTTTTGTTTTTTTCTGAAGCCTATGATCTTCAAAGACAACTTCCCGAAAATTATGTAAATCAGGTCAGCATAACTCATTAAGTATTCAAAATGTCTGCACATAACGAACGGGAAACCTCGATTTTCTACGTTTAAATAGTTTTTCATAGCTAAGACTGTATGTTACAATAGAGAAGAAAAGGAATAAATAGATGGATGGATGGATGGATGGTATATATATATATATATATATATATATATATAGAGAGAGAGAGAGAGAGAGAGAGAGAGAGAGAGAGAGAGGAGGGAGAGAGAAACGATTAATTTCATTATTTTGTAAGTTATTTTTGGTAAAACAAAAAAGATGACGTGATATTTTATAAATACTGTTAAAATATTCCCAAAATAAAATTTAAAAATATATCAAGTTTAATAAAAATGTCGGTATTTATTCATGAATGGAGCAGTAAGAGAGAGAGAGAGAGAGAGAGAGAGAGAGAGATGGCGGAAGAGAGAGAAAGAGACTGAGAGAGTGAAGAAGAAGAAGAAGAAGAAGAAGAAGAAGAAGAAGAAGAAGAAGAAGAAGAAGAAGAAGAGAGACTGGGAAGAGACAGAGAGAAAACAGAGACAGAAATGAAAAAAGAGAAGAGAGAGAAAAATGGGAAACAGCGGGAAATAAATTATTAAGAAGTTTGTGTGTGTGTGTGTGTGTGTGTGTGTGTGTGTGTGTGTGTGTGTGTGAAAGAGAGAGAGAGAGAGAAAGAGAGAGAGAGAGAGAGAAGAGAGACTGAAAAGAGAGAGAGAGAAAGTGAGAGAGAAAAGATAGAAAGTGAAACGAAAGAAAAGAGAGAAAAGAGAGAGAAGATAGCGAGAAGATAGATAGATAGATAGAGAAAGAGAGAGAGAAAAAGAGAGAGAAAGAGAGAGTGAGAGAGAGCAAGAAAGAAAGAAAGAAAGTAAGAAAGAAAGAGAGAAAGAGAGAGAGAGAGAAAATAAACTGAATATTGATTCTGATTTGGCCTGATTACCCTTATTTATTCATTTATTTATTTATTTGTCCGTTTATTTGCAAATGAGCTTGTAATGAGTAATCTATACACACACACACACACACATATATATATATATATATATATATATATATATATATATATATACCAGCCCCTCCGCACGAGCAGGATGCGACACAAGGTCAATTTCTTAAGCGGAGTTCCACAGGTTTGAATTCAGAGTTTTCCTTCTCATAGACTGGTTACCTAGCCATGGTTAAAGAGTTCAGTCTGCACTGCTATTTACCGATAGCTGGAGGGAGAGTAGGATTCATACCTTTCCCAATGGTATTAGCGCTAAGTGATATGCAATTAGCACGTTCAGGATTTGAACTCGTGGAGACGAGTCCATTTCCCATGACTTTAACCATTACACCACGCGCTTCCTTCTATACATATATAAAGGGCAGTTTGTGTGTATGTATGTCCAGAGGAAACTATGAAAATAAAACAATTAACGACACAGTAAAATATATATATACACATTCACAATCACCAGACCGGATTAACATGAGGTTTGTTTTTTTTTTTTTACGTGGGGTTTTTTATGGTTTATGAGGCATCCAGCAACTCACGATTCAGTAATAATGGATCTGCGAGACCAACCTTTTTTTTAAATCCTCCTTCTACTCGGGTAACGCCGAGTAGCCGCTTATAGTAATACATAAATGAATGATGAGTATTCCTTTGTTGTTCGATAGGCTTTTTAGGCCGGTGATGTACCCCCGGGGAAGGACTGGATCATCGATATCACAAGTGGTAGTTGCGGTGATTAATCCTTGCACAAAGCCTTTCTGGAAATCCGAATCACTATGTCTGTAGTTCAAATAAATAAATACAGATAATCTGTAAAAATAATTTCCACAAAAATCCTTATACTTGTTTATGTTTTTTTAAAGGATGCATTTCTTTTATTTAATAACATTTTCTTTGGAAATTTCTTTGGAAAATAAGAAGAAGAAAAAAAACTCATAAGAATTTCTACGGGTACCTGCAAGTGAAGATGAAATGGAAAGAAAAAGAAAGATATTCAATATAACGAAATTTAAATGTACGTTGGTATTTACCGAACCCGTTCGCTGCGGATAGAATGAGACATAAGTTCGCAATTATTGGCAATCCAGCGAGGATCGAACTCGCTTTTAAGTAGTTGTAATAGTAGTAGTAGTAGTAGTAGTAGTAGATCTGCGAGAGGTTTTTTTTTACTAACTATTACACAACGATGAGATGCCTGAATTTTGATGTCATTGAGTCCCATTCTGCCCATGGTGGAGTGGTTGAATAAATACTTGCATACAAAATTGTTTCTTTGTTTCATTTCCCTTCCCGATAGTATCCTTGGGATAAGGCATGTATCCATCTCTTCTATCCCCACCGGCAATGGATAAAACTAATAGTGTTATTTAGCCTTAGTTTGGCAACCAATCTAGGAGAATTAAAAACTGTGAATTTAAACGAGCTTTACTTAGCTTAACAAATACATTCAACTTTTTAAAAGAAAACATTTTTTTTTTTTTTTGCAATAAAGCTTTCCTTGGCCTCGGAGATTTCCTTGAGGAACCTCGGAAACAACCACATGGTCGAATCACGTGATTCTCGTTCACGTGATTCTCGTTCACGTTAGACCGCGTACTCTTTTTTTTTTTTTAATTTTAAATTATAATTATTCAATTATAATTATTCAATTATTATATGATATTATATGATGTTTATAATATATGGTTATATCTTTATATGATAAATATATATATCAATTATATATAAATATATAAATTATATATGATAAATTATAAATGATAATTATATATGATAAATTATAAATTATATATGATATTATATGATGTTTATAATATATGGTTATATCTTTATATGATGTTTATCATATGATGTTATTATATGATATTATATGATGTTTTCCTGTGTACATTTTAATTAAACACTCTTTTTGTGTGTGTGTGTGTGTGTGTGCATTGTAGAATTACGGCCTATTACCTTAACGTTAAGCAAGGCATGGAAAGGGGTGAGACGGAGAGAAGAGTAGCCTCGACAGCAAAGAGAGCCAGAAAGAGGGAGAAAAGACAGCAGCCCCAGAAAATATCACAGTTTGTGTGCATTCAGTGCACCGAAGACAGTCACTCAAGAATAGGCATGCAGAGCCTGCGCAGATTTATTTTGGGCACTACGTCATCGTCCTTAGTAGACGGAAAGGTGCCAACAACAACAGAATTGCTGGTCAGTCTCCCTCGCGATGACACTCTAGACGTTTTAGACCAGGTAATTCAAATAAAAGAAAGTTAGGTAGATCTAGTAGAAGCCAAGCTAGTTATAAGTTAAGAGAGGTGATGGGCAGCCCTAGCTTGGTTGCTGATAAGAGTAAATAAAAAAAGAGTGAAAAGCAGGATGTAAGGAACAAAAAAAAAATGGAAAAAAAAATAACGATAAACTAATCTTTGTAATTATAACAGTAAAACGTGAATTTCTTTTAGGTAATGTGACAACATCTTTTTCTTTTTTTAAAGATATACCTTTACCAATCCCTTTGCACGAGCTGGATATGATACAAGGTCATTGGAGTTTAACAGGTTTGAATTGAATTTTCCTTCTCTTACACTGGATACCCGTAGCCTAGTCTGCTCTACTATTTAACCATGGCTGGAGGGAGCGTAGTTGGATGCATACCTTTCCCAAGTGTTTTAGCGCAATGTGAAATGCAAACAGCTTCGCTCAGGATTTGAACCCTGATCTCCGAATCCATGATCTTACGACTAATGATTACACCACGCGCATACATCAACGTTTTACACATATACCAAAAACGTTTAATTTCTTTGTCGAGTGATTTTACCTATTTTTTTTTTAATTAATCCTAATTCGATATGCAAATGGGGGATATGATTTTTTTCTTTCGGATTTAGCGCTGCACTAATAATGTTCTTTTTACCGATCTTCAACTCTAAGGGGGAGCCAATTTTTCATTTTTTTCTCACTTTCTTTACGCAACACATTTCTTTCATCTCTCTATTTATTTATTCATTTTTCCCTATTTATTTACTTATTTTTCTTTCTTCAAAACCAAACAGCAACAAACAAACAAACAAACAAACAAAAACAAAAAAACCCAACTGAGTGGTCATTACTAAAATAGGCTCAGTCCTAATTAGTGATCATCCTCTACACATTACTACATTACTACTACACATTACATTTTTTGTTTATTGTTTTGTTTTGTTTTATATGCCACTGTTTATATTGTGTGATGTATGAAAATAAACCATTGTCTTCTTCTTCTTCTTCTTCTTCTTCTCTCTTCTTCTCTTCTTCTTCTTTCTTCTTTCTTTTTTCTAACTTCTTCTTCTTCTTCTTTCTAGCTTCTTCTTCTTTCTCTCTTCTTTTCCTCTTCTAGCTTCTTCTTCTTCTTCTTCTCTTCTTCTTTCTTCTTCTTCTTTTCTTTCTTCTTCTTCTTCTTCTTCTTCTTCTTCTTCTTCTTCTTCTTCTTCTTTTCTTCTTTTCTTCTTCTCTTTTCTTCTTCTTCTTCTTCTTCTTGCTTCTTCTTCTTTCTTCTTCTTCTTCTTCTTCTTTCTTTTCTTCTTCTTGTCTTCTTCTTCTTCTTTCTTCACTTCTTCTTTTCTTCTTCTTTCCTAGTTTCTTCTTCTTCTTCTTTTCTTCTTCTTCTTACTTCTTCTCTTTTTCTCTTTTCTACACTTCTTCAGCTTCTTCTCTTCTTTCTTCTTCTTCTTTCCGTAGCTTCTTCTTCTTTCTTCTTCTTTTTCTAGCTTCACTTTTTTCTTCTTCTTTTCTTACTTACACCTTCTTCTTCTCTTAATCTAAGCTTCTTCTACTTCTTCTTTCTTCTTCTTCTTTCTTCTCTTTCTTTTCTAACTTCTTCTTTCTCTTCTGTTTATCTCCCTTGCTCGGTTCTTGATCTTTCTCTATAGCTTGCTTCACTTCTTCTTCTTCTTGCTCTTTTTCTCTCCCCTAGCTTCTCTCTTCTTCTTCTTTCTTTTCATTATCTCTCTTTCTTCGCCTTGCCCTGTCTTCTTCTTCCTTCTCTTCTTCCTTTCTGATCTGTTCTTTTTTTTCCCTTAATCCTCCTATCAGCTTTTCTTGGGATTGGTTTACTTATAAACCTGATAAACCATTACTTTCTTCTTCATCAATGGCTATTACTTATATTTTTTTAAATACCATTTTACTTTTCTTCCCTGAATATTGTGATTTTTACTTTTTGTAATTTAATAGCCTTATATTTACTTTTTTCTATTGATTTACTATACTTATATATACTTTATTGTTACTTATAAATTCCTTAATATTTGCCTTCACATTTCAGTTGAAAGGGCTCTGGTATATTTATTTAGGCTTTAGCTCATTTCTTCTATCTTCTTTCTTCATAGCTTGGCAGACCATGTTTATTGTCTTTGTGCTCTTTTTAGCTACTCGTACATAGTTTTCTTCGTATCTGTCACTTGTCTTCGCTTCATGATAGAGAAAACTTATCACATCGGCCATATGCATTACGTCTTCTTTTTCTACCCGCCATAGCATTTGGTATGAGCCTTCTAATTGGTAATTCTTATAATTAACTCTCACTATATCTTCTTAAGCATACTTACGTTGATGACTTCTTGGTTTCACCTCGGAGGACTATTTTCTGATTCTTCTCCGCTTTCGACCCTTCTTTCCTTCTTGTTTTTCGTTAAAAATACCATATCATCAAACCTCTATGTCTCACTTTCTTTCTTCCTTCTTATATAGTTTATCATAAAAGAACAGAATCTCCAGTCTTCCCTTGCTACGCTTGTTGTCAGTTGGTCAATATGCGGGCTATATTTCCATCACCTATCGAGCAGCAATTCAACTCTCTATATACTTATCAGGTGCTTTCTGAGTTCGATCTCTCAGCTAAGATTAGTTTGTTCTCTTCTCGTTAGCGTTTCTTTTCCTCTTCCCTTTTCCTGAAGACCTTGCCTTGTCGCATCGTTCAAAAGACACGTGCTCGTTTGTCTGTGTATGCATCTTTCTTATTGTATTATATATAACTTCTATTACCTTGTATTATATTATCTAGTCCTTCTTTCTTCTTCTAAGCTTAATGGTCTTAATTGTCTCGTTCTTCTCTTTTTTTTCTTTCTTGTCCTGCAGTGTGTGTAGCCTTTCTTCGGTGGGACTTTCTTGCTACATAACTTCTTCATAGGTTCTATTTTATTCTGTGTTCTACTTTCCTCATAGCTTCAATTCTTGCTATTGGAAATTAGCTCTTTCATTGTCGTAGAGAATTACTATGCTCTCCGTACTTCTTTCTCTTTTTCGCTAGCATTTTCTATCGATCTTCTTCGCATATAGTCTTGCAGTTTTCTTCTCTCTCTTTTGGGCTATATGAGCAGTGGAACCTTTGTTAATTCTGGACAATCTTATATTTCATTCTACATGCTATTCTTTCTCTTGTGATTATGGCTATATAGGTTTCTCCAATAGTTATCAAGTTGTTATTTCTGCGTCTTCTTCTTCTTCTTACTTCGTAGCTTATCTAGTGAGCAACATTGTTATCACAGCACCCTATGTCGATTAAGGTTACTCAGTTACAACACAATCCTAGTGTTCAACTCCCGGAAACTCTCTTGTTACTTCTTTCTGCTCAGCAAAATTTCCAATTCCAATCGATGTTTTTTTTTAGATCATCCTACCATCATTTTTATTTGGTGGGTTTTGGGATTTCTGTATCTTCTTCTTCTTCTTTCTTCTCTTCTCCAACACAAGGATAGTAGAGTTGGAAGAGTATTTCAGATTGTGACTTAATTTCTTCCATCTTAGAAATCTTTTTCCCTTTTCTCTCCCTCTTTAGTGAATTGCATTGCTTTTCTTAAACCTCATAGAACGCTCTCCTCTTTTCCCACTCTCTACACACCAAAACAAATTCTTGTTTTGGTTCTATCACAGTTTTCACTTGTGTGCTCATTACGCCCAGGTTGGTGCCTTCCATCTTGGGTTTATTAGCATGACATCTTTTTCTATGATTTATCGATTCACTTCGCTCTCTCCCGTCGAGGAATTCAATTTGTGGACCAATTTTTCAAGTGAATCAAATTGATTTGAAGGGACAGAATACAAAGTGTTTTTACCAGTAGGTTCATAATGAAAACTCTATTTAAACAATACACAAAAAAAAAAGACATAAATAAAAAGAGAATTTTTGTGTATTTTGTCTCTATCTTTTATTGACCTTATAATCTTAGCATTATGTTGATTAGCAGAATCGATAATTACCTGTACTCTACAATCTCGCACTTCCAATCACAGAGAGGACACCCAGCCACAAAAACTCTTGGCTAGCCCTCTAGGGTCAAGCGGACATATGGATAAATGTCATTTTAAACGTGTCTTTTGTGAATCATAGCTCCATTGCCGTACATCTGTACGGAAGCACTCCTAGGTATTGCGGTTTGTTTGTGAGCGTTTGGATTGTTGAGCATTTGTGTCATTTATCCTTGCAAGTTGAATTTGGGCCTTTCTGAAAATCCAGAAATACCTTGGTAAGGGTCGGATAATACAGGCCCACATAGATTGTTAGCGAATAGAGTTCCCCTAACTTTGGCCTCGGTAAAGTCCTAACTTTAGAATATTTATGATTGGCAGCTGGTGGTCTTTTTGTAATGTCGTTGTTCCGTTTTTTAACTCGGACGCCATCACTAATAATGACCTTATGACAATGTCCCTAGTTTGCTAACTGAAGTGTATTTGGTTACTGTCTTTTTTTTTTGTCTGGTGAATCTTGGATTGCTAGTTCCAGCCTTCCATGAAGGTGGGTAATAAACGCTCTCCAATGTTCATCATTTTTCCGCACAGTGAGATTGGATAGTGGTTCGTTTCTGAAGTTTACTGCCGATATTTTTCTACAATGCCTAACGTCCAAAAAGCCCCATTTAGTGAAATATAGAAGGGGTGAACCAGATAATTTTTTATTTCTCCATACTCAACATCAGTATCCCACTTATTTGTCAAAATTTTGTTGTACCACACTCATCTCAAGAGTAGGTTCATACAGATATTAATAATTAGATAAAGCAGAAACATGCATAGGCAGCTTCAATACTTATCACATGGTAAGCAGATGTGCAAGTTTTTAAGAGGGTTCCAACCGAAATCAATGAAAAACCACAGAGAACCAACCTGAGGAAATAAAGTATTGGTGATTGCCAAAGGATCTACTAATTAAGCAATGTGTTTTATGGTTTTCAGTTAAGTTGGTATTTCTGGCCTTGGGTCACAAAGTGATTTATGATAAGAACAATTCGGCAACATACTGTTTGTCTTGGGTGCAGCTCTTTACATACAGATTCAATTACCTGTTGTCTGGATAACTTACTCATACTCTTCTCGGTGCGGTTGATTACTTGCATCAGATTGCTCCTCAGTGTCAAGGGAACAAATTGCACTACAGGTCTCTTTTGTTTTTAGACAGTACGAGATGGAATACATTTTTGCGGGTGGACGACGTGAATAAGTGAATTGCCGCAGAGCTGAAAAATTGTCACAAACAAACATTGATTTGTCTTTAAATTAAGTATTATGGGGCGATAAGATAATAAACAATAATTTTCACACAAATTTTTAAATCTTCCATATTAATCCTATCACCTATAATACGTACAACAACACACACCAATTTTACGCCACGTATCCTCCATATATGACCTCTAAATCCAATGTACCTGCGTTCCCTCATTCCTGTTATTTCTACGGGTGCATTGAAACATTTGAAGGATCAGTTGGACCAACTGTCTGGTGAGAGAGACTAGTAGGAGCACATCAACACCATGATAACACGATTAGTCTTACCAAACATGTTTTTGAAGATTTGAAAAAAATATATGACACTCGCTGAGCTGTTTGAGGATCTAATCCACAACTCAGAAGCTCCGCTATAATGGGATGAAATATTTTCACAGATTGTTTGGCGCGTAATGTTGCAATTGTCTACATGATGAAACATAGTGATTTGGGAAATTATATTTTAGTCTCTAATTGCTAGTCCTCCTTGCGCCAGTATTTGGATATGTAACACACAAACTAAAGATGATCCACTCTATTTGAATACTTGTGCTGTAGCCCCCGAATAACTGAGAACGCACTCTGCTGGGGAGCATGGACAGTTATTACAAAACAAACTGCATAGATCCCATAGAGGCCATGTCCCATCGGGCACTGGGGAATAAAAGGCCTTCGGTTTTTTTTTTCTCGTTCTGCAGCTGATTCTTGTTAAGATTTCCATGGGGAATGCCAAAATCGCTCGCTTGGATGGTTGAGGTAATTGGGCCACAGCCTCTAAGGATCGCCCTTTTGGAATTCCAATTAAAAGCAGATAGTAATCTTACTCATACCTCGGTTTCTACCAATTCATTTCATTGCCGAGGCGTATACGCCCGCACGGACGTCAGGCAGAGTAGAAAGCAGACTCAAGAAAGGAGCACTTGGATGATTTCGAATAAGTGGTGAAAAGTTATGCCCTGTTTGGTAAGGCCACATCGTACCTGTTTTGTTTACTTTTGATAATATATGAAGTCAAGTTAGATATCAAATCGTTTATGTTATATTAGATACCGCGGTTGAGAATATCCCAAACATTATTTGATAACAACCTCCACACGGGGCGCCAGAGCTCTAATGACCACGGCACACCGATTCCTCAACGAACAATGGAATGGCTAGGTTCTTGATCAGGTGGTAGTGCATGAAGGAATGTCTCATACTTCTTATACACATAGTGGAACTAGCATCGCAAATTTGCAGCATATCATATAAACTAATTGCAAATAATACTGATTCTATTTTTACAATTTGGTGCATCATATAAGACATCTTATTAAGAGATATAGAATATCGTACTTAATTTTCTAAAGCTCAAGTAAGCTATCGAATAACAAGAAGAAATAGTACACACTTCTATGAATACTTATTTAGAGTAAATCATAAATCTAATGTACCCCTGGGTGTTGCTCTCTCGCATGCACCTCCATACTATGAATTCTTTCTATTCAATTGGTAGACACGAGATTATTAAGCCCCTGAGTAGTACAAATCGTATATAAACACTAATTACTTTTCTACCGTCTTGATTAGTAAGGTATTTTCAATACCAAATTTTTTGCGCTGCTGTATTCCGTAACATGACCCTGGTGGTCACATTTACTTAGTAATCAAACGCTCATCATATATTTAGGTCAATTCGCGCTACTTAATCGCTTAAATAAATTAATATAATGCATCTAATGTAGTGACGTGTCATTTTTGTTTTAATGGAACTACTACATATACATAAAAAATTGATCCTCATTGTCAAATGATGATAAGGTTTGCCACAAGTAGAGAAATTAGGAAGGGGGGATGATTCAGTGTATAGTCATTTAATGTGTAACATCATGGCATCTGATGGTGGATTGCCATTTCTGCATATCTGGGGAGCGTGTATTAGTCGTCGGGGGGTGGCCTATCAGGATGTCGGTATCGCGTGGGAGGCCTTTATGCCATTGAGCGAGAGGTGTGCCTATCAGTGTGCGCTTGTTTTCAATATATGCTATTAGCTGATTTCAATGGATGGCTTTATTAATTTTAGCTATCCTGGAGGTGGATGAAGCTGTGTTCCTATCATCGAAGTTATCGTACGCTCGTTGAGCCTCCTTAAACTGTTTTCTGTTACGCATTGCACACGATTCCCTGTGGCTATTACTTCTTTGTGAGCGCTTGAGTTTGGCGAAGGGCGGGTATGCGGAAACTACGGAACCCTTGTGTCATTTTCAGCCGAACCGCCGTCGCACCTACTCATCTTCGGATTTGCTGCATCGTGTGGTGGTTACGATGGCATAGCGATTACACCACGGGCTGTAAGTGGGTTAGGTATACCGCTGGGTTCATTCGCTTATGGACGCCGGTTTCCATATATACCCTGTATTATTTGCTGTTTCATTATTCTGTTGCTATCTGTTATTTTTACCTTTTTCTTTCTTTTCTTCTTTCTCGTTGCACTTTTTGCTCTACCTTTCTTTACTGGTTCACTCTGACATTATTTATATTGGTTTTTCGCTTATTTTTTCTATCTTTTTTTTCCCTCTTCGTATCTACCCTCATTCACGACTACCCTGGCTTACATTTTTTGTGTGTTGCTCTTTGTTCCACTCCTCCTGAGTGTGTACGTGCACTGTTTCTGCTTGGTTGTTGTTTGCCGCTTTGCATTTGGTGTAAATTTTGTCTGTTTACCGCGGTTTTGGCCGTGCAGTAGGAGAATGGACAGGGCGAGACTGCGCGTGTTTGGCCATGCTTTCCCCACGCCATTGTTTCGAGAGTAGATACTAGACAAAGGCTTGCTGCTGGAGCTATACTTCCCAGGCTTTTTTCATTTCACATCATACAATTCGCACGGACTTCTCTGCGTCACCTTTGCCTGTCCCTCCACTACCTTTTTTTGTGTTGCGGTATATTTACTACACATTTATAGGACTAACGTAAATGCAACTCTTGTATTCACATTTGCATGGGTAAAAAACAACCTCACGTAGGGAAAAGGAAAGATTCATTGAATTAAATTCAAGTCACAGGAGGGGTATCTTTCTCAGGTTAGTCAATGAACTACGTTGCAGCAGGCCTTATCCTCGTATTGGTGTGTCAGTGTGTGGGCGTTATGCGGCCATGATCGGCGGAACGGTACGCGTTGCGTCGAGCACTGTTGGCGTCATTCATAGAGACAGTTAATGAGGAAGCTGCGCGTCGGTCGACTGCTGGTCTCAGCAGAGTTACTTTATTACGCTTTTCCCTATACGACCAGTGGCGCTGTTCGATAGTTGTCATCGCTGTGGTGAGGTCGTGGCCAGTGAATGTGGGTGTGTATCACTTTCCCACGCTAGTATTGATTATGCGAGCGCTCCGATAATTGTTCAGCAACCCACGTCAAGCTGCGTATCGCAATGGTCTTCTAGCCAAGTGCTTTCGTAGGTCTGTTGCGAATTACGCTAGTGTCATCGCTTACGGCGCACATGTAATATTGATGTACGCCCAGTAAGTTATATATTATATATATAACTGAATACTTGTTTATGGTATCATTCTCATAAGATATTATATTTCCTCCATACACTACTCCTTTACAATACTATATTAGTTGGATTTGACTAGTCCATGCTTTTTTTCTCATTTTAACTCTCTCGCTAATCGCCACGATAGCTGTAAGGTCAACTGTGTATTGCGTACTACATTTATGTGGAGTTGCCGGCAGGGCCGGTTGCTTAGCTCAGTCAGTCAGCAGTTGTTGGTCGGTTTGTGCGTTTGGGAGAGCGGTCATAGGCTTTCTCCTCGGTCGTCAATTTGAGGGCTGCCTAAACTTGTTTTTCAATGTCTGTCGTGAAATGAATATACACCAGGTGTCACTCTCGGAGATACTCATAGTGGCGGTAATTAGGTGATGAACTGATGGTAGGTGTGGGGCTCATCCCACCCGTGTAACTTTCCCCTAGACGCTATTATACCGAAACAGTTATCCTTTTGGGTCCTCCTACAATGGCGACTCTAGTTTAGGACGTTAAAGCTGCCGAGAGAGTGTGTAGGGGTACTGGCGCCCACGCCTCTCTCGGACCTGTCTTTGTTACTGCGATACCTACAAGCCTTGATTACGGGACTTTAGGCCACTTTGACGACTTTAACTTTAGAGAAAAAAAAATTTTTCCCTTTGGTTGACGTTCCTCTTGTTGTTGTAATACATTATTTGTGTTTCAGTATATAGGATCTAGTTGATACAAAAGAAGCAGTTATTTCCTTAATATTAGTTATCTTCATATACTCTATATGTGAATCTCATAGGGGAACTCCTACTCTATAGTACTGAACTTAAAGTTATTTTTCATTGATATGAATACTTGTGACTTAGGATTAAGAGATACCATTACCCGGGGATGTTACCTGGGGCATTCTAAGGTTAGGGGACTACGAGCGTGATCTTAGCGGTTTAGTTTAATGGAAATATAGATAAATAATACTTGATGATAAGTCAAGAGGTGCGTTCCCCTAGTACCTGATATTAGGTGGTTTGATTTCTATACTGGGTCTAAATTAACCAAAGAAGGGAAATGAGACGTGATCCTAACTCTCCTAGAGCATCAGAATAAATTCTGCAATAGATCGGGTGTGTCATATGCCAGTTAAAATATTCATACATTTTGCACAGAAATATCATATTGTCCTCTCCAACCCTCTATTCACGGTAAACTTGTCATGCAGATATTAGGGTTATGGATGTGGTGTCATTATAAATTGAGAAAATTGTGCGTAAAATACGTCCGCCTCCCTTGGGATTAAATAAGAGGGTGTAATACTCAATTTCTATGGAATTGTTTATACTCTCATGACAATTGGATCGGCGCTCTGAGTATGCGTAGTCGGAAACAAGTGTAAGTGTTTGTTGCGGTGGGCGATGCTCTAATTCTCCGGGCAAGTGGTAAGCAGTGTTTGTTGGTGGGTCGGTCGGTGTGGTTGGCTGGGATGTGGGTGGAGGTAGAGAGCGACGTCTACGGAACATCTAGTCTGCGTTTAGTGGATGTAGATGTGAGGTTATTTGTATATCTTCGAGGCTCTGATCTCCAGTTCGCTTCAGAGAGTGGCCAGTGGCGCCAACACCAGCTGTTTATCCGAGTTTCAAGAGCAATGCGACTCATGTCAGCTAATTGAAAGCCACTGACAGGTGCGCAAAGCGAGGCGGGCGGGAGGGGGGGGGAGGAGAATGTAAAATAAACGGGAGTGTGGGGGGGGAGGAAGGAAGGAAGGAAGTTAAGAAGGAAAGAAGGAAAGGGAGGGAAGGTAGGGAGCTTGTTTTCTTGATCGAAACCCTCATCTCGCTTTTGGGCAAATGTGGCACGTGCGTCCGAGCAACTTAACAACATCGGATACACAATCACACACGCACACACACAGAGACACTCACAAACGCTCATGCACGCACGCACACGCACGCACCAACGCTCACGCATGCACCCGCACACACACACACACACTCATATATATATATATATATATATATTATATAATATATATAATCTGCTCATATGACGGTACTTAATCAAGATATATATATATATATATATATATATAATATATGTATATATATATGTATATAAAACTCTGTTAAAAAAAGTATTCAAGGACGCAAAATGAACAATGAATAAAACGTTAATTTTCTTCAAAATGCGAGGAGTGTTTCAAA
>CM042179.1:46638513-46645252 GCA_023376005.1 Doryteuthis pealeii
CTGTCATAGTATTTTTTTTATTTAACTGCCATGCGAACTGGTAACGTTAGCCGTATTGTAAAATGACCCATCAGTATAATAAATAATGCAGTTTGCTATAATTAACAAAATAAGAACTGGATCCTCACCATCAGATGAAGTTTAGTGTCTTACCCAGGATACCCATTTTTTGTGGGAGGTGGTCTTAAATTTCTGCAGGGAATACAGTCATATTCTAAGACCCACGGGATCAAATGTGTGTGTATAAGAAATTTCATTGCTCTATATATAAGAGTTCGAAACTAAGATATGTATATATCTGCATGGAATGTATGTTAGAGTAGCTTGAATTGAAGGGCTAATAATCCTTTTTTTTTTTAAACCCAGGGGAAGCCCACTGCAGCACATTTTTGTTGCCAAGGAGAGGCACATTGCACCACATTTTTTTTTTTTTTTCCCCCAGGGGAGTCCAACTGCATTACATCTCTGTCAGTCGGCCCCTGACCGAAGCCGGTTTAGTTTATATTGTCCGAGAATGAAATACTTCGCACATACATCATCTCTCTCTCTCACACACACATACACTACCAGACACACACACACACACACAGCACACACACATATAACATATATATATATATATATTATATAATTTGTTTGTTTACTATATAGAGCGCTCATTATTCATAAATAGACAATTAACATTATACACCCCACCTCATATATATATATATATATATATATTATATATAATATATATATATATATGAATGCAACGTGGTAATAACAATCATATATAGTACAAACAAATTATATTTATATATATATAATATATATATTATATGTGTGTGTGTGTGTGTGTGTGTGTGTGTCTGTGTATGTATGTGTGTGTGTGAGAGAGATGATGTATGTGCGAAGTATTTCATTCTCGACAATATAAACTAAACCGGCTTCGGTCAGGGCCGACTGACAGAGATGTAATGCGTTGGACTCCCCTGGGGGAAAAAGAAAAAAAATGTGGTGCAATGTGCCTCTCCTTGGCAACAAATGTGCTGCGTGGGCTTCCCTGGTTTGTGTAAAAAAAGGATTATTAAGCCCTTCAATTTAAGCTACTCTAACATACATTCATGCAGATAATATACATATCTTAGTTCGACTCTATATATAGAGCAATGAAATTTCTTATACACACACATTTGATCCCGTGGGTCTTAGATATGACTGTATTCCCTGCAGAATTTAAGACCACCTCCACAAATGGGTATCCTGGTAAGACACTAAACTCATCTGATGGTGAGGATCCAGTTCTTATTTTGTTAATTATAGCAAACTGCATTATTTATTATACTGATGGGTCATTTTTACAATACGGCTAACGTTACCAGTTGGCATGCAGTTAATAAAAAAATAGGACAGCCGTATATAATTTAAAATTTATTGACAAATAGCTTCTTTATTGAAAAGAGAGAGGGAGAGAGAGAGAGAGAGAGAGACAGACAGACACAGACAGAAAAAGAGACAAGAGAGAGACAGAGAGTAGCACAGCTTGATCTGTGCGTTAAAATAGGGAGTTAATGGTATGCCGATAGGGACGAATGGAGATAGATAGATAGATAGATAGATAGATAGAGAGAGAGAGAGAGAGTGAGAGGGAGAGAGAGAGAGGGAGAGAGAGAGAGAATAATCCATCAGATTACTCTACAAAATACTAATTGTACAGCCACTTACCTCCTATCTCACAAACCATCAAGGGCAACATCGCCGGAGAAGTAAGGACGAACTCATAATCGACGTTCTCCTTAGATTTAGAAAGTGTAACGCCCGTAAGGGACGCATACAGAGAGAGAGAGAGAGAGAGAGAGAGAGAGAGAGAGAGAGAGAGAGAGAGAAGAGTGTGTGTGTGTGTGTGTGTGTTTTGTTCTGGTTTAGCTCAGTCAGTAGAGCATCTGCCTAGGAACTACAAAGTTCCAGGTTCGATACCAGCCCTCGAGAACAGCCATGAGTAGCACAGCTTGGGTCTGTGAATCTGTGAATAGACCAGCTAATGGTATACCGATAGGGACGGATGGAGAGAGAAGAGAGAGAGAGAGAGAGAGAGAGAGAGAGAGAGAGAGAGAGGTCCATCACGTTATCACGCCTTGATGATTAATGGGCATGGCGGGAATGTTGTAATATGTATTACTCTTATGCTGGCAAATATATTGGTTTTGGTTTGGTTTGTTTTGTTTTACGGCATATCACCTCGGTGGGTCATTTAATGCCGAATAAAGTTTTGAATAAATTCATTTTTAATGCATAATACAATTTTGTTTATAAACTCATGTTTTTCTATTCAACCCATAGATGGAACCCTAACAGGTACTACCACTCCGGGTCAGATTGAACCAGGGAGCAATGGTGATGAAGGGGTGCTCCACATTCCCCAAACCTCCAAAACTGGAACCTCACCATCAGATAGAGTTTAACGTCATTCCTAGGGCATGTAGACCTCAACCACGCCTTCTAGCACCATATGATAAGAAGGGTTGGGGGCTGCCATAAGGGCAATAGGATTGGGGTAATCATATAGGTGCTAGGGCTTGACTCGATTGATGGGGGGGGGCTCTGCGACCGCCCGTCTAGCCCAAGAAAAGCATAAAGTGGAGTATTGCAAGTCATTAACTGCTCAGAAACCTGGGTTCTATCCTTAAGCATCACAGGTCGCCACTCATGGCCAACCGATGGCCCCATTGGGGGAGTCTTACCCCTCTGCATGGGTGCAGTCGGTGCATTCTAACGCCCCAGCCGACAGCAGCTATGTTACAACAATATGGTCCAATCTATAGTAGTTTGTTACGGTTTAGCCCAGTAAAATATGCACCCGCCTACAATGTTCCGGGTTCTGCGCATATGTAGCAGTGTTTGGATTTATACGGGAAAGTAGGAGTTGATTGTAAGAGTGGCGTCTAACTCAAATGCAAAAAACAATTTCCCTGGTCTAGCGTTAGTGAAAAGGGTACAGATTCCCTCGCTGTCCAACAATAATTCCCCGACCGATTTTGATTTATAGACCGGTTTAGCTAAGTCGATAGAGCATTAACATTGATCATATAGTGTGCTATATCGTGAATAGAGCATGTGTATATCTGTTTAGAGTAGCGAGGCCGTGAAGTAAACGGCGCTTGATTACTGACTTTCTCGCCTATGCGATTTTCAACCCAAGTTCACGAGAAACTGTCTGTAACCAAGTTGCCACTGGCTTCATGTCAACGCTACCCTAGCACACACACACACACACACACAACACACATAATATATATATCACACACACACACACACACACACAACACACACACATATATATATATATATATATATATATATATTATATACATATATATTATATATATATATTATGATATATTGAAAAAAAACAAAGTTTACAAATGCATGGGCTCATCAGGAGAGAATGTGCAAACCGTTTCGGGGCCTTCCTCTCTGATGAGCCCATGCATTTGTAAACATCCTTTGTTTTTTCAATATATCATATTCACACTGTCGGATTAAGTTCCATTTTATTTCACACACACACACACACACACACACACATATATATATATATATATATATATATATATATATATATATGTGTGTGTGTGTGTGTGTGTGTGTGTGTGTGTGTTTAAGTTGAAAAATGGAAATGATAATATGTTGAAAACATAAATAAACAAAGGAAAGCAAATGATGAATGGATAAAAATGGTTTAATGAAATGCCAATAAACTCTCAGTCAAAACACGTGTTGACATTTTATTAAACCATTTTTATCCATTCAACATATTCTTTCCTTTTATTTATCTTCTTTTCAATATATTATATATATATATATATATATATATATATATATATATATTATATATATAATAAGAGTTCGTGTACTTTACAAGGAAACTGTTCCCAAAAAATGTGGTGTACAGAGCTACTGTGAAAACAAACACCTCAATCAAACAATATAGGAGCAACGGAAGAAACCCTGAAGCAAAAAATTTACAACTATAAACTTTCATTTTCGAACAGGAAATATTCTACATACACCACTCTATCCACACATATCTGGAACTTGAAAGATATGGACATTTCGCCAGACGTAAGCTGGGAGATTCTGAAAGTTTCACCCGCTTTACAGCAAAATATCTAAAAAGATGCCTTCTTTGCCTCCAAGAAAAACTTTCTATTATCACTCATCCATCACAACACACCCTACTAAACAAAAAATCGGAAATTCTATCGAAATGCCGACATGAAAATAAACACCTACTTCACACTTCAA
The DNA here is from genome assembly GCA_023376005.1 of Doryteuthis pealeii. NCBI lineage: Eukaryota > Metazoa > Mollusca > Cephalopoda > Myopsida > Loliginidae > Doryteuthis > Doryteuthis pealeii. Next base: position 46,642,801 of record CM042179.1, read on the forward strand.
TCCATATATATAACCCACACACACTCTTCTATCCAATTATTCTATTAAAAAAAATATAGTAAACACTGCAACAGATCCGCCAAACTGTAAGTATCATTCCCTCTACCTGTCTACATTGTACAATATCATACAAATATAACGTTCACATTACATCACCAACGCAATATATAACACAGTCATTATTATTAACAGCATAATTAAAAATACATTCTATTAATTGCACATAACATACGTAACCAAGAATACCAAACACAAATACGCATATTTATACGCAACACGCGAGTGGAGACAATTATATCATCACAGCCTTCACGCATTTCCATGCGCACATCGCGCATGACATCATACACATACGCACAAACAAAAATACGCACACGTACAAGCAAAAAAAAAAAAACATTCCACATCACGCAAAACACGCAAACACGAGAATACAGTTTTAAAAAAAACGCACACATTTGACCATTTACACCATTTCTGTCATTTTGTTAAAAAACATTTCGTTTACCTGATGAATGCTTTTAGTAGGAACCATTGGTTGTAAATATCGTTCCGAAATAAATGAATAAAAGCTAAAACTTTTATTTGTCAGCTTCATTCAACTATATATATATATATATATATATATATATATATATTACTTCCTTATAACTTCAATAGTTATGTAAGTCCTAGAAAGGTGAACCTGATTAAGTGCCTCACACTCAGGGCTTTAAAGAATCGTTCAAACTGTAAGATTGAGGGAGAATTAGAGTAAATCAAAACTTATTTTTGTGTAATGGATCTTGAGGAAGTCATTACTGAAATAAATTCAGGAATTATAAATAGCCATTTGTCCCTCCTAAGTGTCCAGTTTACGTTAGACTTCCTTGGATTGGTCCTGCAACTCAGATGTTTGCTTCATCGGTTACAACTTGTTCTATTTATTTACCAACCCCTCGCACGAGCAGGATGGGACACAAGGTCAATTTCTTAAGCGGAGTTTAACAGGTTGAATTCAGAGTTTTCCTTCTCCTAGACCGGTTACCTTACCGAGGTTAAAGAGCCCAGTCTGCCCTACTATTTACCCATAGATGGAAGGAGAGTAGGATTCATACCTTTCCCAAGGGTATTAGCGCTAAGTGCAAATGCAATTAGCAGTCAGGTTTTTTGAAGTGGGGACGAGTTCATATTCATGACTTTAACTATTACACCACACACTTATCATATATATATATATATAATATATAAAATATTGGTACATTACAACTTTGTTATAACGCAGTGAAGGTTTGGGGGGGGGGGGGGGGGGGGGGGGGGAACTATTATTCCACCAGACAACAGAATCCATGCATAAAGATGTACATGTTTGTTGTACTGCAACATATATCAGGTTGTACACGAAATTGGATGTAAGGGTTAAGCAGCATGTTCCTCGGGGATTCCAGCCACTGGACTGCAACATCCGGCATTCGCAAGCCGCATGAATTCTGCCATTGCTGGGCATTTGCTAGTAATCTATCTATCTTTCTCTCTCTCTGTCTCTCTTCTCTCTCTCTCTCTCTCTCTATCTATATAATATACTAAATAATATATATATATATATAATTATATTATATATTCCCTTCGTCACACACATATTTTCTGTTTCATACCAATTTGACTTAATTATCTCTACAATTTTATTTTAGTCGTTTTCGGTTATGAATCTGACAGAGCAACCGGACGAAAGGACCCTTGTTAAACATTCCTTAATAAATACTTCTTTGTTCTATTTAATTCTCCGCTTTTTTCCCTTTCTGCCATATCAATCTCTTGGTATTCATATTTTCTTTACTTACAATATCATATGAGTTTTCTTGGAACTGAACCTACAACAAACTACTGGAAAGAATTAGGACGCAGCCTAGGAATCATTTGAAAAAAAAAGTCCAAAGAAACTTGGTACTGCACCAAAGTATATATATATATAATATATATATTTATATATATTATATTCCTGATATTTGATGTGGTTAAATACAAACTTCAATACTTTTTTGGTAGCACAATCATTTCTGTCTTGGTATATACAGCTTCCGTTTATTATAGCTTTTTTTGAAACACTCTCGCAATTTTGGAGAAAATTAAGCGTTTTATTCATTGTTTCATTGCGGGTCCTTGAATATTTTTTAAACAGAGTTTATATACATATATATAGTTACATCTATATATATAATATATATATATGGATATATATCTTTGATTAAGTACGCGTCATATGAGCAGATTTATATATATATATATATTATATATATAATAGTATATGTAGGTGGTGTGTGTGCGGGTGCATGCGTGAGCGGTGTGTTGCGTGCGTGCCTGAGGTTTGTGAGGTCTTGTGTGTGGTGCGTGTGTGATTGTGTATCGATGTGTTAAGTGCTCGGAGCGCACGTGCACATTTGCCAAAAGGAGATGAGGGTTTCGATAAGAAGGC
>CM042179.1:46645352-46665352 GCA_023376005.1 Doryteuthis pealeii
CCAAAATTTCCTCTGAAGACAATCGGAATGGTCGCAGTTAGAATTTGTCATAAACCAGAAGGAAATTCACTGAAACATATTTACAAACAATTTTTTTAAAAAACTTTACATGATATGTCGTCTGATATTCAAAAATCAAAATATTTTTACAAAGGAAAAAAAAATTCAGATTACTTCAGGATTATATATATATATATATATATATATATATATATATATATATATATATATATATATATATATAACTTATTTCATACAAGTTAAAATTTACTACAAGGGTATTCGTAGTTTTGAATACATTTGTAGTAAAATTTAGCTTGCATGAAATAAGTTTATATATATATATATATATATATATATATATATATATATATATATATTATATATATAAAACTAAAGTCATCGGGCGACCTAATATCGGTATCGGCCATACAGCGAGGTACTCTATCCCCTTTTAATAGTGCTAGACCAAGGAAATTATTTCAGCGTCTAAGGTGGAGCGTCACACCTACCATCAGCTCCTCACTTTACCGCTCAGATCCCAGTGCTACTCATACGCTGAGTTATATATATATATATATATATATTATATATATATATATATATATATATATATATATATATATATGAAAATGAAAAAAAAAACAAGTTATGTAGAAGGATGATATTTTTACTTAGCCGACGATACAGAGTTTCAGTTTGTTCATCAAACCATCATCAGGGCTATCATCTATATAGAAAGAAAAATTTTGACAACCTAACAAAAGCTTACAAACTTCTAATTGTCAAGAGTTTCTTTGTATGAAGACGATAGCCCTGATGACTGTTTGAAGAACAAACCGAAACACTGTAGTCAACAGCATTGTTGAGATCTGCTAGCATACTAGAGACATGAGGAGACTTGTAATAATAATAATAATAATAATAATAATAATAATAATAATAATAATAATAATGGAGATTGTGGGTTTGTCTGTCTGTAACCGAAACTATATTACTATACAAGTCACAATTCCTTTAGTTATTTACATCTTATTCTCCATGATTTTATTTTTATTTAAACCTCAATTATTAATAAAATTGTTTTACATTACTTACACTGTTGACAATATCTACATACTAATAACATGCAATTGTATTTATATATACAACAAAATAGCGGTTTACAGTGTGAATGGGAAGGCTAATTTGCATATTGATCTTAAAAAATTGGTTTTAATAAATATATGCTTAGTATTATTGATTTCTAATTGTTTGGTTTTATCTTATTGAATATGAGCAAAAATCTCTTCAGTAAATCTTAAAAGAAATCCCTTAACAAGAAGAAATAACTGTAATATTATTCTTTACTTCCATCATTTTCCATTACTCCCGTCTTTTTCTAATTAAACTGTTTAGTTAAAATAGGAAGTAAAGAATAATATTACAGTTATTTCTTCTTGTTAAGGGATTTCTTTTAAGATTTACTGAAGAGATTTTTGCTCATATTCAATAAGATAAAACCAAACAATTAGAAATCAATAATACTAAGCATATATTTATTAAAACCAATTTTTTAAGATCAATATGCAAATTAGCCTTCCCATTCACACTGTAAACCGCTATTTTGTTGTATATATAAATACAATTGCATGTTATTAGTATGTAGATATTGTCAACAGTGTAAGTAATGTAAAACAATTTTATTAATAATTGAGGTTTAAATAAAAATAAAATCATGGAGAATAAGATGTAAATAACTAAAGGAATTGTGACTTGTATAGTAATATAGTTTCGGTTACAGACAGACAAACCCACAATCTCCATTATTATTATTATTATTATTATTATTATTATTATTATTATTATTATTACAAGTCTCCTCATGTCTCTAGTATGCTAGCAGATCTCAACAATGCTGTTGACTACAGTGTTTCGGTTTGTTCTTCAAACAGTCATCAGGGCTATCGTCTTCATACAAAGAAACTCTTGACAATTAGAAGTTTGTAAGCTTTTGTTAGGTTGTCAAAATTTTTCTTTCTATATAGATGATAGCCCTGATGATGGTTTGATGAACAAACTGAAACTCTGTATCGTCGGCTAAGTAAAAATATCATCCTTCTACATAACTTGTTTTTTTTTCATTTTCATATATATATATATATATATATAATATATATATATATATATATATATATATATATATATATAACTCAGCGTATGAGTAGCACTGGGATCTGAGCGGTAAAGTGAGGAGCTGATGGTAGGTGTGACGCTCCACCTTAGACGCTGAAATAATTTCCTTGGTCTAGCACTATTAAAAGGGGATAGAGTACCTCGCTGTATGGCCGATACCGATATTAGGTCGCCCGATGACTTTAGTTTATATATATATATATATATATATATATATATATATATATATATATATATATATATATATAACTTATTTCATGCAAGCTAAATTTTACTACAAATGTATTCAAAACTACGAATACCCTTGTAGTAAATTTTAACTTGTATGAAATAATATTATATATATATATATATATATATATATATATATATATATATATATATATATATAATCCTGAAGTAATCTGAATTTTTTTTTCCTTTGTAAAAATATTTTGATTTTTGAATATCAGACGACATATCATGTAAAGTTTTTAAACAAAAAAATTGTTTGTAAATATGTTTCAGTGAATTTCCTTCTGGTTTATGACAAATTCTAACTGCGACCATTCCGATTGTCTTCAGAGGAAATTTTGGAATAAAATAATTTGGTGACGATTCTTTGATGTAGCAATTATGGTTTCTTGTGCCGAAGTAAATAATTCATTTTACATTGGAAAAAGGTTTTGCAATATTTCAACAACAACAACAACAACAAAAAAGAAGAAAAAAAAAAAGGAAAAAAAAAAAGGAAAAAAAAAAAAAGAAAACAGCTCTAATGGAATTATAGAGAAAATCATTTCTGAATTTAAGTCACCGGCAATCTTTCCAATATATATATGCTTTGATAGCAACCTCTGAGTCACTATATATATATATATATATATATATATATATATATATATATATATATATGTGTGTGTGTGGGGGGGTGTATGTGTTATCTTATCAGTTTCGTTGTTAGACTTGTACTAATCGAGACAACGTCACATGTACACGTATACTAATATACAAATTACATTTATTAGTACATAACAAAAAATCTGTTCCTACAAACTTTGTAAGAACTTGTGAAATGTTTTTTTTTTACTACATAGAAACCCGACACCATCACAAGCCCATCATAATCTAATGGTAATCAAGGACCCATTACTACTGGATATCGAGTTCGATCCTCGTCGGATGCCCCTTTACTTGAAACTTTGTGTCACATTCAACTCTTGGCGTAAATACCTACTCCTAAAATGTATTTTCCTTATAAACCTGACACGATCACTATCCCCTAGTCACCATGGTCTAATGGTTAGCAAACTAGTCTCGTAGATCCATTAGTACTGAATATCGAGTTCGATCCTCGTTGGATGAAACTTTACTTGCGATCTTGTATCACATTCTATCCATGGTAAACGGGTTTTGTAAATACCTACTCCAGAAATGTATTTTCCTTAGAAACCTGACACGATCACTACCCCTAAGCCCATCATAGTCCAATGGCTAGCAAGCTAGTCTCGTAGATCTATTACTAATGAATAGCGAGTTCTGTCCTCGTTTGATGACCCATTACTTGAAACTTTGTGTCACATTCAACCCTTGGCGAACGGGTTGGGTAAATACCTACTCGGAAATGTATTTTCTTTAGAAACTTGACACGATCACTACCCCAAGCCCATCATAGTCTAATGGTATGTAAACTAGTCTCTTAGATCCATTACTACTGAATAGCGAGTTCTATCCTCGCTGGATGCCACTTTACTCGCGATCCTGTGTCACATCCTACCCATGGTAAACGGGTTGACTATATGGATGATGATGATGATGATGATGGTGGTGGTTTCTCGTATTTTACTAGGATCTGAAAAAAAGTAAGGAGTCAACTGTCTTTTTTCTCATTTAATCAATTTGCTTAATTAGCGTTCATTTTGAGCTGTTCAAAAATATCTCTTTTCTTTTTTTTTTTTTTTTTTTGTCATGTTTACGGCTGAGGAATCTTGTAATATGCTTAGGTTCATTGGGTTTTTGTTTTACGGCATGTTAACCCTTGATGGGTTGTTCTCTGCCGAAAACTGGTTTTATCTATTATAGTCTCCAATCATCCTCTTAATAATCAGGAAGAGTTTGTCCATGCTTTATAGACAGCCAAATAGCTTGATAAAGAGCTAGAAAATTGTGTACACTTATTATTCTTTTCTTTTCTTTTTTTTTTCCATGTTTACGCTGAGGAATCCAGTAGGAGATTGTAATATGCTTAGGTTCATTGGGTTTTTGTTTTACGGCATGTTAACCCTTGATGGGTTGTTCTATGCCGAAATCCGATTTATCTATTATAGTCTCCAATAATCCCTCTTAATAATCAGGAAGAGTTTGTCCATTCTTTATAGACAGCCAAATAGCTTGATAAAGAGCTAGAAAATTGTGTACACTTATTAGACCCAGCAGAAGGTTCTAATAATAATACAAAAAATCATCCCCATAAGCAAAGTAAGGACACTTAATAGAGAAGTGATATATTGGCATTTCAGTCTCGGAAGACTGTAATAAAGTTTTTGTACTCCTGAAGTTACAGCACCTCCTGTGACTATGAAGTCCAATGTTCGAAAAATATTCTCGACCACAGATGTCACATGCGAAGGCTGTCCCTGAAGATGTTGATGTGCCAGTGCTTTGTTGCCACTGCTTTTTTAAAATCTATTATAGTCTCTTATTATACAAGGTAAAAAAATGTGTTTTCAAAATTTTTTAAAACAGGTAAACGTTTCATTATCTCAAACAGATCTATTTGAAGCATATATATATATTATATATTATATTTTTGCTTGAAGGCAATTAGAATGCATGTATCGCATACTTTTTTTTTTAAGTATCGAATTTTATTCATTGTAATTGCCTTCAAGCAATTTTTATGCATTGTAATTGCCTTCAAGTTAATTTTATGCATTGTAATTGCATTCAAGCAAAAATATAATATATACTTTATTCAACAGTGCTTCTAAAAAACAAACATCCAAAATCTTATATATATATATATATATATATATATATATATATATAATATATATATATATATATATACCAACTCTTCCGCACAAGCAGTATGTGATACAAGGTCAATTTATTTGGCGGAATTTAGCAGGTTTTAATTTAGAGCTTTCCTTCTAGTATTATGGTTGCCGTACCAAGGCTAAAGAGCCTAGTCTACCATGCTATTTTGCTCATAGCTGGAGGGAGATTAGTTGGATGCATACCTTTCCCAAGGGTATTAGCACTATGTGAAATGCAAAAAGCCTCGTCCTGGATTTGAACTCGGGTCACCGTGTCCATTTCCTACGACGGTAACCATTACACTACGAACAGGTTCAACTATTTGACCCATTCATGGTCACTCAGTTAAGTATTGAACATGTACATCGTTGCTTAACTTCGATGATCTAGCTGCAACCGGTGCTTAAAGCGTGACATGGCCATAATAGACTGTGATAGATAGATAAATAGATATATAGATAGGTGTGTCTGGTCTGGGTGTTTTGTTTTACGGCTTATCGACTTATTTCGGGTCATTTAATACCGAATCAAGTTAATTTATATAATAGAAGGACTCTGGTCGTTTATAGTACCCGCTGTTGCTTAAGTGGTCAATCAATTAAGTATTCATCGCTGCTTAATTTCTCTGGTCTAACGGTGCCCCCAGCGTGACTAGACCGTAATATATATTTCACATATGTGCCTGTATTCAATATCAGATAAAATAATCTAATTCAAATGGCACCCAGGTGTACTCTGATACGGATTTGTAGTACCTGTTGGGGTCTATGGGGTTAGGCTTTGGTTATTTGGTGCATGTTGTTGCTGGTGTTGCTAGTTTCTTTTCTTAAACCCCATTATACGGATTTTCTTCTTTCTGTTGGTCATCGAGCTGAAAAGCATTTAAGGAAGGCACAAAAGAGACAAAAGGTACTTTTTAAAGTTCAGACTTTATTTCCAGGTTCATAGCTATTTTTCGGAAGGAACTTTCTCCCTGTAACAGGTAATAGCTTATGACCCCAGTAACGGTCTGCGTTGGAATGCTCAATGTTTTTTTAAGTTTATTTTTGTGCGTCAGTGGAGTCCTTTTCTCTACGCATGCCCTGAGGGTTCTTCCTGTCTGAGGCCTCCAGAGAGATTGTTATTTCTTATTTTTTATTTGTTTTATTTTTTTTTAAATTTCCACATGTCTAATTTATGGGTGAAATAAATATTTAAAAAATCATTCGTATTCAATAGGACCGTGTGCAACATTCGAAAAAAGAAGAAACAACTAAGAAAGTGTTAAAAAATCTATTAGAATAAAAGCGATCATTTGAGTTATAAGAAAGAAAGATAATGCTCTCTAATTTAGAGAGAGAGAGAGAGAGAGAGAGAGAGAGAGAGAGAGAGAGAGAGAGAGAGAGAGAGGGGGGAACAGAGACAGAGAGAAGAGAGAGAGGAGAGCGAGATACAGGAACAGAGAGAGAGAGAGAGAGAGAGAGAGAGAGAGAGAGAGAGAGAGAGAGAGAGAGACAGAGACAGAGACAGAGACAGAGACAGAGACAGAGAGACAGAGAGAGAGAGAAAGAGAGAGAGAGGAGAACGAGAGAGAGAGGAGAGAGAGAGAGAGAGAGAGAGAGAGAGAGAGAGAGAGAGAGAGAGAGAGAGAGGAGAGAGAGAGATAGGAGGGCGAGTGAGACATGTCTTTATCTAAGAAAGGGAGAAAGAGGACAAATATTTATCAAACTTAGATTAACTAAGAAGGGCACCCAGTAAGGATCATTATCAATGCTTTTGCGAAATCAACTGGCTAAAACCACCTCATTTGGATATTATTTTCATTATTATGTTATGCATCTTTCTTTCTTTGTCTTTTTTTTCAATGCTTTAGATTTTTTCTTTGTTACATTAAACAAAAACTTATTCATTGATGTCACTAAGGGGTACAAACAGGCAGGGTCCCCTGAGTATTGCAGATGACACAAAAAAAGAAAATGTTATTGAACAGCTTGAAAGGAACGACACTTTAACAACTAATTGAATGAGAAAATGGCAGTTAATTAACAATTCTAACTTTTTTTCTTAAAGATCGTGGTAAAAATACGAGAAGTAAAGGGAAGTAACTAGAAGCATAGCAAATACAGTGGTGCCCTCAGAATCCAGAATTTATTTCGTTCCAGGAGATTGTTCAGATTGCAAAATGTCCGGATTACAAGACCATTTTAAGACCATTTAGAAGACACCTTCAACTGAAATTATCCATGTTTTGCGTAAAATAAGATATGTAAATGATCTTAATACAAAAAGAAAAGACTGCAAAATGGCTTATATATATATATATATATATATTATATATATATATATATATATATATATATTAAATGTTGTGTATTTTGGCAGCAAGTTATTTTTAGGCATGTGTTATTGAATAACACGGAGTACTTTTTCTTCATTTTTGGGATCTGTATTTTTTCCAGTCGTCTGGCGATTTTTTTTGAGTCTGGATCCAATTGGTATATAATATTTCCCATACTGTTATCCCGAGCGCTTTCGACTGTTTCCCCAGTCGTCATCATGGGGTATATAAGTTGGTTTTAGTTCATTTTTTTTTAGTTCTTTTATCTATGTTTCTGTTAAATTTGGAGAGTCTATTATTTATTTATTTTTAAAAAGGGGGTGTAAGTTAAGTGTGTTAGTTATTAAAGATATTTAATATGTTGTATCCGAAATATATATATATATATATATATATATATATATATATATATATTATATATATATATAGTGTGTGTGTGTGTGTGTGTGTGTGTGTATTTATGCGCATATTTTGTTGATAGTTTGATTTTTGTTCAGAACCGAAGCTACAACATTTTGCAAAAAATGTTAACATTTCGCACTTCAATTTTTCTAAAATTTTGTCTAGTTGTGACTATCTTAAAGTTTGACAATCCCCAAAATTTGAACTCCCAATCGCGAAAATTCACGGAGTTATGTCGATTTTAACTCTCCAAAATTTGGGTTGCGAAAAAAATTTGTTTTGCGAAACCTTTTGTAATCTATTTTTGTCTGTAAAATGAGTTCTAGAGTTTCCCTACTCCTAAAAATTGGTTTATAAAAGTTAACCAATTTTAAGTTATTAATGATTTCTGATTTGGAAAATTCTAACTGATGCTATAACTTCAGTTCTGAGTAAAAATCAAACTATCTTTTGGTTACAAATAATGTTCAATATATGTGAAAAAAATGTCATAGATGCAGTGCCACATCGAGATATTGATCCTGCTATGAAAAATCAGAAATCATCAATAACTTAAAATTGGTTGACTTTAATATTTTTATAGCATTTCCGGATTTCTTGTGACAAAATGCTTTTATGAATTAATTTTTAGTGGTAGGGAAGCTCTAGAACTCATTTTACAGACAAAAATAGATTACTAAAAAGTCGCCATTTTTCGTGAAAATCGACATAACTCCGTCAATTTTTGGAATTGGAAGCTCACATTTTGGGGATTGTCTAACGTTAGCATAGTCACACCTGGAAAAATTTCGGAAAATTTGAAGAAGTTAGGTGACAAGTTTTTTTTTTTCTGGATGATTTGACATGAAATTATCCATAGATCACTCCGTTGACTTTACTATTGTTGTTCTGCAAGGATGGCTTCGGCGCTAAATAACCCCAAAATGGGTTGATATGACATTGAACAAAGAAACCAAACCATGAAACCAAAAAGTGGAATAATGATCTATATATTAATACCCTTGTTTCTTAATTGTACGACCGTTATCATCTTGCAACCCCCTTTGGTTAGAAATGAGACCGTCCAAATCATCCAAGATGAAATGCAAAAATGTAAATTCTGATTATTTGGTGTTGCTTATCTACCGAATTATTATTTGTTCTCACCTCAGCTAAATAATGGACCATTTCGTTTTTATTATAAAGAAAGAAAGGGAAGAAAAAAGATATGCTACATGGAAAATATAATAAGAAACAAATAAAGAAAGAAAGAGAATGGGAAAAGATAGAGTGAGGATGTGAGTGCGCTGAAGCGAAAATCTGTTTCAAGCTAACATAATGAAAAGAAGGAAAGAAAGAGAGAGAGAGAGAGAGAGAGAGAGAGAGAGAGAGAGAGAGAGAGAGTGAGAGAGAGAGAGAGAGAGAGAGAGAGAGAGAGAGAGAGAGAGAGAGAGAGAGAGAGAGAGAGAGAGAGAGGAATCCATGTGGTTATCACGCCTTGATGATGATGATGATGATGATGGGCATGATGGCGATGTTGTAATATGTATTACTCTTATGCTGTAAAAGTTAAATCGAGATTATTATACTTTTTACACATTGAACTATTTCGCAATAGCTCTCAAGTAAACATATCAAGCGTTGTAATAATCAAATTATCATACTGTAGTATATCCACAGGTCCTGCTAATATTCTTTCATACCTGCCAGAAACGTTAGTCATGAAAATAACGATAATATATTAAAAAATTTCTTAATTATTAAAACAGAAAAGACATGGAAAATTATTGCTGACTATTAAATAAAATGGAAAAAAAATAAAAAAGAGTCTCGGCTAGAGACGAACAAAATAAAGCCATATTGGCTGGAATTCCTCGCAGTGTACACTATCATTTATGCAATACACATATTTTTACAAGAATATTCAAATTAAGACATTTATTGCTGATCGAAAAAATTAAAGAAACGCAACAATAAACGTAAAAAGAAAAACAACATTAAATCATTTAATTAATCATTACAAAAGTTTGTATAGATTTTTTTTTAAAGTTTCATTTGTTTTGCGTCTTCTTGCTATTCTTGTTGCATGCATGTATTTTAGAAGAATTTTTGTCAAGGTTTCAAGGCTAAAAGTAAAAACAAAACAAAACTTGAATATTATTATTTGCCATTTTAAAAATATTGATTTAGATTCAATTTTAAACGCTTTATCATTCGCAAAGAATAGGTAATTTGGCGAATTATAAAGAGAGTAAGAAAACCTCAGTAAAGAATAGAATAGATATACTTATATGAATAGAATTAGATAGATAGATAGATAGATAGATAGATAGATATGCGAAGGCTGTAATAGATAGATAGATAAGCACACTGTGATATATAGACACATTGATAGATTAGATAGATAGATATGCACAGTGATACACACACACACACACATATATATATATATATATATATATATATATATATATATATATATATATATGAGAATACGCCTTACATTTGAACAGATATATTCGCCTAATTCATTAATTATCAAATAAATAATTTTCAAATTAGGTATGACTTAAATTAAGCACATATTCTCCCAATCTGCCCATAAACACTCTCATACATTCAATTCACCTTCACATACATACACACATCATTTTATCCAATCATACGCATCCCATGTCTATTGAATTTTTTGAAATTTTTTGAAATTTCTTCGATTTTCCTTACATTTGAAACATCTTCACCTGATGAATGCATCGCATGAAACCAATATGGTTGTGAATTGTTCCTTTATCATCCAATAAATAGATATGTAAAACCTATATATTTATCTTATTATATATATATATATATATATATATATATATATATATACATGTATGCTTCTTTGTTGGTATACCTAATGAGTCTAATGTTCTGTGTATTATTATATATATATATATATATATATATATATATATATATATATATATATATATATATATATATATCAACATTATTTATTTATGGGAAAATAATGCTTTGGTTATAATGCGAGGCTTGAAAGAAATGTGTACATTTTGTACTAAGTTTAATTTATTTTCCTAATATTTCGAAAGATTCTGTCTTTCATTTACAAAGATTTTTGTACAATATATATATATATATATATATATATATATATATATATATATATATATATATATATATATATGAGTTAAGTGTAAGGAAATGAATCCGACGGTATATGTATACATAAAATGGGATGAAAAACACACTTTGTTGCTAAAATGAATATATTTTTTATATATCTTTTTCATTGCTAATATTGACAATCCTATCACTGATAAAATAAATCATCAGAGCGCAATGATAATTAGGTCCGTTTTTAGATGTAAATGTTTTTAATCCGGATTCACCAAGAGAGAAATAGAAAATAATTTGAATTTAAACTGGAAGTATTGTTGTTCCCAAAAAGCGTGTAACCCATGCATTCGCTTAATTTCGTTCATTCGCTGCGTCTCGCTCTTTCGCTACGTCACGTTCTTTCGCTACGTCGTGTTCCTTCGGTGTAACAGTTTTTTAAAAGAAAAATTCTTTTTCAAAAAGGAGATTTTTAACTCGTTCATGATCGATTAGTAACGGATTTTTTTTTTCAGAAAAGAAATGTTTTTATTTAATTATTTTCAAAATTTACTTTTTATGTAAAATATAAATGGTGTAAGGGTGTATTAGAATAATGTGAAATTCAAATATGTTAGGAAATGTATGTCTAAAATGGTTATGTGAAAGGAATTTTATGATTTTTGAGTACAAGTGTCTTTAAGTATGGAGATATATTAAAAAAGCCTTGTCTTTGGGGGATGGTTTGATGTGTGAGAATAACGAAAGATTCCATAATTCTACGTAGTGTTCTATTGTGTATGTGGGTTAATATTTTGGCACCTTTAAAATCAAAGGTATGATTTGTGTCTATAATATGTTTAGCTAGGGCGTTGTTTAGAAAACCTCGTTTAACATGATATCTATGTTCAGAGACCCGTTTAGTCAAAGATCTAGAAGTCTCTCCTACATATTTTTTTACAATTTAAGCAATCAATTGTGTAGACCCTTGAATCGGAATGTGTGTGTTTATAATTATTTTTATTCTGTAAAATGTTTTTAGTTGTTTTCGTGGAGTGAGTAACTGTTTTAATAACTATCTTTTTTAGGTTTCTGTTTATTTTATCAGTGATTGGGAAGTATGATGTACCTATCAGAGTCGTTATTATTGTTATGTTGTGAGTTATTGGGAGATGTAGTGTTATTTTTTCTTTTGTGTATTTCAAAAGCCTTTTTTTAGCACGGTGTATGGAGTTCAAAGGGTATTGTAATCTAAAAAAAGACTTTTCAATAACATTAAATTCCTCTTCTAGATACTTTTTATTACATATCCTAAGTACTCTAAGAAGAAAAAAAACCTATTATAGTACCGCTTTTATCCTATTATTGTGGTGGGACTAAAAATGGATGTAAAATGGTAGGGTGTGGTTTTGTTCAAGTTCAAAAGGGTTCCACATCATTTAATTTGTCAATGATATCAGTTAAATGGCAGTTTTTGGGTAAATGAATAACGTGTCACCGATGTAGCGGAGAAAATCAGAATTTTTAGTTAGAATATATTTAAAGGGACCAAATTCTAAGAATTCGAGGAATAAGCATGTTAATACACCACTAAAAGGGGACCCCATCGGTAACCCGAATTTCTGTTTATAAAAAGTGCCGTTATATTAGAAAATAACAATTTTTAGTGCAAAGTTTGCAAATTTGGATTATCTTGTTTACTGGTAATGGAAATGCAGTATTAATTCTACACACACACACACACACACACACACACACACACACATATATATATATGTGTATATATATATAAACAGATTGGTAGATAGATTGATATAGATGAGTAGAGAACACAATGTATATATATACAGAGAGAGAGAGAGAGAGAGAGAGAGAGAGAGAGAGAGAGAGAGAGAGAGAGAGAGAGAGAGAGAGAGAGAGAGAGCAGTAAAAATGATCCTTGAAGATATAGTTTTGTACACTTCACAGCTGCAAAATGCTATGTCGTATTTTACTCATCCTTAAAAATATTTCAGTTCTGGAAAAAGACAAAAGGCAAAAAGAAAAAAGAAAAAAAAAAAAAAAGAAAGAAAGGGAAATGAAAGAAAAAAGACTCCTTGTCATTTACAACCCTCGATGCATTCCATTATCAATAATGAATGAAGAATGATTAAAAAACAAAAAAATAAAAAACAAAAAAAAAACAGAGCAAAAAAAAAACTATAAAAAATAGAATAAAAAATACTAAAAAATATAACAAAATAAAATAACAAAAACCACAAAAAACAACAAATGACTTAAACATTTAGGACTCACTTAGCACAAATTCAAAAATATAAAATAAAAGAATGAAAAAAAAAACCTTAAAAATTAAAAAGCAAAAAAAAAAAAAAAAAAAAAAAGAAAAAAAAACGACCCCAAAAAACCCTCAAAAAGAACAAAAGAAAAAAAAAACCTTCCTGAAAGAAACTTATAAAAATAACATTGATACTTTGAATGATTGTGTTAAACCCTGACAGATTTATGTAGCTTAAAAAAGCCCACCCCCTAAAAAAAGTAACAAGTAAATAATAATAATAATAATAATAATATATAATAATAATAATATATTAAAAAATAGATAGAATAAAAGCGAAATTAAGTATTCATTCTTCCATTCACACACTCTCTCTCTCTCTCTCTCTCTCTCTCTCTCTGTGTGTCTCTGAACTCCCTGTATCTTTCTTCCTCTCTCCTCTCTCTCTCTTCCTCTCTTTACTGCACTCTCTTTTATCTCTCCCTACTTTTCTGTCTTTCTTTTCTCTGTGTCTGTTTCTACTCTCTGTCTCTCTCTATATTTTCTCTCTTTACTTTTCTCTCTTTCTCACTGTCTCTCATTTCTCTTTCTCCATCTTCTCTCAATCTCTCTCTCTCTCTCTCTCTCTCTCTCTCTCTTTCTCTTATCTACTTCTCTATCTCCTTGACGGTCTCTTTTATCTCTCTCTCTCTCTCGCTATCTCTCTCCCTCTCTCTCTCTTTCTATCTACCAATCTCTCTCTTCTCTCTCTTCTCTCTCTCTCTCTCTCTCCCTCTCTCTCTCTCTCTCTCTCTCCCTCTCTCTATCTGTTTCCCCGTGGTAGCGTTTCTGTGTAATCTTCGACGGAATCTCTTGATTCTTGGATAACCCTCTTCTCCAAGAGATGACATTCGCATAATCCCCGCTTCAGCATATATTTTTGCGTATTCATTGTAACGGCGGCAAATCTCGGTCGCCATGCTTGTCAAACCGAGTTATCCACGCACTTCATCAACGCGGCCATTAGTATTCCGCTCACGGTGACAAGGACGCTGAGCGTCTGCGATTCGTCCAACTTCCCGGCAACAAAACTTCGCCGTAGATTAAGAGGCGATGACGTCATAACTCAGATATTTGATTGGCTACTTTGTTGTAGGCAAGAATATACTCTCTCTCCCTCTCTGTCCATCCCCCTCTCTCTCTCTCTCTCTCGCTCTATCTCTCTAAACGTTTCATATGCGGCTGTTCCGAACCTCAAATTGCACACGCGTAAACCACGTTCCCTTCATTCTATTTGTGTTGACGAATCCAGTCATCCATGTCCTGAGGAACGCCAACGAAAGACCCGGATATACCAAATAGGAATATCTACATAAACACA
Source organism: Doryteuthis pealeii (assembly GCA_023376005.1). Taxonomy (NCBI): domain Eukaryota; kingdom Metazoa; phylum Mollusca; class Cephalopoda; order Myopsida; family Loliginidae; genus Doryteuthis; species Doryteuthis pealeii. The sequence goes on from CM042179.1 coordinate 46,659,978, forward strand.
CGTATCATGGACGATGTGCAGAAAAAGGAATATACTATTTCTCTGATTTTTTTTTAGATGAGGCTTGATAATTTGTATTATTTGGATTATTGTCCTCATCTTTATTGTTATCTACACTATTTCTCTAAATTTTTGAGATGAGGCTTGATAATTAGTATTATTTGGATTATTCAGACTATTGACCTCATCTTTATTGTTATCTACACTATTTCTCTGAATTTTTGAGATGAGGCTTGATAATTAGTATTATTTGGATTATTCGGACTATTGTCCTCATCTTTATTGTTATCTACACTATTTCTCTGAATTTTTGAGATGAGGCTTGATAATTTGAATCATCTGGATTATTCGGACTATTGTCCTCATCTTTATTGTTATCTACACTATTTCTCTGAATTTTTGAGATGAGGCTTGATAATTAGTATTATTTGGATTATTCGGACTATTGTCCTCATCTTTATTGTTATCTACACTATTTCTCTGAATTTTTTAGATGAGACTTGATAATTTGTATTATTTGGATTATTTGGACTATTGTCCTCATCTTTATTGTTATCTACACTATTTCTCTGAATTTTTTTAGATGAGACTTGATAATTTGTATTATTTGGATTATTCGGACTATTTTCCTCATCTTTATTTGTACAACGTTCCGGCCGATGTGCCCTCCGGCCTTCTTCAAGTATTTCTTCTCGGACTCAAGAACTTTCTCTTCGAACTCGGGAAATTTCTCTTCGAAATCGGGTATCTTCTTTTCGAAATCGGGGACCTTCTTGTCGTAATCGAACCCAGCTCTTTAATCAATCCACGGGGGTATACTGTTCTCATTCAGCTAACCATCACTGGATAAAAGTGTTTTTGTTGACATCGTTCCATCTACTAAAGACAATGGCGTAGTGTCCATTTTTTAATTTTATTTTTTATTATCTGAAACTGCGTGAGTGACTGAACAGACCAATTCTTGAATGACAGTCTCTGGGGCAGTGACTGCAAACAAACAGTGATCCTTGCTGGAGTTGCTGTTGTCTCTCCTTCCTTTTGACTCCGTGGCTCTTATTTCCTCTCTTTTTCACATCTTTTCGTTCCTTGTCTGACGAGGCGTCGCCAGGTAGCACGGTCTTCTGCACAAGCCTCCCATGTACTAGTGTTAATGCGGCATGTCTTCATGCTTCTCTTACAGACACCCCTAAAGCACAGGCGTGGTCTCCCTACTTGTCGGTGTTAATCATTTTATTGCCTCTTATAAACAACAAATTTGCATTTAGATTCTCACACGGCTAATTTGTCTCATGATATATATGTATATGTTTACGTTGTGTGTTTCATGTATTGTTTCCTGTGAGCGTCCAAGGGTGGTCATGTCCATGGGATTAGCTTCACGCTATTAGGCATGGCCTCCCTTCAATAGTAGTTTAAACCAATAAAGTTTTTCTTTTACTTATATTTAAAAAAATAATTTGTACTACTATTGATTAATAAATTTCTTATTTATTTCTTATTTATTTCTTAAGCCGTGTTAATTATTATTCTATATTTCTGTCGCCGTTGACCCTGACTGAACCCAGCAGCATAGAGATATCTGTCACTTAGAACTCTCTGAACTCAGCGACTATATACACTACGTCATGTGTTCAAATGGGCAAAGAAGAAGGCCGGAGGGTACATCGACCGAAACATTGTCCAGGTAACAATAAAAATGAGGGCAATAGTCTGAATAATCCAAATAATACAAAAAGGAATATGTTTTGCAATGTGCAACTTTAAGAAAAAGGGTTAGGGTTAGGGTTAGGTTAGGAGAGCATTTAACCCTTACCCCCAAGAAAACGTTAATAATTAATCGCTTGCGATCCTCGCATGTTAAACTTTACCCAAAGGTAAGTGCTATAAGAAAGTGGAATTTATGTGCATAGAGATTATATATATATATATATATATATATATATATATATATATATTATAGAGAGAGAGAGAGAGAGAGAGAGAGAGAGAGAGAGATATCAACCCAAACAGTATATAGATATGAGCCACCGTTAGCCACAGGAAACTAACCAGTGTTAGAGAGGTGACAGACAATGTTTAGTGCACCTTTTCTAGCTCTATCCCATTGGTTTGGGTGAGTAGCGCTCTCCTAAATAGGGCTGCTCAGATACAAGAATCTCCACCAGGGTCAGTTTCTGTCACAACAACGATGTTAGGATAAGACTCCTGCCGCCAATGTCTAGATATGTAACTGCATGCTTCCAACTGGTCAGGCACACGTCGCCACACATCCATCGCCATGGGACATTTTGATAGGTTGATAGATGAAAAGAAAACAAGGGAACATTTGTACATCATGGTATTATAGTGGTCAACGCTTGTACAACACGAATACCACCCTAAATGTTCATGATTATTATCCAGTGACAAACCGTAACAAGATAACCGGGATCATGTCAATAGCAGGTGTTAAGTCAGAGTTGTCCTTCTCCTAGTTGGATAACCTAACAAGGAATAAGGGGTCCAACACTTCCAGAAATAATGTTCTAGATTATCGTTGAGCCAATAGCTTCCTTTTTCGTCCTGCAGGGTGTCTAGCCACCCTCCTCATCAGATATTTGTATGTATTTAATTGAACTCATCCGCTACAGGAAAATCGTTTGGTTTGGTTTGGTTTGGTTTGGTTTGTTTAATGATATATCAATCCTGTGGGTTATTTATTGCCAAAAACTGTTAGTAAAAAAAAAAGTAAAGTCGACGGGGCGGCCTAAAGTCGGTATCAGCCAGTCAGCGAGGGAGTCTATCCCCTTTTCAATAGCGCTAGACCAAGGAGATTGTTTTTGGCATCTGAGGTGGAGCGCCATACCTACCATCAGCTCCTTACTTTACCACACAGATCCCTGTGCTACTCATACGCTGAGTTGGCGAGGACCGGTATCGAACTAGGAACATTGTGGTTTCTAGCCGAACGCTCTACCGACTGAGCTAACCCGGCTCATAAAAAAAAAAAACTGTTAGAGTGTGAGATAAAAGTTGGTACTCTAGTTTCCTTTACTGGTGTAATTTTTGTACATATATTTCAAGAATATATTTTATATCTGATTCATAATTTCCCATTTATTTTTTTATTTCTGTTAAGAAGGATACAATATCATCCATGCTAGTATTCTTAAATATATTCCTCATTTTATTATTTGCGTTGAAACACTTCTTTCTGATTGGAGCGAAAGCCCCACATTCTATGAAGAAATGTTTGACAGTGCAGGGTGTTTCACATGTTTTGCATCGTGGCATCCCTTTGTTTCCATTACTTCCAGGTCGACTCTGAACTAGAGTATTAGTACTTGTTTGGGTTCCATAAATCGGATGTCATGGGTATGATGTTAAAGTGCATCTAATGGTGAAGTTCCAATTTTGGAGCTCTAGGGAGTGTGGAGTACTCCTTCATTGCCATTACCCCCAGGTCCAATCTGACCCGGACTGGTTATATCTGTTAGAGTTCCACCCTGGTTAAATAGAAAAAAAAATGAGTTTAAAAAAAGCGTTATTAAAACTAATAAATTGTGAAGACTATGAAGATTCTGTTTTTACTCAGTTTAGTTACATTAAGTTTTTAAAAGAATGAATACCCAACAAGAATGAATAAACAAACGTCTTCAGCATAAATAACCCATCAAATGTTGACATGCCATAAAATAATCCAACAAAATATTATTAAAAGCATCACCAATGAATAAGTACACTTAAAATTGGGGTGACTATGAAGATTCTGTTTTTACTCAGTTTAGCTACATTAAGTTTTTAAAAGAATTGAATATCCAACAAGAATGAATAAAACAAAATGTCTTCAGCATAAAATAACCCAAAGTGTTGACATGCCATAAAATCTAACTAACCAAAATATTAAGTATTAAAGTATCACCAATAAATAAGTACACCTAATAAATTGAGATGACTATGAAGATTCAGTTTTTACTCAGTTTAGCTACATTAGGTTTTAAAAAAAAAAATTAAATACCCAACAAGAATGAATAAAACAAAACGTCTCCGGCATAAAATAAGTCTACAAGTGTTGACATGCCGTAAAATCCAATCAACCAACCAGCCAACAAACCAATTATATACGGGTCAAATAAATCTATTTAGAAATCATTCGTATTTGATGAGATGGTTTGCAAAAAAAAAAAAATCCGATATGAGTGTGTGCAAAAAAAGTAAAAAAATAACACGAGAAACAACTACACCAAAAATGTAAATACGAAGTACTATGAAGAGTACCCGTTCATCGACATTACTACCCGTATCGAACGGGTTGGGTAAATACCGACTAAATACTTTTTCTTAGCAAAAAAAAAAAGAGAAACTTTCTCGATTTTCTCTTGAAGGAGCTGAAACGGTAAGAAATAGAAATTCTCTATTTGGATACAATACATTTCATAGACTGACAATAAAGGTTCGGCTACCAAAATTTTCTATTGGATATTTCCAGCTAGGAAACCCAGGAGAGACAAAAAAATGTTGTCCAATATCATTAATCAATAATGCAGCTTTAAAGGCTGCTGATCGATAATGATCGAAAAAACATCAATCAAAGAAGTTCAGTAAATTACAATCTATCGATTGAAACTATGTTGGCCCATTTAAAGGCGATTTTGCAAGAAAGAGAAGAAGAGAAGAAGAAGAAGAAGAAGAAGAAGAAGAAGAAGAAGAAGAATGAAAGAAGAAGAAGAAATGAAAGAAAGAAGAAGAAGAAAGAAAGAATGAAGAAGAAAAAGAAGAAGAAGAAGAAGAATGAAAGAAGAAGAAGAAGAAGAAGAAAGAAGAAAGAAGAAGAAGAGAAGAGAAGAAGAAAGAAAGAAAAAGAAGAAGAAGAAGAAGAGAAGAAGAAGAAGAAGAATGAAAGAAGAAGAAGAAGAAGAAGAAGAAGAAGAAGAAAGAAGAAGAAGAAGAAGAAGAAGAAGAAGAAGAAAGAAGAAAGAAAGAAGAAGAAGAAGAAGAAGAAGAAGAAGAATGAAAGAAGAATGAATGAAGAAGAAGAATGAAAGAGAAGAAGAAGAAGAAGAGAAGAAAGAAGAAGAAGAAGAAGAAGAAGAAGAAGAAGAAAGAAGAAGAATGAAAGAAGAAGAAGAAGAAGAAAGAAGAAGAAGAAGAAGAAGAAGAAGAAGAAGAAGAAGAAGAAGAAGAATGAAAAGATGAAGAAGAAGAAGAAAAAGAAGAAGAAGAATTGAAAGAAGAAGAAGAGAGAAGAAAGAAGAAGAAGAAGAAGAAGAAGAAATGAAAGATGAAGAAGAAGAAGAAGAAAAAAAGAAGAAGAAGAATGAAAGAAGAAGAAGAAGAAGAAGAAGAAGAAGAAGAAGAATGAAAGATGAGAGAAGAAGAAGAAAGAAGAAGAAGAA
>CM042179.1:46670352-46695352 GCA_023376005.1 Doryteuthis pealeii
CCCAAAAGGACTAGAAAAGGGCCTGGAAAGTTTGGAAATCAGAGGAAGGATTGAAACCATTCAGAACACTGCACTGCTGCAATATGCCAGAATACTCAGAAGAGTCCTGGAGACCTGAAGTGACTTGCTGTCACTCAGACTCCTGTGAAAGACCATCAGTTAACACTGATGTGAAAACTCAAAAGGAGTAAATAATAATAATAATAATAATGATTATGACGATGATAATAATAATAATAATAATAATAATAATAATAATAATAATAATGCCATGTCAACTAACCATATAAAGGCAAAAATAGATAAGACGCAGCGGAATAGCAAGTGCAGAATGTGTGGCGACAGAGACAAAACGGTCAATCATGTAATAAGCGAATGCAGCAAACTAGCACAAAGAGAGTACAAGACTGGGCATGACTGGATGGGAAAGGTTATCCACTGGGAATTGTGCAAGAAATTCAATTTTCACCATACAACTAAATGGCATATGCACAAAGCCCGAACCTGTCCTGGCGAATGTAACACATAAAATTCTCTGGGACTTCGAGGTACAGACGGATCACCAAATACCGACCAGGAGACTAGAGGAACAGAACCTGTCATCTCTTGGATTTTGCCGTCCCGGTCGATCACCGAATGAATCGTGCCATAGGTGAGATTCAAACTTTATGTGTGTGTGTGCAGTCGATCAAGGCCAGACCTACTAGTACGCCAAATGATACGCCAACAGTTTTCGGTACTTATGCAGAATAGCGCGCAAGAGATAATATCATTAGATTATGCACAAAAAGCATTACATTTCATTTAAATATCTGAAACCTTTGAAACGCTAGATTAGGGTTAGTTTTAGGTTAAGGTTAATTTTTTAGGGTCAGTTTTAGGATCAGTGTTAGGGTTAGTATTAGTATTAATGCAGAATAGCGCACAAGAGATAAATCGATTTACGTTATATACATATGAGAAATTAATATCATTAGATATATAAAAAGCATTGGTTACTTATGCAAGAAACGCGCAAAGATAATATCATGAGTATAAAAAGCATTGGTAACTAAAATGCAGAATAGCGCGCAAGGGATAATATCATTAGATTACGTATAAAAAGCATTGGTACTTATGCAGAATAGCGCGCAAGAGATAATATCATTTAGATTTACGTATAAAAAGCATTGGTACTTATGCAGAATAGCGCTCAAGATAATATCATAGATTACGTATAAAAAGCATTGACTAATGCAGAATAGGGCGCAAGAGATAATATCATTAGATTACGTATAAAAAGCATTGGCACTAATGCAGAATAGCGCGCAAGAGATAATATCATTAGATTACGTTAAAAGCATTGGCACTAATGCAGAATAGCACGCAAGAGATAATATCATTAGATTACGTATAAAAAGCATTGGTATAATGCAAATTGCGCGCAAGAGATAATATCATTAGATTACGTATAAAAAAGCATTGGTACTAATGCAGAATAGCGCACAAAGAAGATAATATCATTAGATTACGTATAAAATGCATTGGTACTAATGTAGAATAGCGCGCAAGAGATAATATCATTAGATTACGTATAAAAGCATTGTACTATGCAAATACGCAACAATAGATATATCATTAGATTACGTATAAAAAGCATTGGTACTAATGCAGAATAGCGCGCAAGAGATAATATCATTAGATTACGTATAAAAAGCATTGGTCTATGTAATAATAGCGCGAAGAGATATAATCATTAGATTAACGTATAAAAAGCATTGGTACTAATGCAGAATAGCGCGCAAGAGATAATATCATAAGATTATGTATAAAAATCATTATATTTCACGGAAATACCCGAAACCATTGAGCCAATTGGATTAAGGCAAGGGTTATAGTTACGGTTAGGGGTAGGATTAATTTTTGGGTTTGGGTTAGTGTTATGGTTAAGTTTAGGCTACTGCGTAAGTTACCTAAATCTACTGCAATTTATACGTAAAATACGATTCTTATGACATTATCTCTTGTGCACTATTCTGCATTTGTACCAAAGCTACTTCGGAAGTTTCCGACATTTAATGCTATTTATACGTAAAATGCGATTCTAATTATATTTTTTATCGCTTGTGCGCTATTCTGCATTTGTACCTAGGCTACTTCGAGAGTTTCCATAATCTAATGTTATTTATACGTCTAATGCAATTCTAATGATATTATCTCTTGCACGCTATTCTGCATTTGTACCAAGGCTACTTCAGAAGTATCCGATATCTAATGCTATTTATACGTAAAATGTTATTCTAATGACATTATCTCTTGCGCACTATTGTGTATTAGTACCTAGTCTACTTCGAGAGTTTCCATAATGTTATTTATACGTCTAATGTGATTCTAATGATATTATCTCTTGCGCGCTATTCTGCATTTGTACTAAATTTCCGGCTGCAAATGTCTGAATTTTGGTCTCAGAGGGTCGCATGATACGCGGGTAGATGCGGTAAATAAATGAATAAATAAATGAATAAATCTTGTGACCCGTCAGCCGTAATTTGGAAACCTCCAGTCTAGATCACATAGAAATTAAATCATATCAATCAATATTTGTATTTAGTTTGATAATAAAATAATACCGTGTTTCCCCGAAAATAAGACAGGCATTACATTAATTTTCACTCCAAAATATAACACTAGGGTTTATTTTCGGGGGATGTCGAGTGTTTGCGTCGCATGATGTGATTGTGAAGAATGCTTATTTCTTTCGTCTGTCTACCACTCTCAACCTAGGGATTATGGAGGGCTTAAATTAAAAGCATCTTGAAAATGTTTTGACGATTTTGAGTAATGTGACGTAGTTTTGGTTACTGACAAATATAGACCGATTCTCTATAAATAGATTTAAAAAAAAAATATTTTAGTTCTTTTGTTTTTGTAACCGGTGCCATTAATGATGTGGGGGGCAACAGTTGGTTGTTTAAGACAGAGAGAGGGGGGAGGGGCTTGTATTAATTTCCACTCAGGCTCATTTTTGAAGGGATGTCAGGTGTTTGTGTCACATGACATGATTGTGAAGATTGCTTATTTCTTTCATCTCTCTGCCGCTCTCAACTAGGGCTTATTTCAAGGGGGAAGGCTTATATTAAAATCTTCAAGGCACCTCACGTGGTGTAATGGTTATCAAGCTAGATTCGCAGAGCATTGTTAATGAGTTCGATTCTCATTGGGCACCCCGTACTTCTGGCCTGTTCCACATCTAAGCTATGCTTAGTAAATAACTATATTAAAATCTTACTGGAAGCGCGTGGTGTAATGGTTAAAGTCATGGGAAATGGACTCGTCGCCCCGAGTTCAAATCCTGGACTTGGTAATTGCATTTCACTTAGCGCTAATACCCTTGGGAAAGGTATGAATTCTACTCTCCCTCCAGCTATGGATAAATAGTAGGGGCAGTCTGGGCTCTTTAACCTCGGTTAGGCAATCGGTCTAGGAGAAGTAAAACTCTGAATTCAAACCTGTTCAACTCGGCTTAAGAAATTGACCTTGTTTCACATCCTGCTCGTGCGGAGGGGTTGGTAAATATATACATATTAAAATCTTCCTGAAAAATCACGCTAGGGCTTATTTTCCAGGTAGGACTTATCTTCGGGAAAACACGGTAATACACCAACTGACTGGCCTGTAAGTTCCAGTAGTAAAAGCTCTCAGTTTCGGTCTCTAAAAGTCGCATGATACCCCGGGTAGATACGGTAAATAAATAAATAAATCTTGTGGTAAGTCGGGTGTATACCGTGAGCCGTAATTTGGAAATCTTAGTTCTTGATGACAGAGACATCAAATCGATTAATCAATATTCGTATTTAGTTCGATGACAAAATAATAATTACCACATATCTTGTGCTTTGTTAGTTCAGTTCGTATGGTTAATCGGTCGGTTGGCTGGTTGGTTGGTTGGATTTTACGGCATGTCAACCCTTGTTGGTTTATTTTATGCAAAAGACGTTTTGTTTTATGAATTCTTGATGGGTGTTAACAACACAATTTTAAAAACACATTTTTAAACTCATTTTTCTATTCAACCCATCGGTGGGACCCTAACAGGTATTACTACTCCGGGTCAGAGTGAACCTGGTAGTAATGGTGACGAAGGAGTACTTCACACTCCCCAGAGCTCCAGAATTGGAACACCGCCATTAGATGCAATTTAATGTCATACCCAGGTTACTAAGACCGTAGCCCACCGCCATCTAGTACATATATAATAAAAAGGGAGTAATGGCGATGAAAGGGTACTCCACATTTCGCACAGTTCCAGAATTAGATGCAGTTTAACGTCATACCCAAGATACTAAATCTTGTGGTAAATCAGGTGTATCCCGTGAGCCATAATGTGGGAACCCCCAAACCAGATCACACTGACATCAAATCAATCAATCAATATCTGTATTTAGTTTGATAATGAAATAATGATTAACGCATATCTTGTACTTCGTTGGTTCAGTTCGTGCGGTCGGTGTTCGATCTTCGAAAAAGGAAGCAATATTTTTTTCCTATATCTCTGAATGTTTGAGATGAGGCTTGATGATTAGTATTATCTGCGTTATTCGGACTATTGTCCTCATCTTCATTGTTATCTGTACAACGTTTCGGCCGATATGCCCTCCGGCCTTCTTCAGGTATTTCTTGTCGGACTCGGGAACCTTCTTTTCGAACTCGGGAACCTTCTTTTCGAACTCGGGAACTTTCTTTACGGACTCAGGAACTTTCTTGTCGTAATCGGGAACCTTCTTGTCGTAATCAGGAACCATCACGGAACTTTGAACCCAACTCTTTATTCTGTCCACGGGGGGATCCTGTTCTCATTCCGCTAACCATAGCTGGGGTAGAGGCGTTAAGCTGTGTTAATTATTATTGTACAGATAACAATGAAGATGAGGACAATAGTCCGAATAACGCAGATATTTTTTTTTGTTTCATTATACTCCTAACTTAAAATTTTGCTCAACTAAACTATAATATCAACAATAATCTCATTTTTTAAAAAATCTATTCAACCCTTAGATGTGACCCTAACAGGCACTACCAGTCCGTGTCACAGTGGACCTGGAAGTAATGGCGATTAAGAGGTACGGGCTGGGTTAGCTCATTCGGTAGAGCATTCGGCTAGAAACCACAAGGTTCCTAGTTCGATACCGGCCCTTGCCAACTCAGCGTATGAGTAGTACGGGGATCAGTGCGGTAAAGTAAGAAGCTGACTGTAGGTGTGGCGCTCCACCTCAGACGCAAAAAAAACAATCTTCTTGGTCTAGCGCTAGTGAAAAGGGGAAGCTGACTGTAGGTGTGGCGCTCCACCTCAGACGCAAAAAAAAACCAATCTCCTTGGTCTAGCGCTAGTGAAAAGGGGATAGACAACCTCGCTGATAGGCTGATACCGACTCTAGGCCACCCCGACGACTTTACTTTTTTACCACATTCCACAGAGCTCTAGAATCGGAACTTCAACATTAGACGCAGTTTAACGTCATACCCAGGACACTCGTACGGTCGGTGTTCGAACCTTGAAGACAGGAGTAACAAAATCGTTTTTTATTTGTTCATTATAATCTTAACAAACCTTTGCTCGACTAAATTATCCTTGGTCAATATCAATAATAATCGCATTTTCTGTATTTAAACAATGTAATTAAATTTGTTTCTTCCCGCTTTGTGTTCTCTGTGTCTCGTTTTCGGATGGGCACTTTGCCAGCACTTCCGCCCTTTTTTTTTATTGTGGTTTAAATCTACAATTCTTTCCCGCCTCAACGCAGCCAAGTGTTTAGTGTGTCTTTCATGAATTAATATGTTGATTAATTTTTAACACAATGAAGTGTCGTCCTGTAAAGAATCGGACCCTATTGACATACAAAGTCGTTTTTGGTTACACGTGTCAAATATCTATCAGTGAGTTGAGAGCGATAAATGGAGGAAAGAAATTTTGGAGTACCTCGCCAGATGTTATGTTAATGAGAATCGTTGACAGTAATTTAACAGGAAAAAAAAAAGAGGGAAGATCTTTATTTTTCTCTTTATTTTTATTTTTATTATTTTCATTCTTAAGAGTAAAACGTCGTCAACTTGGATACAAAAGAACGAATATGTAAAGAAGTTTATGTTTATTTTTTATTTTTTTCGTGGAAGATTGTGCAGATCTCTGTCTCTGTCTGTCTGTCTGTCTCTGTCTCTGTCTCTCTCTGTCTCTCTCTATCTATCTATCTATCTATCTATCTATCTATCTATCAGTCTGTTTCTCTCTCCCTCTCTCTCTCTCTCTCTCTCTCTCTCTCTCTATCTATCTATCTATCTGTCTGTCTGTCTGTTCCCTATCTATCTATCTATCTATCAGTCTGTTTCTCTCTCCCCCCTCTCTCTCTATCTATCTGTTTGTTTCTCTATCTATCTATCTATCCATCTATCTATCTGTTCCTATCTATCTATTCTATCTGTCTCTCCCTGTCTCTCCCTCTCTCTCTCTCTCTCTCTCTCTCTCTATCTATCTATCTATCTCTCTATCTATATCAATCTATCTATCTATCTATCTATCTATCTATCTGTCTGTTCTTCCCTATCTATCTATCTATCTATCTATCTATCTATCTATCTATCTGTCTGTCTCTCATCCCCCCTCTCTCTCTTCTCCTACTCTATCTATCTATCTATCTATCTGTCTGTCTGTCTCTCTCTCTCTCTCTATGCCTGTTTCTCTCTCTCCCTCTATCTGTCTGTCTCTCTGTCTAACTGTATGTTTTCTCTCTCTCCTCTCCCCCCCCTCTCTCTCTCTCTATCTATCTGACTCTCTATCTGTCTGTTTGTCTCTCTCTTTCTTTCCGTCTCTGTCTCTGTCTATTGATATATTTCTATTTTTCTTCTTTTTTTCTTCTGTCTAACGTTTCTATTTCTCTCCCACACTCAATCAATCTGGAAATATATGACGTTGATCATTTAAGAGCAGAAAAAACACAATACGTTTCTATGTTGTTGTATTTTATTATCAATCCAGTCAATGAATTCAGACTTCTATTTATTCATTCGTAGAGAAATCTTTTCTTTCTTTTCTTTTTTCTTTCTATTTTTACATTTCTTATACATTTTGTTCTTACTAAATTTTCTTTATCCTCTCTTTTTTATTTCTAATTTTCTTTCTTTCTTCATTTCTTCATTTATCTATTTTTCTTTCTAATTTTTTTTCATCCCTTTTTTCTTTCATTCTTAAAAAAAATTAATCTATTCTTTCTTTCTTTCTTTTTTCTTTCTTTCTTTCTATCTAATTTTTCTTTTATCCCTTCTTTCTTTCATTCTCTCTTTTTCATTTTTTCTTTCTTCTTTCTTCCTTTTCTTTCTTTCATTCATTTTTCTTTCTTTCATTTTCTACTTTTCTTCTTTATTTTTTTTCTAATTTTTCATTCCATTCTTTCTTTCTTTTTTGCTTTCTAATTTTTCTTTCTTCCATTCATTTTTCTTTCTTTCTTTTTCTACTTTTCTTCTTCCTTTTTTCTTTCGTTCCATTCTTTCCATTCTTTATTTCATTCTTTCTTTCTTTCTTTTTGCTTACTTTCTTCTTTCTTTCTTTCTTCCTTTCTATTTTTTACTTTTCTTCTTCATTTTTTCTTTCTATTTTGCCTTTCTTCTCGTCTTTTTTATTTGGAATTTCTTTCTTTCTTTCTTTCTTTCTTTCTTTCTTTCTGTCTGTATCTCCCCCTCTTTCTCCCCCTCTCTCTCTCCTTGTATAAATTTATTGATATTAGTGTATTATGTATATTTTCTAAAATATGCAATAATTATGACAATGTTTAACATTAGAAATTCACACAATTCTGGAATTTGAAAAATATAAGTATCAAAAAGGAAAAAAAACAAACAAGTGTAATAAGTAATTGAGAGTTACCTCCCCTATTTTACTCTTACCTCCCCTTTGGGGAACTCTCTGGTGTTTCTAAGAGTATATAAGCTCTCAGTAAATTATTACATTATTCTAAGTTGAATAAAGCTTTCTTAAGCCTATCCGTGTTTACGTTTATCATTACAATAGGTTAGATCTTTTGTTCTTTTTGAGGGGTGGGGGGGGATACTTTTCTAACTTATTTTCCTAGGATTTGGTTTGGTTCATTCGTTTTACGGCACATCAACTCATATCGGGGTATCTAATGCTGAAACAAGTCATTTCGATAAAACTTTCTATGTAAGAATTTAATTTTGAGTATAAAAACACGGATACGTAAATTATATGCTACAAAAGGATTGTTATAAGTAATTGAGAGTTACCTCCCCTATTTTATTATTACCTCCCCATTAGGGAACTCTTTGGTGTTTCTAAGAGTATATAAGCTCTCAGTGACATTATTCTAAATAGAATAAAGCTTTCGTAAGCCTACCTGTGTTTTCGTTTATCATTACGAAAAGTTAGCAGTCGTGAAGACAATAAACTAGAAAATTGATGAAATAAGAATATTTAATCTCGAAACTTTTTATAATTCAAGGAAAGCCGAATATTTTCATCCAACCCGTTCGCCACGGATACTACGCGACTCAAGGTCACAAGTATAGGTCATCCAGCTAGGACCGAATTCACTCCTCAGTAGTAATTGATCTGCGAGACTAGCTTGCTAACTATTACTCTACGATATATCTAGGTATTTACCCAACCTGTTCACCATGGGTAGGATGTGACACAAGGTCAAAAGTGTGGAGGTGTGTGGTCTAATGGTTAGAGCTGTAGGAAATAGACTCGTTGACCCGAGTTCAAATCCTGGACGAAGCTACAGTTCACATAGCGCTAATACCCCTGTGAAAGGTATGAATCCAAATACTCTCCCTCCAGCTATGGGTAAATAGTACGGCAGGCTGGGCTCTAACCTTTGTTAGGCAACCAGTCTAGGAGAAGGAAAACTCTGAATTCAAATCTGTTAAACTCCGCTTGGGGTGGTCACTACTAGAATAGTCTCTGTCTAATTAGTGATCTATTTCACTAATTTTTATAGGTCATTCAGCGAGGGTCGAGATCGCTATTCAGTAGTAATTGATCTGCAAGACTAGCTTGCTAACCAGTAAACCATGATAGGAGTAGGTATTTACCCAACCCGTTCGCCCCGTTTAGAGTGTGGCACAAGGCCACAAATATAGGGCATCCAGTCAGGATCGAACACCCTATTAACTAGTACACCACGATGCGATTCCTTCGCTATTTACCCAAAACGTTTATCACACGTAGGACACGTGCTATGAGTTTTGTAGCCATTTTTAGGCTGCAAGTGAGAGCACTTTATAGTGGGGATTCCTTTGTGTTCCTTAGTGTTAGGTAGAATCCTTGGTTGCTGATCCGTCTGTCCGCGTCGAATACCAGCAATTGAGGGGCTTTGAAAATAGGCAATTAAATAGTTAACTAACCACGTATTCTGACGTGTTGATTTGCTCATTGAATCCATGCACCCATGAAGAGTCTATAAGTTTAAGTGGTGGACTTCAGCACACCCTTATATCATTAGGTCTCAAGTAGGTAGCATACAGTAAAGATCGAATTCGCTATTCAGTAGTAATGGATTTATGAGACTAGCTTGCTAACCATTACATCACTATGGGACGCCCTTGTTTATCCTAACTAGACACCACGGGTAGGATGTGACACAAGGTCACACCCCGATGGGAGGCCTTAGGTATTTGCACAACTTTGACATCAAATCTTTGCTCGTAGGGTGTGTGCTCCACGTTGAGAATCACTGAAATAGACTGTATGGTACCGTAACTTCTTAAATTGCTGACTGCTTGCAAGCGGCAAGAATGCCATGCTTCATTCTAATATCTTATTATAATAAAGATTCGGTGTCTGTCTGTAATCAAAACTACGTCATTGCTTACTTTACAATACTCAGGAATTGCATAAGTTTTTAATTTATAGTCAAAATAGTATTTAATTTATTGTCATAATCCTTAATACAGAGAATGAATCTTATTCATCAACGATGTTTCTATGAAAATCAGAGTCACATTTGAGTCAAAACAGTGCATATTATTAGTGCATTTAAAATCTTGCAATGTGGTTTATATACCACGAAGAAATAAAGGTTTACATGATATATGGTGTGGTTAATTTGAATACTGGTTTTAACAAAACCGAGTTTAATAAATTATTATTTAATGCTATTGATCTCTAATATCATAGTTTTATTCTCCAACGTATTAAAATCAATCCTATGAATGATTTTATAAAGAAAACAAGTAAGATATAATTGAATTAAGTGTAATATTTTTATATGAGTTCTTATTTAATTTCGTTAGGTTTTCCAATTAAAGATTACATTAAAACTTTAATGCGCACGCCCGAATGCTAGTTCTTTTTTCTTCTTAATTTTCATTAACATTCTCTTCTTCACTCAATTTTATTAAATTCTTATTAATTAATACAATATATGGTCTTCTCGCCGGGATTAGGTGATCCGTTTGTATCTCAAAGTCCCGAAGAATTTTATGCATATCATTTTCTTGGATAGCTTCTGGTTTGAGCATATACCATTTGGCAGCATGGTCAAAATTTTGATCTTTTGTACAATACCCAATAGATCACCTTTCCCACTCGGTCTTGCCTTGTACTCTCTTGGTGATAGTTCGCTGCATTAGGTTATTCTATGATTAAGCAATTAATCTCTGTCACCACAAAACTTACAGTTTCTATT
The DNA here is from genome assembly GCA_023376005.1 of Doryteuthis pealeii. Lineage (NCBI taxonomy): Eukaryota > Metazoa > Mollusca > Cephalopoda > Myopsida > Loliginidae > Doryteuthis > Doryteuthis pealeii. The sequence continues at coordinate 46,681,029 of CM042179.1, forward strand.
CATCTGCATATTGTCAATCTTTGCTTTGAATTGAGAGGAGGTTGAATGACAGCAAGTCTCATTATTATTATTATTATTATTATTATTATTATTATTATTATTATTATTATTATTATTATTATTATTTACTCCTTTTGAGTTTTCACATCAGCGTTAGCTGATGGTCTTTCACTGGATTCTGAGTGACAGCAAGTCTCGTCAGGTCTCCAGGACTCTTCTAAGTATTCTGGCAGATTGCAGCAGTGCAGTGTTCTGAATGGTTTCAATCTTTCCTCTGATATCCAAACTATCCAAACCCTTTTCCAATCCTTTTGGGACTGTTCCAAGTGCACCAACTACAATTGGTATCACTTTATTATTATTATTATTATTATTATTATTATTATTATTATTATTATTATTATTTATATCATCATCATCATCATCATCTTCTTCTTCTTCTTCTTCTTCTAATCATTATTGTTATTATTATTATTATTGATATCATCATCATCATCATCATCATCATCATCCTTCTTCTTCTTCTTCTTCTTCTTCTTCTTTCTTCTTCTTCTTCTTCTTCTTCTTCTTCTAATCATTATTGTTATTATTATTATTATTGATATCATCATCATCATCTTATTATTATTATTATTATTATTATCATTATTATTATTATTATTATTATTATTATTATTATTATTATTAACTTTTTCTTTTTTCTTCTTCTTCTTATTATTATTTTTCGCACCCATCTAGGCTCTCTTCTTCTTCTTCTTCTTCTTCTTCTTCTTCTTCTTCTTCTTCTTCTTCTTTCTTTCTTTCTTTCTTCTTTCTAGCTTCTTCTCCATTTACTTTGAAAACTTATTGCCGATGTTTATTATTGCATCACAATAGAGTGATCGCGCGTACATCGTATCCAAATATTGTGGTATTTTATCCCTTTGAGCAGATCTAGACTATCAACGATAAAGTAACATCCACGATTAAACATGATAGCAATAGATATGCCGCCGCACAATGACTCGAAGGGGTTGCTCCTGATGTAATTTTCACTAGATTAGATTTTGTTGATAAGAGAAAATAGGATTATTAAACAGGGGGATTATCCCCTAGGGATTTTAGAATGAAGTGTAACAGACTGTATCCAGTAGACCTTTGAGAGGTCATAAAGTGGAGAGAGGGGGGTAAGGCAATTGACCAAAGAAAATTCTGTAAGATTGGTTGGTGGGGGGTGGTGGGGCGTTGTGGAGATGAAAGAAGGTCGAAGCAATTGTTTAGCAGTCTGTTGGTTGACTACCAGACATAATAAAGCGATCTTGATTTAATCAGCGAGTCAAAAGGCCACGGACCAGAATTAACTAAGCGAAAAAAGAAAAAAGAAAAAAGAAAAGAAAAAGATCGTAATATAAACACGAAGCAAATTGTTTTTTTTAAGGAAAATGCTAATGAACGCCAATTGAAATAAAAATATTTATTTTGAAAGCAAATGAATGGATTATTAATAGAAAATGTAATTGAAAAAAAAAAAAGGGAAAAAGGAAAAGAAAGAAAGAAAATAAGAAGAATAAGGACCAGTTTAGCTCAGTCGGTAGATCATTGGCCATGGAATCGCAAGGTTCCTGGCTCGATACCAAAGTTGTGATGCTGATGATAGTCGTGGCGCTTCACCCTAGCAATAAAAAAGTAATTGAAAACAAAAAGAAAAAGAAAAGGAAAGAAAATAATGAGAATAAGGACCAGTTTAGCTCAGTCGGTAGATCATTGGCCTTGAAATCGCAAGGTTCCTGGCCCGATACCAAAGTTGTGGTGTTGATGATAGGCGTGGCGCTTCACGCTAGGAATAAAAAGTAATTGAAAAAAAAAAGATAAAGAAAAGGAAAGATAAATGAGAATAAGAACCAGTTTAGCTCAGTCGGTAGATCATTGGCCTTGAAATCGCAAGGTTCCTGCCCGATACCAAAAGTTGTGGTGTTGATGATAGGCGTGGCGCTTCACCTAGCAATAAAAAAGTAATTGAAAAAAAAAAGAAAAGAAAAGGAAAGAAATAATGAGAATAAGGACCAGTTTAGCTCAGTCGGTAGATCATTGGCCATGAAATCGCAAGGTTCCTGGCTCGATACCAAAGTTGTGGTGCTGATGATAGGCGTGGCGCTTCACCCTAGCAATAAAAAAGTAATTGAAAACAAAAAGAAAAGAAAAGGAAAGAAAATAATGAGAATAAGGACCAGTTTAGCTTAGTCGGTAGATCATTGGCCATGAAATCGCAAGGTTTCTGGTTCGATACCAAAGTTGTGGTGCTGATGATAGGCGTGGCTTCACCCTAGCAATAAAAAAGTAATTGAAAAAAAAAAAAAAAAAGAAAAGGAAAGAAAATAATGAGATAAGGACCAGTTTAGCTCAGTCGGTAGATCATTGGCCATGAAATCGTAAGGTTCCTGGCTGGATACCAAAGTTGTGGTGCTGATGATAGGCGTGGCGCTTCACCCTAGCAATAAAAAGTAATTGAAAACAAAAAAGAAAAAGAAAGAAAGAAAATAATGAGAATAAGGCCAGTTTAGCTCAGTCGGTAGATCATTGGCCATGAAATCGTAAGGTTCCTGGCTCGATACCAAAGTTGTGGTGCTGATGATAGGCGTGGCGCTTCACCCTAGCAATAAAAAAGTAATTGAAAAAAAAAAAAAGAAAAGAAAAGGAAAGAAAATAATGAGAATAAGGACCAGTTTAGCTCAGTCGGTAGATCATGGCCATGAAGTAAGGTTCTGGCTCGATACCAAAGTTGTGGTGCTGATGATAGCGTGGCGCTTCACCCTAGCAATAAAAGTAATTGAAAACAAAAAAAGAAGAAAAGGAAAGAAAATAATGAGAATAAGGACCAGTTTAGCTCAGTCGGTAGATCATTGGCCGTAAGGTTCCTGGCTCGATACCAAAGTTGTGGTGCTGATGATAGGCGTGGCGCTTCACCCTAGCAATAAAAAAGTAATTGAAAAAAAAAGAAAAAGAAAGAAAGAAAATAATGAGAATAAGGACCAGTTTAGCTCAGTCGGTAGATCATTGGCCATGAAATCGTAAGGTTCCTGGCTCGATACCAAAGTTGTGGTGCTGATGATAGGCGTGGCCGCTTCACCCTAGCAATAAAAAAGTAATGAAAAAAAAAAAAAAGAAAAAGAAAAGGAAAGAAAAATTGGAATAAGGCCAGTTTAGCTCAGTCGGTAGATCATTGCCATGAAATCGTAAGGTTCCTGGCTCGATACAAAGTGTGGGCTGATGATAGGCGTGGCGCTTCACCCTAGCAATAAAAAAGTAATTGAAAACAAAAAAGAAAAAGAAAAGGAAAGAAAATAATGAGAATAAGGACCAGTTTAGCTCAGTCGGTAGATCATTGGCCATGAAATCGTAAGGTTCCTGGCTCGATACCAAAGTTGTGGTGCTGATGATAGGCGTGGCGCTTCACCCTAGCAATAAAAAAGTAATTGAAAAAAAGAAAAGAAAAGGAAGAAAATAATGAGAATAAGGACCAGTTTAGCTTAGTCGGTAGATCATTGCCATGAATCGCAAGGTTCCTGGTTCGATACCAAAGTTGTGGTGCTGATGATAGGTTTGGCGCTTCACCCTAGCAAAAAAGTAATTGAAACAAAAAGAAAAAGAAAGGAAAGAAAATAATGAGAATAAGGACCAGTTTAGCTTAGTCGTAGATCATTGGCCATGAAATCGCAAGGTTCCTGGTTCGATACCAAAGTTGTGGTGCTGATGATAGGTTTGCGCTTCACCCTAGCAATAAAAAAGTAATTGAAAAAAAAGAAAAAGAAAAGGAAAGAAAATAATGAGAATAAGGACCAGTTTAGCTTAGTCGGTAGATCACTGTTAATAGAATCGCAAGGTTCCTGGTTCGATACTAACTCTCGCTAACTCAGTGCCTGATTATCACAGCTTGAATCTGTGCGGCAAAGTGGGGGAGCTGATGATGTGTGGCGCTTCTCCCCAGCAATAAAAATGCTTCACTGTTTGCTGAGGGACGGTAAGTCTCCTAACATCTCCAGGACTCTTCTGAGTATTCTAGCTGATCTTAACAATGTTGTTTTAAGATATTCTCGATTCTTCCTCAGATTTCCAATTCCCCCAGACCTTTTCCAAACTCTTTGGGACCGTTTCTATTATTATCGAGTTTTGCATACTTGCCGTAGCCGGTGCTTCACTGAAGGTTGAGTGACAGCAAGTCTTCCCAGGTCTCCAGAACTCTTCTGAGTATCCTAACTGACGTTAACAATGCTTTAGTTTGTGTGGTCTCGATTCTTCCTCTGATTTCCAATTCACTCAAACATAAACCACCTGCTTAGGCGAGTTTGAAAACCTCATTGAAAGACAACAACAACAACAACAACCGCAGCAGCAATAATAAATAATATAATAATATAATAATAATAATAATAATAATGCCATAAGGACAAAATACATCAAAGCGAAAATTGATAGGACCCAACAAAATAGTAAATGTAGACTTTGCGGTAATAGAGATGAGACTGTAAACCATATACTCTGCGAATGTAGCAAACTAGCACAACGAGAATACAAAACTAGACACGACTGGGTTGGGAAGGTGATCCACTGGGAATTATGCAAAAAATTTAATTTTGACCATGAAAAAAATGGTATATGAATAAACAAGAATCAGTTCTTGAGAACGAAACACATAACATTCTCTGGGACTTTGAAATAAAAACGGATCACCTTTTCCCAGCAAGAAGACCAGACCTAGTGTTGATAAACAAAAAAGAAAGAACTTGTCAACTGGTGGATTTTGCAGTGCCAGCAGATCACAGGGTGAAGCTGAAGGAAAATGAAAAAATAGACAAATATCTGGACCTTGCCAGAGAACTGAAAAAGTTATGGAATATGAAAGTGAAGGTGATACCAATTGTAGTTGGTGCACTTGGAACAATCCCAAAAGGATTGGAAAAGGGTCTGGAAAGTCTGCAAATCAGAGGAAGGATTGAAAACCATTCAGAACACTGCACTGCTGCAATCTGCCAGAATACTCAGAAGAGTCCTGGAGACCTGAGGAGACTTGCTGTCACTCAGATTCCAGTGAAAAGCCATCAGCTAACGCTGTGAAAAACTCAAAGGAAGTGAACAATAATAAAACTGATCACTTAATCCTGGCCATGAGACGAGACCTAGTTTTGATTGACAAGAAGAGGAAGACTTGTCATCTCGTAGATTTTGCCGTCCCGATCGATCACAGAGTGAAAATGAAAGAGAGCGAAAAGATCGACAAATACTTGGACCTTGCTAGAGAACTGAAAAAACTGTGGAACATGAGGGTGAAGGTCGTACCCATTGTAACTGGGGCCCTTGGAACGATTCCCAAGAGCCTGGGAAAGAGTCTGGATGAATTGGAAATCAGAGGAAGATTCGAGACCATCCAGAATACAGCATTATTGAGATCGGCTGGAATACTTAAAAGAGTCCTGGAGACCTGAGGAAACTTGCTGTCACTCAGCCTCCAGTGAACCACCGGTTACGGCGGGTGTGAAGAGCTTAAATGGAGTGAAATAATAATATATATGCATATATATGTTGTTCGTAAGTCATCATAACGCTAATATCATTTTTCTCAATTTCATACTTACTCATTTTGTTTAAATGAGATCGTCTGACAAAATCTTAAACTCACAGAGTATTTTATCTTACTTTTCCACAACAATCATTTTAAATTTTGCTTCGAAAAGAAAATTAATTTAAAAAATAATCTATGCAGAATACCTGAAAAATTTCGATAAATATTCGTCCCTAGTTAAGATATAAAGGGAATGAAATAGATAGATAGAAATTCAAGCATCCCCATATATATATATATATATATATATATATATATATATATATATATTATATATATATATATATAGAAGTTATTGTTTAAAATGTTTTGTTAAAGATCATGGAACACTTTTTATCTCTTTTGTTTCTATCTTCTCTTTTCCTCTTCACTCTATTATGATATATATAATATATATTATATATATATATATATATATATTAATGGTGTGTGTGTGTGTGTGTGTGTTGTGTTTGTGTGTGTGTATGTATGTATGTATAACACTGACATAATTTAGATATGAATAAATTATGATAGATACATTAATTGATAAATATGTACTATCTCACTATATATTATATATATATATATATATATATATATACATATATATATATTAATGAGAGAGAGAGAGAGAGAGAGAGAGAGAGAGAGAGAGACAAATACATGAATAGACCGAGATAAATTGATAATATTAACATACATATATATGCATGTATGTGTGTGTGTGTGTGCTGATAGATAAATGTCTCCATGTGTATTGATAGACAGACAGACAGACAGACAGACAGATAGATTGATAGATAGATAGATAGATAGATCTCAAACAGAAATGCCTGACAAACGATAGAGTCTTAGACTATGACAATATATATGTATATATATATATATATATATATATATATATATATATATATATATATATATATATATATATATATATATATATAGGAATTAACTGTATACATGTGTGTACAGATATGAACGTACATACTGAATATTAGAATAAAAAAAAGTTGTTTATCACAAACGGAATAGAAAACAATGATAATAAGCTGATTTATAACTTATTTATTTGTCGAATCCTTTTTAAGTTGAAAATGTCATCCTATCAAAATGAAAAAAAAAGAAAGGGAAAGAAATTCTAAAAACTGGAACGAAAAAAAAATGTTTTTCTTTGTTTTCTAAAACATAAAATATGTGACCATACCATTAGAAAGAGAGAAAGAAAAACGAAAGACAGAAAGAAAGAAATAATGGAAGAAAGGGAAACGGAAAGAAGTAAAAGAGAAAAAAAATGAGAGTGATAGGTGAAAGAAAGGAACGGGAAAATAAAGAAAGAAAATAAAAGAAGGAAACATGAATAAAAAGAAAGAGGAAAATTAAGTACGTAAGAAAGAAAGAAAGAAAGAAAGAAAGAAAGAAAGGGAAACGAAAAGAAGTAAAAAAGAAAAGAAAGAAGGAAAGAGGAAAAGAAAGGAAATAGGGAGAATAATGAAAGTGAAAAAAGAAATAAATGAATAAAAAAAGAAGAAAATTAAGAAAGAAAGAAAGAAAGAATGAATGAAAAGAGTGAGACAAAGGTAGATAAAGAAATGAAAGAATATATGAAGAAAGAGAAAAAGAAAAGAAAAAAAAAGGAAAGAGGAAAGAAAGAACGAACGAAAGAAAAAAAAATGAGAGAAAGGAAAAACGAAACAGGAAAATAAAGAAAGAAAAATAAAAAGGAAAAAAGAATGAGAGAAACAAACAAATATAAAGATAGAGTAAAATATATGAAGAAGAAGAAGAAAAATAAAGAAAGAGAAAGGAAATAAATAAAAAGAAAGAAAGAGTAAAATAGAAGAAGAAGAAGAAGAAGAAGAAGAAGAAGAAGAAGAAGAAGAAGAAGAAGAAGAAGAAAGAAATAAAAAAAAGAAAATAAAGAGAGAAAGATATTAATCGATGATAATCGATTCTTATTTTTCACCTTGTAATTTTCCATTTTGAAGCCATATGGTTATTTTTACCCCCCACATACAATTACCGGAAATATAGTGCAAGGAGTCAGAAAATAATATGTCACTTTTGGCTTTTTTTTTTAAGATAGAAATATTCAAAAGTTGATTTAATACAAGGTCTGTTTCATGTTCCACAAATTCATTTTAATTTAAAAAGCAAACGTTATTTAAATTCTTGACCAGTTGGAATATAGATAATAGCTGATAAGTTTTGACAAATAAAATGATCTATCTATCTATCTATCTCTATCTATCTATCTATCTATCTATCTAAGCCTATTCGCATCTATCTATCTATCTCAGTTTGTTCATATATACCTCAGTCTGATCTATCTATCTATATATCTATCTATCTATCTGTCTATCTATCTATCTATCATCTATCTATCTATCTATCTATCTATCTATCTATCTATCTATCTATCTATCTATCTATCTCAGAGTGTTCCTATCTATCTCAATTTGTTCATATCTACCTCAGTTTGTTCATATCTACCTCAGTGTGATCATGTCTATCTATCTATCTATCTATCTATCTATCTATCTATCTCAGGCTTTCCATCTCTCTCTATCTGTCTATTCCCTATCTATCTATCTATCTATCTATCTCAGTTTGTTCATATCTACTTAACTCAATTTGACCATATCTATCTCTCTCTCTATCTCTCTCTCTCTCTCTCTCTCTCTCTCTCTAATATATATATATATATATATATATATATATATATATATATAGTATAGATAAAAGGATATGAAAACAACACAATATGCTGTTAAAGTGAAAATATTTTATATCATATTCATAGCTAATATTGAACAATATTTCGATTTATAAAAATCATCTTCAGAGCTTGTTTTTTTACTCCAGACTCATCGAGAGAGGAGACGAAAATGATATGAATTCAAAAGGAAAACATTGATGTTCCAAAAAAGTTATGCGGTAGTTTCAAATATAAGCACATCCGCCACGCGTTTCTTGGTCAGCGACAGTCATGTATATCTTATTGTAACAGTTTTTGAAAAAAGACGACATATTTTCAAATTCGAAAATAGACAAATTCTCTTTTTAAAACCGTTGACGGTAGGCATGCAACAGATTTTTAAAAGAATTTAAAAAGAATTTAAAAAATATTTTTTTATTTTTTATTTTATTTTTATTTTTTTATTTTTCTATTTTTTATTTTTTCTTATAAGTAAAAAGGTATGAAGTGTAAGGTTTCCTTGGGATAATGTGAAATTTAAATTTATCCCAAAGAAACCTTACACTGTTCATACTTATCCCATTCATACTTTTTTACTTTATATATAAGAAGAAAAAATATCTTCTAAAAATCCGTTGCAGGCCTACCGTCAACGGGTTAATACTCATACTATATATATATACATATATATATATATATATAACATATATCAGTATTTCCATATCTCTCTATTTGTCTATTCCCATATATCTATTATCAATCTATCTCAGTTTGTTCATATCTACCTAATTCAGTCTGATCATATCGATCTATCTACCTATCTATCTATTTGATTGCATGTTAATGTGAGTATCTATAATATATATGCTTGTAGGTATGATAATTGTGTTGTATATAAAAAAAGGGAACATTAATTGCATTAGCAAAATAAAAAAACACCCTCCGGATTTTTTAAACATATTGCCTGGGGGGTGGGAGTTAAAAATTCAATGTCAGCGAGTTTGTACCCTAAGTAAGTAAAATCATCAAATTCATTAAAGGATTAAAAAATAAAACAATTTGAAATGTAAACATTAAATATGTATTAAAATAAAACAAACTATATATAGATATATAATACCAGTCATGTATTTATTAAAACTTGTTTAAAAAAAAAACAATGAGGACTGTCTAATGTTGCATGTTCAAATTTTGAGCGTATTTATTCTATGCTATGACGATATAAATATTCATCCAACCCTTCGCCATGGAAACCGGCCCGAGAAAAGAAAAACTGAATTCAAACCTGTTACGCTTCGCTTAAAAATTGACCTCGTGTCACACCTTACTCGTACAGAGGATTTGGGTAAATTCATAAACTACATATTAACCATACATAGCTTAATGCAACCCTTCTTGATCCTTTAACTTAAACCAAAATTATTTGAGGACCTGGAGGACTTTTAAAGAAGTGATGTTAATACCATATCTTCTTCTTCTTCTTCTTCTTCTTTTCTTCTTCTTCTTCTTCTTCTTCTTCTCTTCTTCTTCTTTCTTCTTCTTCTTCTTCTTCACCTTCTTCTTCTTCTTCTCGCCTTCTTCTTCTTCTTCTCGCCCTTCTTCTTCTTGCCCTGTCGTTGGGACTTAGAATATTATTACTATATCCCCTGCAAGGGGTGTACTGGATATCATACAATTGCGTACAAAAATCTTAAGAAATAATACAAAAATATAAATATAAACGTAGTCGATTCCCTAACTAATCAATCAATAAATCAATCAATCAATCAATTATATAAGGAAAATAAATAATTATCTACAAAACTTCGTGAAATTATTAGTTAATACCATATCAAAAGGTGAGGAGATATGGGCCAATACAATTCTCACTGGAATAAGTGTTCAGTGGCAAAGGGTATATTTTGAAGACAGTCTGCCCTACTATTTACCCATAGCAGAAGGGAAAATAGTTGGAGGCACACCTTTCCTAAGCGCTACGTGAAATGCAAACAAGCTCGTCCAGGATTTGAAATCGTCTCGCCGTGTCCATTTCCTAAGTTGATAACCATTACATCACCCGACACTGATATTTATTAATAATGGAGATTCGTGAAATTATTCCCTGAATAATATTAAATACAAAAAATCGTAAAATATATATGTGTATGTGTGCGTGTGTGTACATGCACACACGTGTGTTTTACACGTCAACTGTACTATAATTGCAATTACATTTTAACCAAAAAATACTAGGCTATGGTGGAACGTAGAGTATACTTATAGCACGATAGGTTATGCACTTTGCAGAAGGTTATGACCCCTACAAAGGGGTATTTATTTACAATGTGCCCCACGTGTACAGGTTAGGCTCTATTAATGTGGGACCAACTACGAACCGAAGCTCATGGGAGGCGGGTGCAAAAATACGTTGATCCCATCCGCATTCCCCCTCAAGGGGTCGCCTCAGGCACCGAGCAATAAATCCAGTCATGTCCCTTTAAATCGAGCGGGCAGATGCTGCCTGGGGGGATGGTCCCCTGATATTAACGTTGTTAACTTTTACGGTCAAGGGCCGAAGCCACCGGACCCTCGGTCGAAACCAGCGTATGACACTCAGCTTCAACTGACAGAGAGGCTTCAGTTCTGGAGATCTGATGAGTGTGAAGTACTTCTTCATTGCCATTGTTCCCCTATTCACTCTGACCCCCGGAGTACACCACACTCCCCAGATCTTGAGCCTCGCGATCAAATTTGTTTAGTGTCACACCCATGACACTCCTTTTTTCGGGGGAGGAGGTCTTAACTCTTTGTAGGGGATAAGGTCAGCATTATAAGCCCCGCCAACAGGGTGGTATTTGATTTTAAGACAGGTTTCAATATTTCACGTGGTCTAATACTTGAATAGGTGAGGGTGTGTGGTGTAATGGTTACTGATACGAGTTCAAATCCTGGACTCGGCTGTTTGTAACCCGATGGTGATAATACCTGGGGAAAGATACGAACCTACTATTCTCCTCTCCAATTATGGGTAAATGGTAGGACAGAATGGGCTCTTTAACCTTTGTATGGCAACCAGTCTAGGAAAGGACAACTGTGAATTCAATTCAATCGGACCCTCTTCTCGTTAGTCAAAATTTGAGAGCTCCTCCTCTCTTCTCCTATTCTCTTAAATGAACGAAATTAATGAACGAACCGAGTTGAAATCTTGGATGAGGCTGTTTGGATTACACTTGGGAAAGGTACGAATCCAATTATTCTCCTCTAGCTATGGGTACATAGTTAGGAAGACTGGGTTCTTTCACTTTGGCATGTAAACCTGTCTAGGAGAAGGAAAACCCTGACTTTAAACCAAACAGGTTATCTTCAAAAACTATTTTTAACACCCCCTCCTCTTCCTCCTCTTCCCCCCTTCCTCCTAATGAAACAACACAAATAACATTTTAAAAAAGAAATTCAAGAAATAAATGAAAAAAAAAAACACAAAAAAAAAAAAAACACAAATAAACAGTTTGAAAGTCCAATATCTATTAATAATATAGATTCGTTGTCTATGTCTGTAACGAAATCTACGTCATTGCTTACGTCACAATAGCCATATCGTTAATACGTAGAATAAAGAACAGCTCTTTATTATATATGATTTTGAGTAAAATATTAAAAAAAAAATCTTATTAATAGTTAATAGATGCACGCAACACTTTATTTAAGGGGACAGAACTAAGTTTCCATTTCAGATTGTTTTATTGTTTGTTTTTTTTTGTTTTTTTTTTTACAAATTTGATGATGTTACTTACTTAATAAACAAACGCTCTGACATTGAATTTTTAATTCCCATCCTCTCAGGCAATATCTTTCAAAAATTAAATTTGACACCGACCGCAGAGCGTTTTTCTTTTTTTTGCTGATCTTTATAATTATCTAATGTACGGTGATGTACCTTATGTAATTATGATTTTGATGTAATAATTTACTATTGTTAACACTAAATGTATTAATGTAATATAATAATACTAATCATTTAATATTATTATAGATAGTTAAATATAATAATACTATAGTAATAAATAGTTATAAATGTACTAATGTAATATAAATGTACTAATGTGATATAATAGTACTAATCGTGTAATATAATTATAAATAGCTCAATATAATAATAACATAGTAATAAATAGTTCTATATGTACTAATGTAATATAATAGTACTAATCACTTAATATAATTATAAATCATTGAATATAATAATAATATAGTAATAAATAGTACTGATAGTTCTAAATGTACTAATAGTACTTAATGTACCTTATCTTACCGGCATTAATGGTCAGTGCTCTATCAGAGCTAAAGGCTAAGATGTTAATCTAATGAGCTAAGACCAGTCATGTGACTTACGGTCAAGTCACGCTGAATGCATTATTTTCCGCCAGTTCACGGAAGTTGCTTCTGGTCAGTATTTAGATGAATGACCACAGCAAATAGTGTAAGCAATCTAAGTTCTTATGTGCTAGACTAAGCAAAGCCGGGTAAGTAACAACACTGGGAAATTAGGTATTGGTTGAAATGTAATTAAAACACAAGATGAAGACGACAGTGTATGCGATCTGACACCCGGATGCGACACTTTTGGTCTCGTTCTTTGTTCAAACAGCTAAACAAATCGGCACAAGCTAAATTATAAAAGACAAATTAAATAAGTTTTTAAAATTTTCTGTTTATCTATATGTTATTGCTCGTGTGTTCATTAATTGTACAACCGTTATCATCTCGTCCAAAATGAGACTGTCCAAGATGAAACGCAAAAATGCAAATCCTGATTATTGGCGTTGCTTAGCCGCCGAATTCCTTAGTTCTTATATGTGTCGTCACCTCAGCTAAATAAGGGACCGTTCCGTTTTTATCAAAAGAAAGAAGGGAATAAAAAGGACGTGTCATACAGATTATATAATTATAAGAAAGAAAGAAAGAAAGAAAAGGAAGGAAAGAAGAGGTAAGGGAAAGATAGAGGAAGGTGGTGAACTCGCGGAAGCGATATTGTTAATCTCTTTCAATCGAACATAATGAAGAGATGAAAAGAAAAGAAAAAAGTGACTGTGTGTGTGTGTGTGTGTGTGTTTGTGTGTGTGTGTGTGTGTGTGTGTGTGTGTGTGGAGAGAGAGAGAGAGAGAGAGAAGAGAGAGAGAGAGAGAGAGAGAGAGAGAGTTAAATGAAGATTATTATACTTTTTACATATTGAAGTAATTTTGCAATAGTTCTTAAGTAAACATATCAAACATTGTAATAATTAAATTTTCATACTGTTGTATGTATACACGTCCTGCTAGTATAAATATATTATCTGTCGTGTTTAGAAATACAAATAAAATACGAAGTACTGAATAAATGATCAAGGGAAGTAACTCTATGATTTCGTCAGGATGGATCCTAACAATATCCAAAAGCAAAGTTATAAAACTTCGCAGATCTTACATTTTCTTTGGTTGATATGATTTGTAAGAGGGAATTACAAAGGAAAGTAATGGTTGATAGAGCTATCTTGAAAGACTCAAACAATTTTTAATTAGCCTCCTCTGGTGATTCGTAATGTTATATCCATTTGTTTATATCGAGGTGCTCAATATGTAACGGTATTGCATACACTGTTATCTGTTCACAACCCTGTGCCATGATTAGCAAGCTAAAGAGGGTATCAGCCATGCAGCGAGGGGGTCTATCCCCTTTTCACTAGTGCTAAACCAAGGAGATTATTTTAGCATCTGAGGTGGAGCGCCAAACCTACCATCAGCTCCTTACTTTACCGCACAGATCCCTGTGCTACTCATACACTGAGTTGGCGAAGACCGGTATCGAACTAGGAACCTTGTGGTTTCTAGCCGAACGCTTATACTTATACCCCAATCAGATAAATTTTGAGCTGAAGTCTCTTGAGAGACCGGATGACAACTAAACACCCACGAGAGCACGGGCCCGGATGCCATACAAACATAAATGCCTGCCTTTTATGCCAAATACAACAACTAATCCTCTTCATCCAAGGGATTCTAACGATGTTTTCTATGTACCGTAGTTCAA
>CM042179.1:46700352-46705352 GCA_023376005.1 Doryteuthis pealeii
TTTTATCATTTAAAATTCTTTTGACAAATGAAGAAACCTCTTCAAACACCCGCGACCCAAAGACCAATTCCAGTTGGGTGTTACGGCCAATTTATTTAACGAGATAGTAAAAAGTAAAGTAAAGTCGTCGGGACGGCCTAATGTCGGTATCGGCCAGACAGCGAGGGTGTCCATCCCCTTTTCACTAACGCTAGATCAAGGAGATTATTTTAGCATCTGAGGTTGAGCGCAACACTTACCATCAGCTTTTCACTTTACCGCACGGATTCCTGGGCTACTCATTCGCTGAGTTGGCGAGGGCCGGTATCGATCCAAGAACCTTGTGATTCCTAGCCGAACACTCTACCGACTGAGCTAAACCGGCCTTTTAACGAGATAGAGACAGAGATTGATAATAATAATGAGTGTTTCGACACACATTTTTGTGCGAAAAAGCAACAATAATAAGATAAAGTAAAAGTATTAATGAAAAAACACATAATAATAAATATTCAACCCGGTTAGGATGTGACACAAGATCACAAGTAAGGGACATCCGCCGAGGATTGAACTCACTATTCAGTAATAATGGATCTGCGAGACTAGATTAGTTATCATTACACCACGATGGGGCGCCGGTATTTACCCAACCCGTTCGCCACAGATAGGATGTGACACGATATATTTAGATATATTCGAAAAGCCATGCGCATGTTATGCTGGGCCATTTTTGGAGATTATGTTATGCATTTGGGCTGATAACTTGCTTTCTCCCTACCGGCCGCTGGATCAGGTGTAGTAAATTAATAGCATCGATCCCGGGGGGCTACCCCCCAGGAAATACCTGTCCCCTTGATTTAAAGGGACAGGGCTGGATTTATTGCACAGCGCCTAAGGCGCTCCCTCGAGGGGAAATGCCGACGGGATCGACGCAATTTTTCCATCTGCCACCCATGAGTCTCGGCTTGTGGGTGGTCCCACGTAAAAAAGAGACATTGTCCAACCCATACAGGTGGTGTATGAGGTAAATATCCTGATAACTTGCTTGAAAAAAACACTGGTTTTCGAATAGTCTAACATCGAGACTAACACGAGAGTTTTATATTCAGAGCTGAAGAACATGTAGCGTCCTGTCAAAAGGATGCACTCTTGGTGATGGCATGCAAGACGAGAGTTATATTCTGACCTAAGACAAGCGTTTGATATTAAAATCTTGAGATAGTTGATAACTTTGTGTAACTTGGAAGTGTGTCCTCGAAATGATGTCATTCTTGGTGAAGAAATTCTTCTGAGCATTGTAAAAGCTACTTTAAAAGATTCGTGGAGAGAGTACCTTACCAGGCTGAGGAATTACCATTAATAGCAATCATAGTGTGTATAAGGGCCAGGTTAGTTCAGTCGGTAGAGCGTTGGACTAGGAACCACAAGGTTCCGTGTTCGATATCGGCCCACACCCACTCAGCGTACCTCAAACGCCAAAACAATCTCCTTGATCTAACGCTAGTGAAAAGAGGATAGGCTCCCTCGCTCTCTGGCTGATACCGACTTTAGGCCACTGCGATGACTTTATATATATATATATATATATATATCATAGAAAGGAAGGAAGAACTGAACACCGTAATTCCATAATAAATTTATTTCGACCAAAATTGGGACCTTTATATTGAGCTCTCTGTAGTGATTTAAAGATTCACTGTACATACTGGATCATATACAGTGTATCTTAGAAATCATATATATCATATATATATATATATATATATATATATATATATATATATATATATATATATATATATATATATATATATATATATATACTCCTCCGCACGAGTAGGATGCGACACAATGTCAATTTCTTAAGCCGAGTTTAACAGATTTCAATTCAGAGTTTTCCTTCTCCTAGACTGGTTACCTGGCCAAAGTTAAGAGCCCAGTCCGCCCTGCTATTTTCCCATAGTTGGAGGGAGAGTAGTTGGATGCGTACCTTTCCCAATTGTATTAACGCTATGTGAAATGCAAACAGCTTCGTTCAGGATTTGAACTCGGGTCGAAGAGTCCATTTCCAGCGAATCTAATCTTTACACCACACGCCTTCATAAATCATCGCGTATATGAATATTGTGTTGTCACCATATTGGTTGACTCATTCGGATTTTGGACCACCTATCACCAAAATAAACAATATCAAAAATATCGGTTGATAACAGCAATGTCGGGCTTAGAATACGCTGACAGCACCCCATGTAGAGGTGTCAGAAGAAGAGGGTATCTCGCCAGACTAAACTGAACCTTCCTCGGTTGATTGTCAGGGGCCTACTACTCATGGTAACACCGACACGGTGGAATCTACATCGGGGCTATCAACGCCATTCTTCTTCTTCTTCTTCTTCTTCTTCTTCTTCTTCTTCTTCTTCTTCTTCTTCTTCTTCTTCTTCTTCTTCTTCTATTGCCTTCTTCTTCTCGCCCTTCTTCTTCTTCTTCTTCTTCTTCTTCTTCTTCTTCTTCTTCTTCTTCTTCTTCTTCTTCTTCTTCTTCTTCTTCTTCATTAGGTGTGTCATCTTCTCCTGCTATAATCTCTTCTTCATTGTCGTCTTCAGCGTATAGGAACATTGTGTCGTCTTTACATTGCTTTACTCATCTAAGATTTGGACAACCTATCACCAATCTATGGCCAAGTTGTGAAAGATATTCCATTAAAGTTGTCTTTGAAGAAGTCTGCGAATTAATTAGAATTCATTCAGTTCTAATTATCGGGTTCACACAAGCGGAGTGTGTGTGTGGGGGGGGAGGGCTCTGAGTTTTATAGGGCGATTGTTAGGGACGTTAGGGAATATTATGAGAAAAAACAAAAATGCTAATAACCTTGGGAAGGTATGAATCCAAATATTCTCCCACACGCTAAACTGTGCCCTTTAAGCTTGGTTAGGCAAGCTGTATAGAAGAAGGAAAACTCTGAATTGAAACTATATATAGTCATTCACAGACGGTCCTGTTTCAACGTATCAGGTCTCATTAGTGCAGCTAGACTTTGTAAGTTGTTTCATGTTGGGATCGAAACTCGACCGATTTTTCATCAGCCCGAGCTTATAAATACCTAGCAATCGGCACAGCAGGGAGGGGAAATTTTACTGATGAATACATACATATGTAAAGGCTACTAGAGAGTTATATCCTGTTTTTAAAGAGAGGCTTGCAATTTCAGCGTAAGCAGTAGCTGTTAGCGAAATTCATCTCCAGAGAGCTCAATCCACTAGGGAGTGGAGAACACACACACACACACACACACACACACACACACACACACACATATATATATATATATATATATATGCAATTGTTACCTTTGGTTTCCAGCCAGCATGCTTGGTACCTTTCATCACGACAAAGCGCTAGTATATATATATATATATATATATATATATATATATATATATATATAGACTAAGCACTTTGTCGTCATGAAAGGTACCAAGCATGCTGGCTGGAAACCAAAGGTAACAATTGCACCTGAAATGTATTGCACTCTATAATATATATATATATATATATATATATATATATATATATATATATCTTCCCTACTATCTATCTATTACAATCTATTCATATATAACTAAGTTCATTATCTACATATTTATATATTCCAGTATGTATGTATGTATGTATGTATGTATGTAAGCATAATACAATACTAACATTTGCAAGGATTGTCCATTCCAGGATATATCTCTCTATCTATCTATCTATCTGTTCTATCTATCTATCTATCTATCTATATACATATCTCAGTCTATTCATATCTGTCTATCTCAGTCTATTCATATCTATCTATATCTATCAATCTCAGTCTATTCATATCTATCTATCAATCTATCTATCTCAGTATGTATGTATGTACAATACTACTAACATATGCACGGATTTCCCATTCCAGGATCTATCTATCTATCTATCTATCTATCTATCTATGTTCATATCTATCTATCTATCTATCTCCCTCTCTATCTATCTATCTATCTATCTATCCCAGTATGTGTATATATGTGCTCAATACAATACTAACACATGCAAGGATTGTCCATTCCAGTATCTATCTATCTATCTATCTATGTTCATATCTATCTATCTATCTATCTATCTATCTATCTATCCCGGTATGTATATATATGCTCAATACAATACTAACACATGCAAGGATTGTCCATTCCAGTATCTATCTATCTATCTATCTATCTATCTATCTATCATATGTTCATATCTATCTATCTATCTATCTATCTATCTATCTATCCCGGTATGTATATATATGTGCTAAATACAATACTAACACATGCAAGGATTGTCCATTCCAGTATCTATCTATCTATCTATCTATCTATGTTCATATCTATCTATCTATCTATCTATCTATCTATCTATCTATCTATCCCTATGTATATATATGTGCTCAATACAATACTAACACATGCAAGGATTGTCCATTCCAGTATCTATCTATCTATCTATCTATCTATCTATCTATGTTCATATCTATCTATCTATCTATCTATCTATCTATCCCAGTATGTATATATATGTGCTCAATACAATACTAACACATGATAGAATTGTCCATTCCATATCTATCTATCTATCTATCTATCTATCTATCTATCTATCTATCTATCTATCTATCTATCTATCTATCTATCCCGTATGTATATATATGTGCTCAATACAATACTAACACATGCAAGGATTGTCCATTCCAGTATCTATCTATCTATCTATCTATCTATCTATCTATCTATGTTCATATCTATCTATCTATCCCGGTATGTATATATATGTGCTAAATACAATACTAACACATGCAAGGATTGTCCATTCCAGTATCTATCTATCTATCTATCTATCTATGTTCATATCTATCTATCTATATATCTATCTATCCCAGTATGTATATATATGTGCTCAATACAATACTAACACATGCAAGGATTGTCCATTCCAGTATTTCTCCAGTTACCGATGAC
>CM042179.1:46710352-46735352 GCA_023376005.1 Doryteuthis pealeii
TAAGTCCATTGTTCTGGTCATTGGTGAGTCACCTACAGCAGTAAGTCATCCCGTTCATCACAGTTTCGGTTCGGAGTTTACTAAAAAAAAAAAAAAAAAACAAAAAAAAACGCATTAGCGGTCAATTAAAGTGGACTAATATAAACATTTTACCCCTCTATACAGTCAGGATATTTTAAACCCCTGAAAACTGTGTGCTTTTAATTTTTGTTTAGGTTAGGAATTTACAGAAAGAAAGAAATTCTTTAACAGCTGATTAATAAAAACAGTGTCATCTTATTATAATGGAGATTGTGTGTTTTTCTGTCTGTAACCGAAACTATATTCCTACACAAGTCACAATTCCCTTAGTTATTTACATCACATTCTCCATGATTTTATTTTTATCTAAACCTCAATTATTAATAAAATTGTCTTACATTATTAATACTGTTAATTATGTCTACATATTGACAACATGCAATTATATTTATATATACAACAAAATAGCGGTTTACAGTGTGAACGGGAAGGTTAATTTGCATATTAATATTAAAAAATCGAATTTAATAAATATGTGCTTAATATTATTGATTTCTAACTGTTTGGTTTTATTTTAATGAATATAAGCAAAAATCTCTTCAATGAATCTTAAATGAAATCCATTAACAAGATAAAATAACTGTAATTTTATTCTTTACTTCCTCTTATAACTAAATACTTAAATTAGAAAAAATAACAATGAAAGACAAGAGTGATGGAAGAGTAAGTTTCAGTTGTTCCATTTTTTTATTAAACTCCCTCTGTTTCAAATCTTTTATTATACTCCCTCTGTTTCAAATCTTTTTATCTGTATTCTTATTTAGTTTCATTAGCCTTTCTAATTTAATACAATATTTTATTACATTAAAACTTAAATACTTGCACCCGGAGGGTGCATATATTTGCTAGTAATAATAACAAAATCCAGGGACGATTTTAGTGTATCTGTCGCCTCAAATCAGTATATTTTAAGCCACCCCAACAACAGGATAGTTTAAACTTTACTTCCGGTTTAGAGTTCTAGCACAAAGTATAAAGGAAACCTCTACTCATTAACAGTTGTTTAAACTGGACTAATAATAAAAACATTGTCGTAATAACAATAACATCCAAGGACCCCGAATTTTTTAGGTAGTCTTACGCTTCTACAATGTATACAGTCAGCATACTCCAAGCCTCCGAGAACAGGATGCTTTGAACTTTAATTTCGGTAAAAGGTTCTGGCGAAAAGTTTATAGAAAGAATAGAAAAAACAATACTTTAGCAGTCGATTAAAGTACATTAATAATAAAACATTGTCGTAATAACCGTAAAATCCAGAGACCCCGGAATTTTCTAGGATGTCTTACGCTCCTACATGGTACACAGTCGACATATCCCCAAGACTCCGACTCATTAGAAAAAGAGCCCTCCCGAATGCAAAGAAATGCGATTTAGGCGCTGGATGGACGCGAGGTGCAATTCAGGTGCCCGTATGTTGGGGATCTACACGCGTCCATCCGAATGCACGAGAATGGTGCGTTGTACGGACACGAGATTCGACTGATGTGCCCGGATGTTGGGGGACTATGCCCATAAATAACTGAAGTGAGTGGAGCGCTGGGCAGAGAAGTAGTTGGCCTACGTGAGACTGCAGTCAGTGAAGAAACACTTTGTGGACGACACTACATCAGAATTTGTTTTTAATTCAACACACACACACACACACACACACACACACACATATATATATATATATATATATATATATATATATATTATATATATAATAATTTTTTTTTTTAAATGGACTCTCCCGTCGATTTTCGATGTATGAGGGTTCATACACACAATGAACATCCACACAGGGATTTGTTTATAGTGGTGAAGGCTTGTGTTGGACCATCCACACTTTTTCGCACTGTCGATAGGAAAGAATTGGTGCATCAAGGGTTGTCACAAACCCAACCAACGACCGACCTCAGGAATTTTGAATTCAGAGTTATCCCTCTCCTAAACTGGTTACCTACCCAAGGTTGAAGGGTCCAGTCTGCCCTACTATTTAACCCATAGCTGGAGGGAGAATATATGGATTCATACCTTTCCCAAGGGTATTAGCGCTATGTGAAATGCCAACAGCTTCGTCTAGGAATTGAACTCGAATCGAATATATATATTATATATATATATATATTATATATATATATATATTCGATTCGAGTTCATTTCCTAGACAAAGCTGTTGGCATTTTAAACAGACTGAATGACGGATTACCACTCGCTTTTCTCGTTATTCTGTGATAAATAATTTCTTATCTTATGCCCTGAAGATGATCTATTTAATAGATCGAAACACTGCAGCGTCGGCCAATAAACTCACCACTTAACCCATTTAAACCTGTGTTTTTTTAATTTTCCTTGATATATTACATACCGTCGGATTCACTTCCTTTCTTTACACACACACACACACACAAACACACACACACACACACACACACACACACCACATATATATATATATATATATAATATATATATATATATATATATAGGTAAATCACCAGTTTAGTAGGAATTATTCTAAACTGGCCCTTTTTTTAACAATGGAATGTTAAATTTGTTTTTAATTCAACATAAACAGGATGCTTTGAACTAGCGAAAAGTTTACAGAAATAAAACTAAAAAAAACTAAAAAGAAACAATTCTTTAGCAGTCGATTAAAGTACACTAATAATAAAAACAGTGTCGTAATAATAACAAAATTCAGAGCCATTTGTTCCCTCACCCCGAAATACACACCGCCGATCAGAAGAATAAACAAAGACGCCTATCGGTTTCCCCATATTCTAGGTGTCTTGAATTTTACAACCGGATATTCGATACAAACACTTTCTGATTTAATTCATTAAAAGAAAGAAAAAAAAGAAGAAAAGACAAAACTATTTGATGACATGGAATTCAATTCTACCAACTTTGTGAACAGATGTTTTCTGGCTTGAAAAAAAAAATTGAATCTAAATTTACCAGAAATTTTTGTTTTCTTTATCATTTCATTGAAATTTCACTCACATAAGCTCATGCGTTTAGCATCCTCCCCCCTCTCTCTCTTTCTCTCTCTCTCCCTCTCCCTCTCTCACTCTCACACAATAACACCACTCTTTCTCTCTCTCTCTCTCTCTCTCTATATATATATATATATATATATATATATATTATATATATAATATATATATATATATATATATATATATATATATATATATATATCCCACAATCTCCCCTTTCTAAAGTCTTCTCTTTCTCTCTCTCCCTCATTATCCTCTTCCCTCACTCTCATCTCTCTCGTCTCCCTCTCTCTCTCTCTCACTCACTCACTCTGCATGTCTCTATCTCTCTCACTCAACCCTTCTCTCATTCTCCTCTTTATCATACTGTGACATATCCACAGGTCCTGTTAGTAGAAATCATTTTCATGACACCCTAAATTTAGACTTAGTAAAGGTGTTTCCTAGGTATGACACTAAACTGTTTCTGTTCTGGATATCTGGGGTGTGTGGAGTACCCCAGCGCTACCATTACTCAATATCAACTTTGACCCACCGTTGTAGTAGTATTTACCCAAACCATTCGTCACGATTAGGATGTGACACAAGGTTGCAAGTATGGGGCATCCAGCGAGGATGCAACTCACATTTCAGTAGTTATGGATGTAATATAATAAAAAACCGAAAAAACACAAGTTCATAAACGAGTAATGTTTATTTCGCCTACGCTGCAATGTTTCGATCTGTTTCAATAGATCTTCATCAGGGCTTTCGTTAGTTTGAGGAAAAAATAAATGTATCACGAAAAATAAGATATCTGCGAGACTCTTTTGCTTTGTCGGTCAGTCTATTTAAAAAAAAATGTTGAATGAAACGCCTAGCGTTTATGGATCTATGAGACTAGCTTACTAACTTTTACACCACGATGAGACACCCGATCCAACAGGGTAGAAAGTGGTAGTGTCTTATTTATGGATCAAATAGATTTGTTTAAAAATGATTCATATCTGATTATTACTTGTTAAAAAAAACATCTTATGAAAAACTAGACAATGAACGTACAATGAATATGCTCTCCAACATCTAGGCATTAACTTTGGTATGGATTGTATTAATTGCATATAAACCCTATGGGTTATTTAATGCCAACTCTTATATATATATATATTTTAAACCGTCAAGAGAAAAGGCCCCGAAACGGTTTGCCACCTCTCTCCTGATGAGCCCATTCAATTGTAAACATCCTTTGTTTTTTTCATTTTATCATATTCACACTGTCGGATTAATTTCCATTTTATTTTCATGTATATAATATATTATATATAATATATATATATATATATATATATATATATATATATGTAAGAAAGTTTTATAGAAAAACAATAAGATGTTAAAAAATTTTTGCTGACAGAAATCTGTTTCGACATTATGAATATGTCTTTATCAAAGCAACATTGTAAGCGGAAAAACGAAATGTAAATATACTATGTTGCTTTTGAAGACATATTCATAATGTCGAAACAGATTTCTGTCAGCAAAAATTTCTAACATCTTATTGTTTTTTTTCTATAAAACTTCTTCAAATTTGTCGGATTCAATACCCATTTTTACCTTTTCATATATATATATATATAATATATATATTATAATATATATATATATCATATATATATTATATATATATATATATATATAAGTTAAGAGAAAGGAAATGAATCCGACGGTATGAGTATTGATAAAGGATATTGAAAACAACACAATATGCTGTGTTAAAGTGGAAAATATTTTATATCATATTCATAGCTAATATTGAACAATATTTTGATTTATAAAAATATCTTTAGAGCTTGTTTTTTTTTTACTCCGGAACGAAAAATAATATGAATTCAAAAAGGAAAACATTGTTGTTGCAAAAAAGTTATGCTGTAGTTTCAAATATAAGCACATCCGCCATGCGTTTTCTCGCGTCAAGGTTTGTTTGGGATAATGTGAAATTTAAATTTGTTAGAAGATATATGTCGGAAATGGTGTTATTACAAATTTATATTCCCATTATCCCAAAAAAAATCTTACACCGTTCATACTTTTTTTTACTCTTATATATAAGAAAAAAATTTAAAAAAAGAGAAATAAAAAATAAAAAAATAAATATAATAAAATAAAAATTATTTCTAAAATCGGTTGTTATAATACTTTTTTTATAAATAAACAATATAATATATATACATACAAAATGTGTATATATATTTTTTGATGTTAGTCCCAACAGTAAAAAGAAGTCAAGTCGAGATGAGGGTAAAATAGAACAAGTGTATTTACAATTAATGGTACATGTACGACTAGCTTGTGTCGTTAACGGGAACAGATGCTCCCCTTCCACTCGGTGTCTCACTATTTATAGTGAGAAACCGGTGCATGTTCTCCACTGTAGGAACGGCCGGTACACAATATAACATACATGTATGCATATATATATACACATATTTTGTTTGGGAAATAGTTTTATGTACATGTAATATGTAACATAACATATGATATATCTAATGCAATATAACATATATATATATACATAGCAATAGCATAATCTTTTAAGATCATTGCCGTCCTCACTACCCTATAACCCTACCACCAGAACCTTTCCTCTCATGAGCCCTTAAATGACTCATCAAAACCACTGTAGATCCACAAAATTTGATGCAAATATGACATAGGAAGGACGTCCTTCCCATTGTATCGGATGATAAAATATGATGCTTATGCACCACTATGTCTCTTTGAAGACATGACCAGAAGCTGACTTACAGACTTTGTTACAGATTTGCTCAAGACATTGTGTGTTCCTGGAGTTTGCATGAATTGTCCCTGATGAAATTTCCTATGATTGACATATCAGCCTTAGAAAGCAGAATTCGACACACATGTCTAAAATTCCAATCCTCCGTGTTCTCTCCAATATGACAAGTGTATCGAAGTTGACGCTTGAGGTTTTCATGCTCAATTCTTTCACTCTCAAAACTCTGTACAGCCATCCAATCACATGAACTCTCCACGTCAGTTCTCTTCAATGCCAGCTTTTCCCAGTTGTTAGGATGTATTTTTATTTTTATAAGGTTGTTTTTTAATCAATCTCTATATACCACTTCCAAGGCTTATGCTGTGGCCTTTTGCCATCATGCAGCTGACCGTAAAGGAGTGGCGTTTGGCATTCTAACATCACTCATACACACAATATGACCTGCCCATGGCATTTGGGGCGTTATGATGTCGGTTTCAATGCTTGTTGCATCCTGCCCTTGTAAGGACTTCTGTGTGTTAGGTGTGTTTGAATATATACATGATGTATGTGAGAAGAAAGAAGTGAATCCGACGGTATATATATATATAGTTATATTAAGAAAAATGAAAAAAACACAGGTTTAAATGGGTAAGTAGTGAGTTTATTGGCCGACACTGCAGTGTTTCGATCCATTAATTAGATCATTTTCAGGGCATTTGTTGGTATGTGGAAGGTAATAATAATTTTTTTTATCACAGAATAACGAGAAAAGCGAGTGGTAGTCCTTGTTATTCAGTCTGTTTAAAAATATTTTGCGGTTGCAGGTGACGTCAAATATTCTTTTTTTATTACGGTGTTGAGCATGGGACGGTTGTAAGTGTGTGTAATCGAAAGGAAACATTTGCATTTTTTAGGTGTTGGAGCGTGTGTGTGTGTATAAATCTTTTGCGATGAACGACAGCGGAAATAAACCTCAAGGTTGTGTGGAGTGTGTATGTGTGTGTGTATGTGTATGTATGATGTGTGTTTTGTGTGATCTGTAACCCATGGTTACCAAATCATAAACGATGTATGTTTAGGTAGCAAGAGAATATTCTTAAAATCTTTGAGTTGCTGACTGTGTGTTTGATGTGTACAAGGTAGGGAGGGGGAGATGTTATTTGCGCGTCAAAAGAAATTTTTATTTTCTATAGTAAGAGAAGAGAAGGAATTCGTGTGTGTGTGTGTGGGGGGGGGATTAAAACAATTTTATAGTAGAGTTCTGTATTTTAAAGTTTTAAATATTGTTGTTTTATTGTTGGAACTGACTATGTGACGATTAATATTTATTAATATTACAATTATGGTATAAGTAATTGAATTTTATTATTATTATTTGCTCCTTTGAGTTTTCACATCAGCATTAGCTTGATGGTCTTTCACTGGAGTCTGAGTGACAGCAAGTCTCTCAGTCTCCAGGATCTTCCGTGAGTATTCTGGCAGATTGCCAAGCAGTGCAGTGTGCTGAATGGTTTCAATCCTTCCTCTGATATCCAAACTTCCAAGCCCTTTTCTAATCCTTTTGGGACTGTTCCAAGTGCACCAACTACAATTGGTATCCACTTCTCACTTTCATATTCCATAACTTTTTTCAGTCTTCTCTGGCAAGGTCAAAATTTGTCTATTTTTCATTTTCCTTTAACTTCACTCTGTGATCTGCTGGCACTGCAAAATCACCAGTTTGACAAGTCTTTTCTTTTTGTTTATTCAACACTAGGCTGGTCTTCTTGCTGGGATAAGGTGATCCGTTTTTAATTTCAAAAGTTCCAGAGAATTTGTGCGTTTCGTTCTCAAGGACAGATTCTGGTTCATGCATATACCATTTTGTTGTGTGGTCAACAAATTTAATTTTTTGCATAATTCCCAGTGGATCACCTTCCCAACCCAGTCGTGTCTAGCTTTGTATCTCGTTGTGCTAGTTTGCTAACATTCTCAGAGTATATGGTTAACAGTCTCATCTCTATTACCGCAAAGTCTACATTTACTATTTGTTGGGTCTTATCAATTTTCGCTTTGATATAGTTTGTCCTGTATGGCATTATTTGTGCAGCAATTATAAGTGATTCTGTTTCTCTTTGAGGTTTCCCCTTTCTTAACCATGTCCAAGTCTTTCCATGTGCAACCTCATCTATTTGTCGTTTGAAGCGTCCATATAATTGTTTTCCTTCTCCCATTTTTTTTCACCCCATTTTTGTTTTTAGTCTATTGTCGTTTTTCTGTGTCCATTCTGTCACTCCTACTATTGTTGGCCGCCATAAGTAATTTGTATTTGCTCTTCCTGTGTAATCTTCAAGTTGTTGGATTGTTGTTTCTACGCATTTCCTCTATGTTGGCAAGCACCTCTTCCCCTTTCCTTTCTTGACACATACAATCTATCTCTACATCTCTAGGGTGGCGAGGCTTGTGCATGGTCATTAATTTTCTCGTCCTTTGGTCTATCTGTCTGAGTCTTTCTTTTGTCATTTTAAAGAATGGTCCTGGGTATCTTATAATGGGGACAGCCCAGGTATTAATTCCTCTATTGATCAGATTTCTGCTGTTAAAGTTTCGTTTCTAGAAGTTTTCTAGTTCTCCTGAGATATTCTTTTTTAACTTTTCCTTTTCATTCTGCTTGCCATGATAATGTTCCGCTTCTAAAATTCCTAAGTATTTGTAGCTTTTCATTTTCATCAAGAGATTTATAGTTTCCTGCTTTAGGTAGTTGTATTCCATTCATTAGTTTTCTTTCACCTCTTTTTATTACAAGCATAGCACATTTTTTCGATTTCAAATCTCATCCCTATATCCTGGCTCATCCGATGGCAATTGTGTACTAGTGATTATTATATGCAAATAAATGTTAGTGTGGTTATAATTATGTGAAAATGATTATTGGTTAATAAAGATGTATATTTTTGATTACTATTTTTTATTTGTAGTTATATTGAATTGTGCATATATTAATTGTCGTATGCATTTACATAAAAATCCACATACATGGGTAACCTTGCGCATGTGCATATATGATTAGATATGGGGTGAGATTTATTATGGAAGTTTTTTTCTGGAAAAATATGAAAGTATGAGGGTGATGAAAGAAGTGAATGGTGTCATTAGGGAGTATAAATGTGTGGGGGGTTTGAGGGGAAATATTGTTATACATTATTATTATTATCAAAAATATATTATTTTGTTGAAAAATGTGGTTAAAATAGGTAAAGTGTGATAATCTGCTGTGTGTGTTGAGAGATCAAATGGAAATTATCATGTTACTAAATAAGGTGGATCTAGAAAAATTGTGGTGTCATTCAGTAATAACGAGGAGAGTTAATATGTAGAAAATAAAATGAGATATTGTCAGATGTAGGGAATTTTAATTCTTGAGAACAATCTTGGACAGGTAAGGCGATAGAAGGAAAAATCCGGGTCTCTGTTTAATTGTATTGAAAATGGAGATGGTGCTAGATTCTACAATTTTAATTTTTAATACCTGCGTATGTATATATACATACACAGGTATATACACACATACATGTATGTATATACACACATGTTTTATAAAGGAATAGTTTCTATGTAATATGTAACATAACACATCTATTGCACAATACAAATAACATATATACACACACATATATATATATATAATATATATATATATATAATGTGTGTGTGTGTGTGTGTGTGTCTCTATGTGTGTGTGTGCGTCTCTATATATATATATATATGTTGTGTGTGTGTGTGTGTGTGTGTGTGTGTATGAAATGAAAATGGAAGTGAATCCGACGGTATGTTGAAAAGAGAAATAAAGGAAAGAAAGTATTGAATGGATAAAATAGGATTATTTTAATTAATTTAACTTACACGTGTTTCGGTCAGTAGTTTATCCATGTGTACATTATTCTATCTATTATTATTTTTAAATAACAAAATGAAATGAAATAATAATGAAATAAAATGAAATAATAATAATAATAATAGAAAAAATGTAGAAATGTTCCGCACACAAAAAATGTAGAAATGTTCAGCACATAAAGATTATTTAAAAATAATAATAGATAGAATAATGTGCACATAGATAAACTCCTGACCGAAACACATGTAAGTTAAATTAATTAAAATAATCCTATTTTATCCATTCAATACTTTCTTTCCTTTCTTTCTCTTTTCAACATATATACACATACGTGTATGGATATATACACACGTGTTTTGTAAGATAATAGTTTGTGGTAAAATGTTTGTAGGCATAAAATAACCCTAAACACGTTGAATCGTTATCAAAACCAATCAATAGATAAATAGATCACAATTTAGTTTGTAAATGATTTATCTAATGAATTAGAAATTCGTTTCCAAGAAAATGTTTGACAAAGAAAATAAAAGAGTATTGACTTAATAAATATATTTAAAACATTAAAACATTAAAAGCATCAACTCTCTTGACTATTTT
Organism: Doryteuthis pealeii; assembly: GCA_023376005.1. Classification (NCBI taxonomy): domain Eukaryota; kingdom Metazoa; phylum Mollusca; class Cephalopoda; order Myopsida; family Loliginidae; genus Doryteuthis; species Doryteuthis pealeii. The sequence goes on from CM042179.1 coordinate 46,720,650, forward strand.
GTCTTTGAGCGCATTTCCAACACGTGCCACAAGTCCTTTGGTCATAAAAACAGGAAGTTTAACTAAGGTAATACCTTCAAGACAAAGCACAGAGGAAAGCAGTCACCCCAGGGGTATTTCCTCTGGCCTATAGTAGTTGTTAATTATCCTCTCCAGCTTAGAGTGTAACAGTTCGATTAAGTAAATACAATGACTGTTATTTGTGTGTAAATAATTTTATTGATTTATTTAAAAGAATATTTTTGTCGAAATCAGTTACCGTTGAATATGTAGATTGTCCAATATATTTTTCACCTTTTCATTAATTATTATCACATGAGAGATTGAATCAAGAATGACTTTGTAACTTGAAAACATTTGAGTATTAATACAGATCTTCTTAATACCTTGAATTATTGATAATTTATTTGCTGTAGCAGCAAAAGCACAATATCATTTATAATGGAACTGGATTCCAGAATGTTACAACCTGTAAAAATAATCACATTAGAAATTTTTGATTTTAAATATAAAAAATTTGGGCTCTTTTCAGTCTTTTGTGATATAACCTACTGGATTTAGGGTTAATTGTAAATTTAATCCCTGACTAAAAACTAAGTTTTGGCATTTTCAATAAACTTATGATAAAAACGTGCTTTGGTGTTCCAGTAGTAAACATAAAATTTGGTAGCTATAAATTTCGACATCTTTGAGTTATGTGATGACATAGGGACAGACAAAAAAAGATGATTATAATAAAATCTGCTGTACACATCAAATTAATATTTTGTTTTTAAATGTATACTCATGACCTCTGTTTACAACTTAAACATTTTTTTTATTTCAGCAATTCTTATATTTGAAATGTTTTTAATATATTTTTCTAAAATAGCCCAAACAAACAAACAAACTGTTGGGTAACTGGCCGCCATCCTTGGTTCCAGTTGTAAAAGAACTTAAAGTAAATAAGTAAGTAAATCAATAAGTCCTTGTGGGATAGTGTCCTTTAGGTCCGACGTCCAAGTGTGAATGAGTTAAGATTAGAATCAGGCCTCTATAAATACAACAACAGCAGCAGCAGCACTGCCAGTGATGCGACAATAGGTTGCCTTCCCTGGACACGTGGTAGTCAACGAGTCTATAAGTAGAAGTGACTACTTGCCTCATGCCTTATATACATAAAGAATTCCAATACAAACAAACAAACAAAAAAACCAAAAACAAAACATGTAACGTTAGATGTATAATTTACCAATGTTTTAGCTTTAGGTGTGAGAGAATTTACAGATATGAAAATACAACTTTTTATGCTATTTGCATTTCACATAGCGCTAATACCCTTAGGAAATATATGAATCCAACTACTCTCCCTCCAGCTATGGATAAATAGTAGGACAGTGAACTCTTTAATCTTGGTTAGGCAACCAGTCTAGGAGAAGGAAAACTATAAATTCAAACCTGCTAAACTCCGCTAAAGAAAATTACATTGTGTGACATCCTACTTGTGCAAGGGATTGGTAAGTGTATGAATGCTCGTGTAATGAACAACTGTTTCAAGATCAATCTTTCAGGTTCAATCCTGATTAAGGGCAGCAGTAACATAGAATAATAATTAACACAGCTTAACACCTCTACCCCAGCTATGGTTAGCGGAATGAGAACAGGATTCCCCCATGGACTGAATAAAGGGTTAGGTTCAAAGTTCAGTGATGGCTCCCGATTATGACAAAAAAGGTCCCCGAGTCTGAAAAGAAGGTTCCTGAGTCCGAAAAGAAGGTTCCGGAGTCCGAGAAGAAATACCTGAAGAAGGCTGGAGGGCATATCGGCCGAAACGTTGTACAGATAACAATGAAGATGGGGACAATAGTCCGAATAACACTGATAATAATAATCAATCTTTCAATAAAATAAATAAGTGGTCGCTCATTATACGAGATATACGTTTTGAAGCATACCATCGTTCATTACACGTAGGCAATAAATGATTAAAAAAAACACCTTTTGTGGCTAAAAATGAGGGTTTCTTTCATTATACCACTTAAGTGTTTGTGACTTGGTTTTTGTAAAAATAGATTTAAAAAATGATTTCCATTAATTTCCATGGTTTCTGACACCATCGTCACTTTTTGTTTTTAACACTTTGCCTACTTTAAGACTCTCACAGCGGCTCTCCCACCTCTATGATCCTAGCGTAACCGCTGGCAACGGCTCTCGCCCGTATCACTTGTTTATACTGAAAAATTACTACGTGAACACCACTGCCATCTTTTGTTTTTGTTTCTGAACCAGTTCTGAGACTGTTACTTGATCCTTTCGCAATAGGAAACTTCAGTTGAATGCAATACCAAGAAAATTTGGTACAGCCGTGGGCGGGAGGAGAGTTAAAAGTTTTTTTTTAAAAATTGAGCACCTATCAAGAATGAATAAAACAAAACATGTTCGGCTTAAAATAATCAAACAAGGGTTGACGTGCCATAAAATACAACCAACCAACCAACTATAATAGAAAGCATTTTGAAAATGTTGAAGATTCTAAAGAATTCTATCAGAGTTCATCAATCCTGAGACTAGTACTTGATTCTTTTGCAAATAGGGAACCAGTCGAATGGGAAAAATACCAAGAACATTTTGTATAGCCATGGGGGAAATTTGATTGATACAGAGTTAATTGAAAATCGTTATAATAAAGTCCCATATATTGCTTAAATAGAAAAAAAAAGAGTTTTAAAAAATTCAGTACTCATCAAGAATGAATTAAAAAAAATGTCTTCGGTATGAAATAACCCAACAAGCGTTGGCGTGCCGTAAATCCAGCCAACCAAAGAACGAACGAACCAACCAACCAACCAACCAGCCACAAATATATAGATGGGTTAAATAGAAAAAAAGGAATTTAAAAATTGTGTTAAAAAATTTGAGTTAAAAAAATTTCAGTACCCATCAATGAATAAAACAAAATGTCTTCGGTATGAAATGACCCAACAAGTGTTGACTTGCCTGAAAATCCAACCAACCAACCAACCAACCAACTAACCAACCAACCAAATATAATAGTAAGCCTTTTGAATATTTTGAAAAATCGTAAAGAATTCCATAAAAATGAGACTGGTACTTAATCTTTTTGCAAAGGGAACCAGTTGAATGGTAAAAAAAAAAAACACCAACAAAATTTGTTATAGCCGTGGGGAAAATTTGGCAGACAAAGAGTTAAGTGAATATCACTATAGTAGAAATCCTTTTTTGAAGATTTTTCAAAAATCTTAAAGAATTCCATCAAAGTTCTGTGAATGACTGGTGCCCTTGCTTTAAATCCATCCATAATTTTTAAGTACCGATGCAAGGGGGTGGTGGGGGTTGTTGTTGTTGTTGGTGGGGGGTGATGGGGCTGGAAATAAAAGAACCATTCTATTCCGCTGCATCTAATTATACCCTGCGGGCATTTTTGGATTTTTCCCTTGTAATTGATAAATAAACTCACCTATCCATTTGAAGGATACGATAAAGCACTTGAGTCGACTTTTTCCGGGAGAGGGGGGCGTTGAAGTAAAAGCCGGATCTTACCTGTCCTATGGTTTTGCCACTTAGCCATAAAAGCAAGTGCAAAATGTACGCGAAAGTTTATTAACATGTTTAGCGGTGATTACAACTTTTAAGGCGGTAGAGTTCCACGTCCGCCCACCCGCCCGTCAGTCAGTCCAAGAAAAATGTCTATTTTTGTTTGATCTGATTTTACAGTAAATCATCCTTAATCGATCAGGATTTGCGATTAAAGCTTGTTGGGGGATGGTGGGTGGTGGTGGTGGTGTTTGGTTTGTGAAGGGGTGAGTTTCGTTCGGAAAGATCGGGAGGGTAGAGGTGTGACTGAGTAAAGAGTAGGATCGATGGAGAGAGAGAGAGAGAGAGAGAGAGAGAGAGAGAGAGAGAGAGAGAGAGAGAGAGGAGGGGGAGGAGAGAAAGATAGTGTGTATGTGATGTGTGAAAGTGGGAGAGAGTGAAAGAGAAAGAGAGAGAGAGAGTGCGCGAGCGAGAGAGATATAGTGTGTGAAAGAAGGAGAGGGAAAGACAGAGAGAGAGAGAGAGAGAAAGAGAGAGAGAGAGAGAGAGAGAGAGAGAGAGTGTGTGTGTGTGTGTGCATGTGTGTGTGTGTGTGTGTGTGTGTGTGTGTGTGGAGAGAGAGAGAGAGAGAGAGAGAGAGAGTGTATGTTTGAGAACGAGAAAAAGAGAGAAAGAGTGTATGTGTGAGAGAGACGAAAAGTGAGGGGGAAGTGAAAGAGAGAGACTGAGAGAGTGCGTATGAGAGAGACAGAGTGAGAAAGAGAAAGAGAGAGTGAGATACAGAGACTGAGAGAAAGAGAGAAAGAAAGAGAGCTAGAGACAGACAGACAGAAAGAAAGAGAAAGAGAGAAAGAGAGACAGAGACAGAAAGAAAGAAAGAAAGAAAGAAAGAAAGAAAGAAAGAAAGAAAGAGAATGAGAGTGAAAGAAAGAGATACTGAGAGACAGAGAGACAGAGAGAGAAGACGGTCGGCAAATTTTACAAGATGATTAAGGCACTGACCGTCGGGATGGAGGTGGTGGGGCGTGGGGACGGAGAGAGGTGGAGGGGTTTCAGCGGCGCACAAAATCACGAGAGCGCGCGTGGCGCCATAAAAATTTCTTTTCAATTAATGGTGGCCCGGCAAAACGAAGGCAGCAGACGATGATTACTACAATCGTTAGAAACGAATCTCTCTAACCATCCACCTCCCCCCACGCGCTCCCGCTCCCGCACCCCTGCACTTCTTCTCACTCACTCGCCTCACAGTCCGACGCGTTCACTCTCACGCCAATTTGAAAGATACTTAATTGAATGCACAGTGCGACCCAAGTCGTAAATTCCCGCCCGAGGCACGCGCTTTCGCCGCTTCCAATTCTTGGCCTTGACAAATGTGTGTGTGTGTATGAGTGTGTGTGAGTGTGCGTGTGTGTGTGTGCGTGTGTGTGTGTAGTGTGGGGATTGGGGGTTGGGTGGGGTACGTTGTTCGAGGGTTGGGTTGGGTTTGCAGAGGGGATGGGGTGGTAATAAGAGAGAGATTTCACTCTAAGGAAACCAAGCTAGTACTTGAGGAGCTGCATGCTCCGCCTGAAGTGTCTTTCACAATAGCTGCTGGTTCCGCTTTAAAAGTAGCGCGAAAGGCAATTTACAGAAAATGTTGATAAAGGGAAAAAATATTTTTTAAATCATGACTTTATGCAATCATCATCTCGGTTTTAAATTCGCTGCTTGCGCATGCGCGCTAGGCTAAACTCAGGTATCCTTGGATTCCATTTAGTGCTTTAGGCGCCCTATTGATGGGGCTTAGTATACGCTTTCTATACCCATTGCAGAGTGACAAGATACCCCTCCTCACCAAAAAGAGTAGGATACTAGACCACATCAGATGGCAAGACTCCAGTTCTAGTTATCTGTGAAGTGTTGATATTACTTCTAGGACTATTCTGATGGGGCGTAGAATACGCTTACTATATCCCCTGTAGAAGGGGAAGACCCTTTCCCCACCAAAAAGTGGATGTTCCTAGTATGAAACTTAACTATATCAGATGCCGATACTCCAGTTCTAGAGATTTTCTGGTCTGGCTGGTTAGTTAAATTCTACGGCATTTTAACCTTTGTTGGGTTATTTTAGAACAAAAACGTTTTTTGTTTTATTCATTCTTGTTGGGTATTCATATTCAACCCATAAATGGGACCCTAACAGGTACTACCACTCCTGATCAGAGCGGACCTTGGAGTAATAGTGATGAATGGGTACTCCATATTCCTCAAAGTTCCGGAATTGGAACTTCATCACTATGTGCAGTTTAACGTCATACCAAGGACACTAAGATCATCCCCCATCGCCTTCTAGGATATATATGATAAAAACGGTTGATAAAAAGCTATAGGTAAATAGTAGGGCAGACTGGGCTCTTTAACCTTGGTTAGGCAACCAGTCTAAGAAAAGGAAAACTCTGAATTCAAAGTTGGTAAACTCTTCCCAAGAAATTGACCTTGTGTCGCATCCTGCTCGTGTAGAGTGGTTGGTAAATAATATATATATATATATATATATATATATAATATATATATATATATATATATATATATTTGTATATGTATAAGTATTAACTTACCGGTGGGTATAAGAACGATCGTTGGAAGCGCACAATATCCAGAGGTTAAGGTTGAGGAAAAACAAATACAAAGTGCTCAATACAATGTAGAGCATAAATTTATTTAAGAATGGAAATGAGTAACCTACTAAATTTAAGTCCCATTCCAACGGGCATGTTTATAACACCAAAGATTAATCGTAAACTCGATTAATTTAAAAGTAACCCTGAAGAATCTATCGATGAAACTCGAGTAGGTTACTCATTTCCATTCTTAAATATATATATATATATATATATATATATATATAAATCTATTTGAAAAGAAATAATATTAGATACAAATACTTGAAACTATATATATATATATATATATATATATATGAGACGTAAACAAACAGACGATGTTTGTGATATGGCTATTTTCAGCCGACAATATTTGGGAGAATATGTGCTTAAATGAAGTCGAACCTATTTTTTGAAATTTAATTCATTAATAATTAATTAGGCGGGATTAAACTATTTAAATGTAAGGCTAAACAAATCGAGAAAAATCAATCTCTGTATGTACATTTCGGCCTATTAGGCCTCATCAGCAGAGCTATAGATACGAAGACCGCCCCGTGTGTGATTCGAAACCTGTCTGTCAAATTAGCAGGCAAGTGTCTTACCTCCACACCAAACGGACTTAGCAAGATTTTCTTCGCTTTGTTAAGTAGTAGTATTTTATATTCCTCTTGAGTGACCTCTACACGAACTTACGAGACGTAAACAAACAGACGATGTTTGTGATATGGCTATTTTCAGCCGACAATATTTGGGAGAATATGTGCTTAAATGAAGTCGAACCTATTTTTTGAAATTTAATTCATTAATAATTAATTAGGCGGGATTAAACTATTTAAATGTAAGGCTAAACAAATCGAGAAAAATCAATCTCTGTATGTACATTTCGGCCTATTAGGCCTCATCAGCAGAGCTATAATTTGACAGACAGGTTTCGAATCACACACGGGGCGGTCTTCGTATCTATAGCTCTGCTGATGAGGCCTAATAGGCCGAAATGTACATACAGAGATTGATTTTCTCGATTTGTTTAGCCTTACATTTAAATAGTTTAATCCCGCCTAATTAATTATTAATGAATTAAATTTCAAAAAATAGGTTCGACTTCATTTAAGCACATATTCTCCCAAATATTGTCGGCTGAAAATAGCCATATCACAAACATCGTCTGTTTGTTTACGTCTCGTAAGTTCGTGTAGAGGTCACTCAAGAGGAATATAAAATACTACTACTTAACAAAGCGAAGAAAATCTTGCTAAGTCCGTTTGGTGTGGAGGTAAGACACTTGCCTGCTAATTTGACAGACAGGTTTCGAATCACACACGGGCGGTCTTCGTATCTATAGCTCTGCTGATGAGGCCTAATAGGCCGAAATGTACATACAGAGATTGATTTTTCTCGATTTGTTTAGCCTTACATTTAAATAGTTTAATCCCGCCTAATTAATTATTAATGAATTAAATTTCAAAAAATAGGTTCGACTTCATTTAAGCACATATTCTCCCATATATATATATATATATATATATAGTTTCAAGTATTTGTATCTAATATTATTTCTTTTCAAATAGATTTCTTTTATCCATAGATGTGGCTCGAACAGGTACTAATTCAAACCTGTTAAACTCCGCTTGGGTTGGTCACTACTAGAATAGACTCAGTCCTAATAAGTGATCTAATTAATAAGATATGTGAAAAGAAAGAATATAACAGAAAGGCCAAATGGATAAATAATATGGAAATAATGATAAATAAAACTGGGAAGTGAAAATAACAGCAGGATGATAGACCCTTGCAGAGGTGAAAATCCAAAGACGCATTTTCCAGAGAAACTCCCTCTCACCACTGCTATTTGTTAGAGCAATGATGTCCCTAAATTAGATAGAAATTGCCGCCAGGAGATTTATTTCCTGGTAGGGCCACTCAATGCCGACAGGTCAGAAACCCAGTGGTATTAGGGCCACAATCTTGGCAAAGGGGCTCTGGTTAAAAATGTCCACGCTATCCTAACTTAAATATATATACTCTATCAATGATATTTACCTATATGCATTCTATATTATCAACATTAATATATATATATATATATATATATATATATATATCTATATATATATATTTATTTATTTTACAATGTTTTCATAGATCAATGTTCATTATCAACGACCGCGGTTTCATGCCAAAGCAATCATCAGGTTGAGGAGCAAGATCCAATGGTGTTTGTTGTGGTTCTTTACTCAAAGTCACATTTAGGATTGTAAATAACGTCGGTTAAATTTTTCCGAACGCTGTTATTATTTTTAAAAAAATTGAATTTTTGCTTTGGCATGAAACCGCGGTCGTTAATAATGAACATTGATCTATGAAAACATTGTAAAATAAATAAATATTAGCTCTTACAAACTGTGATTGAGCACTGTATTTTCTTTGTTTCATCGCAAAAGAAATTTTGTTTTTACATATACCTATATATATATATACATATATATATATATATATGTGTGTGTGTGTGTGTGTGTGTGTGTGTGTGTGTGTGTGTGTGTGTTTTGTTGAACTCGTCATACATTTCTTTTCTGACGAGTTTCTTTTCTATCATTTCGAATTGTCTGGCCATCTTTTTTTGTATATCAGGCTGGAATTGGTGAATAAATCCACCGAAGGTTCTTACTCTAGTACTTTCTGCACTACTTAGTGCCATCATCAGGTGTGAAGTTGTGAGATGTTTCCATGGTTTTTTTAAACAAACAGTAACAGTTGGAATATGTAGGATCTACAAAAGTACAAAAATACCAGAGAGCTCAGAAAACTGTGGAACATGTTGGTGAAGGTTGTAAAAATTGTAGTTTAGGGCCTTTTGAACGGCCCTCAAGGGTTTGGAAATGATACTAGAGTGTTTGGACATTAGAGGAAGAATTGAGAACATCCAAACAACAGAATTGTTAAGATCGACTAGAATACCTAGAATAGTCCATGATACCAGGACGTCGGTGCAAACTACCTACAACTCCTGCGAACATTTTTGACATCTAGGCACGAATCGCAATACCCTTCCGTTAATTGACGATGAATTTAAATCGGTTCAGTGCCGTTTGTGTGCAAAAACCGAATAACTGCGTGAAAGTCACAATTAGTGATAGCGTCAAACGGGAGCTCCATCAGGAACGACTGTCAATCCAAGACTGAACATGTCAGGCGCATGCGCAAAAAAACCCAACAATTGCCACATGAACAGTCTCCATGCGTCTCCAGCGCTTTGAACACCTTACATTTGGGATTACTCTTATATTTAGAATTTCACTCCTGTCTTTTGTGTATGTCGTCCATGTCTCTCTTTCTCATTTTAATATCCGAATGACAATTAATTACGGGCTGAAAATTTAAAATAATAATAATAATAATAATAATAATAATAATAATAATAATGAAATCACACACACACACACACACACACACACACACACACACACACAGAGAGAGAGAGAGAGAGCAACATATTCAGTCACGTGACCAAAGATGGACATGTCGCGGTTTGGCAGAAGTAATTTTCATTTCGTGTTATTAGTAATTACGTAACATGTGAACAGACAGAATGACATACAGACTAATTTACTTGTAAATTGTAAAAGAGAAAAGAAGAAGAAAAACAACAACAACAACAAATCATTAAAAAGAGACGTTATCGAAAGTTAACTTTTAATGAACTGAAAAGTCTCAAGAAAAGTATTTCTAACTAAATAATTCATCATCATCATCATCATCATCATCAAGTCGTGCTGGCGGCACGGATTTCCGTGACAATCATCTCACCAACCATCCCTTTCTGTCATTGCACCAGGGAGGTCCTTTGCGCAGTATTCAGAATTCACGCAGATCTGATCTATGTTGGTTCTTGCTGGTCATTCCCCAACCGCCCGTCTCTCTCTCTCCATCTCCCCCTCTCTCTCTGTCTCTGTCTCTCTGTCTCTGTCTCTGTCTCTCTTTCTCTGTCTCATTGGACAACGTATCCAAGATAGGCAAATACTATACATACTATAAAAGTGTGTGGTAGAAAAAAATAAAGGAATAAAATTAGTGAAATTTTAACAAGTTTGAATTCAGGGTTTTCCCTTTCCTAGACTGGTTGCCTAACCAAGGTTAAAGAGCACAGTCTGTCCTACTATTTACCCATAGCTGGAGGGAGAGTAGTTGGATTCATACCTTTCCCGAAGGTATTAGTCCGAAAGTGAACGTAATAGCGCGACTGGATTCGAACTCACTTACTACGATATCACAGTCCCATAGCTGTGGGGCACGAGGGGATTCATACCTTTCCCAAGGGTATTAGTCAGAAGGTGAACGAAATAGAGTTACTGGACTTCAAACTCGCTTACTAGGGTGTCGCAGTCCAACATGTTCGCTATTACACAATAATTATCTAATCCCTTATAAAACAACTGTAGTGGTACTATTTAACCCATAGTTGAGGGAATGATACATTTCCCAAGGGTATCAGTCAGAAAGTGAACTTGATAGAGTGACTGGAGTTAGAACTCGTTTACTACGATGTCACACTCCAGTACATTAGCCAATATGCCAGAACTGTAGACTCGCCATCAGATGTAGCCTAGAGTCGTATCTATTTTGAATTGGGGGAGACACAGTCAGCGTATTCTATATCCCCCACCGACAGGACGAAAGGGGTAAAAGAGACGCAAGTGAACAAATCCGTTCATGATACACACTGTGGAATCTCCATGGAAAAACCAAACGATTATTGATTATTGAAAATGAATGCAGCAATATCTGAAGAATTTAACCTACTCCAAAAAATGGTCTAAAATCATAAAAGAAATCCGTTCAAATTTGCAATAACCTCATCAGTACTCCCGCTCCGCTGACATGTCATGGTCTGTTAAGAAATACACTTTTGAATACAACCCTCATCCTCCTTCTCCCCTTCCCCTTGTTTATCCTCAAATACATATAGATATATGTAAATGTATTTCACACAAAAATAATCCTATAGAAATTCAATGTATTCATTAAACGACGTTATTATCTTCTTGTTAATACTAGACATTATTATTATAATTATAATTATTAATTATTATTATTATTATTATTATTATTATATTATTAATTATTATTTACTCCTTTTGAGTTTTCATATCAGCATTAGCTGATGGTCTTTCACTGGAGTCTGAATGAGAGCAAGTCTCCTCAGGTCTCCAGGACTCTTCTGATATTCTGGCAGATTACAGCAGTGCAGTGTTCTGGATGGTCTCAATCTTTCCTCTGATGTCAGATTTTCCAATCCCTTCAAGTGCACCAACAACAATTGGTATACACTTTCAATATTCCATAACTTTTTCAGTTCAAGGTTCAGGTATTTGTCATTTTTTCATTTTCCTTCAGCTTCACTCCGCGATCTGCTGGAACTGCAAATCCACCAGTTGACAAGTTCTTTCTTTTTTGTTAATCAGCACTAGGTCTGGTCTTCTTGCTCTCCTTTTGAGTTTTCACATCAGCATTAGCTGATGTTCTTTCACTAGAGTCTGAGTGACAGCAAGTCTCCTCAGGTCTCCAGGACTCTTCTGAGTATTCTGGCAGATTGCAGCAGTGCAGTGTTCTGAATGGTTTCAATCCTTCCTCTGATATCCAAACTTTCCAAACACTTTCCAATCCGTTTGGGACCGTTCCACGCGCACCAATCACAATTGGTATAACTTTCACTTTCATATTCTATAACTTTTTCAGTTCTCTGGCAAGGTCCAGATATTTGTCTATTTTTTCATTTTCCTTTAGCTTCACCCTCTGATCTGCTGGCACTGCAAAATCCACCAGTTGACAAGTTCTTTCTTTTTTGTTTATCAACACTAGGTCTGGCCTTCTTGCTGGGATAAGGTGATCCGTTTTTATCTCAAAGTCCCAGAGAATTTTGTGCGTTTCGTTCTCAAGAACAGATTCTGGTTTATGCATATACCATTTTGTTGTGTGATCAAAATTTAATTTTTTGCATAATTCCCAGTGGATCACCTTCCCAACCCAGTTGTGTCTAGTTTTGTATTCTCGTTGTGCTAGTTTGATACATTTGCAGAGTATATGGTTAACAGTCTCATCTCTATTACCGCAAAGTCTACATTTACTATTTGTTGGGTCTTATCAATTTTCGCTTTGATGTAGTTATTATTATTATTATTATTATTATTATTATTTGCTCCTTTTGAGTTTTCACATCAGCATTAGCTGATGGTCTTTCACTGGAGTCTGAGTGACAGCAAGTCTCCTCAGGTCTCCAGGACTCTTTTGAGTATTCTGGCAGATTGCAGCAGTGCAGTGTTCTGAATGGTTTCAATCCTTCCTCTGATATCCAAACTTTCCAAAGCCTTTTCCAATCCCTTTGGGACCGTTCCAAGCGCACCAACCACAATTGGTATCACTTTCACTTTCATATTCCATAAATTTTTTAGTTCTCTGACAAGGTCCAGATATTTGTCCATTTTTTCATTTTCCTTTAACTTCACTTCGTGATCTGCTGGAACTGCAAAATCCACCAATTGACAAGTTCTTTCTTTTTTGTTAATCAGCACTAGGTCTGGTCTTCTTGCTGGTATAAGGTGTTATTATTATTATTATTATTATTATTATTATTATTATTATTATTATTATTATTATTATTCATGGTTTTAATTCAATTTAATTATTTTTTTAAAATTCAAAGACCAATATGATTAATATAACTAACCTCGCTTATATTTACTATGGTTAGTACACCTTGCGTAGTGGAATGGTTAGCAAGCTAGATTTATAGACCACTGTTAGTAAGTTTGATACGTATTAGGCGCTCCATACTTCTGGCCTTGTGCCACAACTAAACTAAGCTTATCAACATTTTAAGAGCCTGTGTATTAATAAAGTTCACAGTGATCTTAAACTGGTTAACACTTCATACTTAGTTGCAATACCAATGTTTTAAGAGCCGGTGTATTAATAAAGTTCACAGAAATTCTTAACAGTAAACACTTACTACTTAGTTTCAATCCTATTTTTTTAGAACTAATGTATGAATAAATTTCACAATCATTTGAAACAGATAAACACTTCATACCTAGTTACGATATCAACGTTTTAAGAGCCTCTTTATTGACATAAATATAATCTCAAACAGGTCTATTTATTCTGATATTATATATTAATTGAGTTTTCCCACCATTAGACTTCCCTGTCGGCTTGCCTTAGAATACATGGATAGCAGTGGCGTAAACCATCCTCAAAAAAGGGAAAGTAATGTAGGAATCGATACAGATATCTGATTTCGCATAAGTAAAAGGGAAGACATATGACCAAAATAAAAAGATGATTGATTGATTTTAATGGCATGTCAACCTGTCTAGGGTTATTTTATGCCTAGAGGTTAGAGAATTGCGTTCATTGTACGTTCATATTTACATTTTCTTGTGTTGTTGTTTCTTATGACATGTCTTTTTTAATAGATTTATTTTAACGGCATGTCAACCCGTCTAGGATTATTTTCTGTCTAGAGGTTAGGGAATCGCGTACGTTGTACATTCATTTTTACATATGTTTGTTTAGTTGTTTCTTCACAGGTTTTTTTTTTCACACAGTTACATGATATTAGATAGTATTCTTATCCAATCTCTATTAATAATGGAGATTCGCTTCCGGTTTTTGTCTGTAACAAAAATTACGTCACTGTTTACGTCACATTACATCATAACATAGAATAAATACACTCAAAATCTGAACATGCAACATTAGAGAGTCCTCATTGTTTTTTAAAACAAGTTTTAATAAATACATGACTGGTATTATATATCTATATATAGTTTGTTTTATTTTAATACATATTTAAAGTTTACATTTCAAATTGTTTAATTTTTGAATCCTTTAATGAATTTGATGATTTTACTTACTTAGGGTACAAACTCGCAGACATTGAATTTTTCACTCCCACCCCTTAGGCAATATGTTTAAAAAATCTATTTTTACATCGCCCGGAGGGTGTTTTTTATTTTGTACTAGTACATATAATGTGCACACAGTTGAATTGTTTAAAGTAGTTCTATCTAATATTAATGATTATTTGGTTTCAAGTAATTATTTCTAGTAGCAACACCTGTAGATATACAACAGTATGATAATTCAATTATTCAAAGTGCTATTGCCAAATACTTCAATATGTAAACAATATAATAATCTTGATTTAGCTCTCTTTCATTCTTTTTGTTCTTTCTTTTCATCTTTTCATTATATTCGATTAAAACAAATTAGGGTTATCGCTTCCGCGTACACAATCCTCTCTCTATCTTTCCCCTACTCTCTTTCATTCTTTCTTATTATATTTTTTCTGTGTAGCATGTCATTTTTCTTCCCTTTCTTTATAATAAAAACGGATTGGTCCATTATATAACTGAGGTGACGACACTCATAATAAATAAGAATTCGGCGGATAAGCAGCACCAGATAATCATGATTTACATTCTTGCATTTCATCTTGGATGATTTGGACGGTCTCATTCTTAACCAG
>CM042179.1:46740352-46742852 GCA_023376005.1 Doryteuthis pealeii
ACGACGATGAATGATGAAGAACTCAGTGACAGCAATGATTCAAATTTTGAAACTGAAGATGATTCAACTCATAAAGATTCGATCAGTTGAATGATTTGGCAAAAATATGACAACATAAAGAAAGTCATTGAGTTTTTGCAATATCACAAACACAGTTGGATCACCTTTTGTTGACCTTAAAAGGGCATACTTCCTTCTTGATCAGCCAATAGATACACTAGCTTTCTGTGTCAATTATAACTTAAGAGAAACATTTGGTGGAATGGAATTGGTCTCTAAAATCTGACCTCAAAACTGTTTATCCCAACATTTGTTGACATAAAGAAAATCATATTCCCTCCTCGTCAACTTTGTCAAGAACTTTTCTTGTCCTCGTCCCTTTGTCAAGAACTTTCTTGGAAATCCTCGTCACTTTGTCAAGAACTTTCTTGGAAATCCTCGTCACTTTGTCAAGAACTTTCTTGGAAATCCTCGTCCCTTTGTCAAGAACTTTCTTGGAAATCCTCGTCACTTTGTCAAGAACTTTCTTGGAAATCCTCGTCACTTTGTCAAGAACTTTCTTGGAAATCCTCGTCCTTTGTCAAGAACTTTCTTGGAAATCCTCGTCCCTTTGTCAAGAACTTTCTTGGAAATCCTCGTCACTTTGTCAAGAACTTTCTTGTCAAGAACTCCTCGTCACTTTGTCAAGAACTTTCTTGGAAATCCTCGTCACTTTGTCAAGAACTTTCTTGGAAATCCTCGTCACTTTGTCAAGAACTTTCTGGAAATCCTCGTCCCTTTGTCAAGAACTTTCTTGGAAACCCTCGTCACTTTGTCAAGAACTTTCTTGGAAATCCTCGTCCCTTTGTCAAGAACTTTCTTGGAAATCCTCGTCACTTTCAGAACTTTCTTGGAAATCCTCGTCACTTTGTCAAGAACTTTCTTGGAAATCCTCGTCAATTTGTCAAGAACTTTCTTGGAAACCCTCGTCACTTTGTCAAGAACTTTCTTGGAAATCCTCGTCCCTTTGTCAAGAACTTTCTTGGAAATCCTCGTCACTTTGTCAAGAACTTTCTTGGAAATCCTCGTCACTTTGTCAAGAACTTTCTTGGAAATCCTCGTCAAGAACTTTCTTGGAAATCCTCGTCACTTTGTCAAGAACTTTCTTGGAAACCCTCGTCCTTTGTCAAGAACTTTCTGGAAATCCTCGTCCTTTGTCAAGGAACTTTCTTGGAAACTCACAAGCAAGGAATTACACTGAAATTGTACAGAAACCATTGGATAGCCACAAAACGCTCAATTACAACATAAGCATCATGTTCCATTTTTTGCACCGCCATCTTGGTAACTTCTAGGAAAGCCTTAGTGTGGTCAACAACAATCAATATGAATGATTCTACCAAGATTTAAAATTCATGGAAGAATGGTATCAAGGTATATGGGATGTAAATATAATGGATGACTATTGTTGAAACATAAAATGAAATTCTTCACAGAAAGAAAAAAACTATACGAGTAAATTTTTACCATAACTGTTTACATACAATTTGACTAGAGGAATAATATCCTTTTTAAATTTTTTAGTAGTAGTCGTAGTATCTTTAGTAAGCGTCTTCTCGCGTTAAGTGTGAATAGTCGTTCTCCCCAGCCTCTAAAATGCCAGGTTATTAAATAGTCATCAAGTAGGTAAGGGTATTTACCTCTCTTCCCACTTATGAGGGCGTGACACAATGACATTTTTATGTGGGCCCACCCACAAGCCAAAGCTCATGGGTGGTAGGTGGAAAATGGCGTCGATTCCGTCGGCATTCTCCCTCAGACGGGCAGGTATTGCCTGGGGGGATAGCCCCCTGGGATCGACGCTATTAATTTACTATACCTGATCCAGCGGCCGAAGCTCACTAGACCCCCGGGTAGGGAAGGTAAGTATAAGGTTGGCGGGTCCCGGCAGATACCCACACTGCTTAGTGGAACAGTCCACTTCTACTCTACAGATATGAATTTGTACTCACATTACAGACAAACAATTTTAATTATTTTCCATTGTAAATTTTCAAAAAGATTCTATGGAATAAGCATAAATTTGATACATGAGGTATCATAATATATATATATATATATTATATATATATATATATATATATATATATATACTTTGGTGCGGTACCAAGTTTCTTGGTACAAGGTGATTCTAGGCTGGTCCTATTCTCTACCAGTAGTTTGTTGTAGAGTTCAAGTTCCGTATGAGAGCTCAATGTTTAATTATTGTAAACAGAGCAAAGTTATTTGGGAATAAAAAGGCCTTAAATACCATGGGTATCGTGGTTATGGACCATTTCCACTCGCGAGTATGCTCACGAGCTGATATATCAGTGGTCTGAAGAAGCTCGTTAGCATACTCGCGAGTGGAAATGGTCCATAACCACGATACCCATGGTATTTAAGGCCTTTTTATTCCCAAATATATATATATATATATATATATATATATATATATATATAAGATATATATATTCATACA
>CM042179.1:46747852-46752852 GCA_023376005.1 Doryteuthis pealeii
TTCTTCCTTTCACTCTTCCTACCTTCTCTTTCACTCTACTATGAAAAGCAAAAATTTAATAAACTACACCCCCCCCGCTTCCCGCTCCCCGCTATATCTTCAATTTCACTCCTTACACGGTTCACCTTCAAACCATCGACTTGCTCACCATTCCACGTCTTTTTCGTTTCCCGCCAACTACATCTACGCGTCTGTAAGATTTTCCGCCACTCTGTCATTATATTTTATTACATGCTTTTGTACTGAGACGTAGGGGGTGGGGTGGGGGTGACGGGGGAGGCTCCTCTGCGCGCAAGGTGCGTGTAATCAATAGAGCGTCTAGTTTCGCTTCTCAGCTTCGATCTACAAAGAGAGAATTCACAAGACAAAAGCAGCAACAAGCGCTTCGTCTAATGACTAAATAATTTCGACACTAGAACATGTTTATACGCCTTGGTGTTGGTAAATGCATGCCGTGTATATTGTTTAACAATTACGGGTCTTACAACGAAAGCGGGCGCCTACACACATGTATGATATGGAAAAAATCGTGGATGTGCATGCATAACTAAACATTATTTTGAAGGGGTGGAAATATACAAGCATGCATATATATATATATATATATATATATATATATATATATATATATATATGTATATATATATATATATATATATGTATATATATTATATATATATATATATATATATATATATGTATATATATGCATGCTTGTTTATATATATATATATATATATATATATTATATATATTTAGGTATGTATATATGTGTGTACGTTCGCGTGTATATATGTATATATACATATATATATACACATATATATTCTAGTAGGTGATCGGTGCTGCCTACATATATATACATATATATATAAATATGTATATATATATATATATATATATATATATATATAATATATATATATATATATATATATATATGTACATATATATGTATATATACACATATATATATGTGTATATATATTATTTGTATGTACGTGTGTGTATGTGCGTGTATACTAGTTGATAAACCATAAATCATATACGTACATTCATCTGTAAGTACATGTATCTTTATATATACATATGTGTGTGTATGTGTGTATGAACATGTTGAGAGGCCATAAATTATATACGTACATGCATCCGTAAATACCGGAATCTTCATATATATATATATATATATATATGCAGCTTTATATATATATATATATATATATATATATATATATATATATATATATATATATATGAGTGTGTGTAAGTACTGTGAAAATGAACATGGTGATAAGCCATAAATTCGATGTGTACATTATAAACATATACACATACACACACTCGTATATAGATATCGAAGAATATGTAGAAGTTTACGCGCACACACACACACACACACACACACACACACACACACACACACACACAGATACACATACACATACACATACACATACACAAACACACACCCTCACGCATGCACACAAAAACTCACATACAAACATATACATAAACACATTTCTATGTATTTATGTGCTTATATGTGTGTGTGTATGCGTATGTGCACATAAGACTATAAGTACAACCCTGTACACACACACACACACACACACACACACACACACACTCAAACTTGGAAAAACTTGTTTCTCACGAATCCAACACACCTATATACATATACGTACACACACCTGTACGCACTCGGACACACACACACACACACACACACACACACACACACACACAGACTTGTTTTCACGAATCCAACACACCTCTATATGCGTTTATAGGCGGGTCTCTCTAGTGCGTATATATGAAGAGAATGTTCGACGTGCTTGAGTAGGAAAATGCATTTTCTCTTTTGTGTGTGTGTGTGTGCCTGAGTAAGTGAAAAAGATTTATGTACTTTTTTCATTGAATAACTTCTTTGTAGTAGAATTTTAGCATATTCATGGCCCAATGTTTTTATGCATTCGAACCTGTGAAAAAAAAAAAAAGATGATAAGATTATTAATGTCTAGATCGACATTTCTATCTTGGTTTAGAGTGTAGTATCTGTGTGTTCTGTCTGGTCTACCAAGTTTTGGTAAATTCTTCCAGGCTGTAGCCTGTGTCAGTACTATTGTATGGTTGCACTACTTGGACTATTATTTTGTATAAATGTATATATAAATACTTAAATTTTAAGGAGATTGACCGACAAATCAAAAGACTCTCACAGTCTTCTTATTCTCTGTGATGAATTTATTTTTTCCTCAAATTAACAAAAGCCCTGATGAAAATCTATTGAAACAGATCGAAACACTGCAGCGTTGGCGTAATAAACATCACTCGTCTTATTAACTTTTGTTGTTGTTTTTTTTTTTTCAATTTTTCACTATATTACATACTGTCGGATTCACTTCCACCTTCTCTTCATATACTTAAATTTATAGACTAAGCGAGTCACGTGGTTTAAAACCTCAGCCAATCAACAGCCCGAATTCGTGGCTAGTTGACTACTTAAGCACTGATACTGAGAGACGTCCATTTGCAATCATTGACGAAGGACTTGCAATACTGAGGATCACTAAGGAACAACCAAAGGATTCTTTACCAAAGATTTCCGCTGGACAAGCCCTCTTGCTTGAAACCTAAAGGATGGCCCCTAAAAATCGTAACATAGAGAAAATCTAGATGGAAATTGCATCAAGGATGCTGTGTGCTGTCTTGAAAAAATCCTGGAAGCAGCATCCCATAAAAACCCAGCTGTACGGCCACTTACCTCCCATCACACAAACCATCCAAGTAAGACGAATAAGGCATGCTAGTTGGTTGGTTGGTTATTTTGTTTTACGACATATTAACTACCTTCGGGTTATTTAATGCCGAATCAAGTAATTTTGATATTTGGTTTTACTTACTTACCTGGTGTTGCCTAAATGGTCACCCATCTAAGTAGTGAACAAGCACATCACTGCTTAACTTCGGTGATCTAACGGGAATCTGGGCTTTCAACATGACATGGCTGTAAGCAATTACTTCCTATCGTACAAACCATCCAAGTAAGACTAAAAAGACATGATGGAGAAGTAAGGATAAACTCATAATTGATATTCTCCAGTGGAGACCTACACATGGACATACCAGAGTGGGCTGACAAACAATGACAAAACAAGCAAGTAGACTCACTAACCATCCAAGTAAGATGAACAAGACATGCTAGACATGACTGGAGAAGCAAGAACCAGCTCATTAGTGAAGTCCTCCAGTGGACACCTACACATGGACACAACAGTGTATACCAACCAGAAAGAAGAAAAAAACATACAACGATCAGATCCGTACTGATACTGGATGTCGTGCGGAACACTTGCTAGAAGTGATGAGAGAGAGAGAGAGAGAGAGAGAGAGAGAGAGAGAGAGAGAGAGAGAGAGAGAGAGAGAGAGAGTCATAAGAATATGTGATATCAGACAGGAAAATGGTGATGATAATGATCTTATGCAAAGAGCTTTTCCATTGCAAACCATTAGTAATATATGTATTTGCCCAATCCATGTTTAATCCATATATATATATATATATATATATATATATATATATATATATATATGTGTGTGTGTGTGTGTGGTTAAATAAACAAACAAATGTGTTTATTTTTATATGGTTTTAACCGACAATTTTTGGAGGATATGTGCTTAATTGAAGTCGTACCTAATTCTGAAAATTAATTAGTAATAATTAATGAATTTTAGGCGGGCATATATTTTCAAATGTAAGGCTAAACGAATCGAGAAAATGTCAATCCTGAATGTACATTTCGACCTTGACATTTTCTCGATTCGTTTAGCCTTACATTTGAACATATATGCCCGCCTAAAATTCATTAATTATTAACTAATTAATTTTCAAAATTAGGTACGACTTCAATTAAGCACATATCCTCCAATATATATATATATATATATATATATATATATATATATATATATATATATATATAATACACATTAAGTTACTAAGTTTTGTTACACACATTACTAAAGTTTTACACATTACTAGTTATTACCAAGTTTTACACATTATTACAATCTAATATTTAACACATATTATATAGGTAATCCAATATGTATTTACCCAATATATTTTTAATCTTATATATTTACCTAATCCCTTTCCATCGAAATCCATTAGCAATATATGTATTTACCCAACCCCTTCGCACGACCAGAAGGCTTATTTTTGAGCGGAGTTCATCAGGTTTGAATTCTGAGTTTTCCTTCTCCTAGACTAGTTGCCATGACAAGGTTAAAGACTTCATTGCCCTACTATTTACCCATAGATGAAGGGAAAATATTGGTTTCATACCTTTCCCAAAGAATTAGTGAACAGTGTGACACATTGTCGATATTTTCAGCGGAGTTTAACAGGTTGGAATTCATAGTTTTCCTTCTCCTAGACTGGTTGCCATAACAAGGTTATAGATCTCAGTCTGTCCTATATTTTACATTTTACTTGAGAGAGAATAGTAGGATTCATACCTTTCCCAAGTGTATTAGTGAACAGAATGTGACACATGGTCATTTTTTAAGTGCAGTTTATCAGGTTTGAAGTCAGGGTTTTCTTTCTCCTATACTGGTTGCCATAACAAGGTTAAAAACCCCAGTCTGCCTTACTATTTACCCATAGATGAAGGTGGAATATTTGGTTTCATGCCTTTCCCAAGGGTATAAGCGGACAGAATGTGACACATGGGCATTTTTCAAGCGGAGTTTAACAGGTTTTAATTCATAGTTTTCATTCTCCTAGACTGGTTGCCATAATAAGATTATAGAGCTCAGTCTGTCCAACATTTTACACCTTGCTGGAGGGAGAATAGTAGGATTCCACCTTTACCAAGTGTATTAGCGAACAAAATGTGACACATGGAGTGGAGTTCACAGGTTTGAATTCAGAGTTTTATTTCTCCAAGACCGGTTGTCATACCAAGGATTAAAATCGTAGTCTGCATTACTATTTA
>CM042179.1:46757852-46762852 GCA_023376005.1 Doryteuthis pealeii
GAAATAAAAAAGTAAAAAAATAAATTTAAAAAAAGAAAAAATTTTTTATAGATTGTAAGACTGTCACCATGGTGACAGGAAGTTAAATGAGAAAAAAAGGATACACTTTGATTTCTGACTTCTTGGGTGAATGGTAGTCAGACAAATGTTATTTATTATTTTTTTAATTTCTAATTTTTATATTTTATTTTTATTTTTATTTATGTATTTATGAATGTACATTTATGGTGTATATATAGCTATATCTCTATATGTATATATTTGTGTGTATATATTTTATTTTTATTTTTATTTTTATTTTTATTTTCATTTTTATCAATAGTTTATTTATACAACATTATATTATCTAATATATTCTATGGTTTAAATATATTTTTAAAAATATATTTCTCTATTTATATTTTATTATTTTTTTATATATTTTTTTGTTTTCTTCTCTATACTTGTTCAGATTCATTCAATAGTTTAATTCATAGTTTAATTTTGTCTAATTTTTAGTTTAATTTTAATTTTAATTTTTTTTAATTTTATTTTTTGAGAAGTAAAAAATTTTTCAGTTTTTGCAGTTCAAATAACTTGATTCTCCCATCTGATGATTTATTAAAAAATAAATAAAAAATTTTTTTTATAGATTGTAATACTGTCACCATGGTGACAGGAAGTTAAATGAGAAAAAAGGATACTTTTGATTCTGGCTTCTTGGGGTGAATGGTAGTCAGACAAAATTAAACTATGAATTAAACTATTGAATGAATCTGAACAAGTATAGAGAAGAAAACAAAAAAAATTATATAAAAAATAATAAAATATGAATAGAGAAATATATTAAAAAATTATATTTAAACCATAGAATATATTAGATAATATAATGTTGTATTATACTATTGATAAAAATGAAAATAAAAATAAAAAATAAAAAATAAAATATATACACACAAATATATACATATAGAGATATAGCTATATATACACCCATAAATGTACATACATAAATACACATACATAAAAATAAAAAATAAAATATAAAAATAATAAATAATAAATAACATTTGTCTGACTACCATCCACCCAAGAAGCCAGAAATCAAAGTGTATTCTTTTTTCTCATTTGACTTCCTGTCACCATGGTGACTGTCACCATGGTGACAGGAAGTCAAATGAGAAAAAAAGAATACAGAAAGATTTTTTTTTTTAAAATTTATTTTTTTATTTTTTACTTTTTTATTTTATTTTTTGAGAAGTAAAACTTTTTCTATCTCTCTATCTCTCTGTCTATCTATTTATCTATTTATCTATTTATCTATCTGATGTCATTTTTTTGTAAAATAAGACTATTAGGGCAAGAAAATCGGACTTGTCTTGAGGGTTGTAAAGTGTAACAGCCTCTTCTGAGGGTGCTTCACAAGAAAGGAAGATGCCAGGATTTTTCTCCCCCGTGTGAATTTGTGAACTGACGATTGGAAACTCACTGATAAGGTCGACTTGATCAACTTAAAACACAACCAGTAAACTTAGGAACCAAACTATAGACACGTGTTTGTCAACGACTTTTGTCAGCTGGACAGCGTCGCAAAATTTTGAAATAGATTTATTCTTAATGGATACATATTTTTTATAAACTCATGTTTTTCCATTCAACCCATCGATGGGACACTAACAGGTATTACACTGTAGGTCAGAGTGGATCTGGGAGGAATGGAGATGAAGAGGTGCCGCACATTCCCCAGACCTCCAGAATTGTAACCTCACATCAGTTAGAGCTTAACGTCATACCAAGGACATAAGACCCTCAGCCACCGCCTTTTAGCACCCATATGATAAAAGTGTTGGGACAATCATATAGGTGCTAGACTTGACCAGCCGATTGTTTGGAGGGAGGC
This sequence comes from Doryteuthis pealeii, assembly GCA_023376005.1. NCBI lineage: Eukaryota > Metazoa > Mollusca > Cephalopoda > Myopsida > Loliginidae > Doryteuthis > Doryteuthis pealeii. The sequence continues at coordinate 46,759,732 of CM042179.1, forward strand.
TCTCCGATCGCCCGGATAAGTAAGTACCAAGTGGAGTGTTACATGTCATGGACTGCTCATCCAACTGGGTTCCTTCCTTAAGCATCATGGGTTGTCACCCACGGCCAACAGGAGGCCCTATTGGGGGAGTCTTACCCCTCTGCAGAGGTGCAGTCGGTGTATTCTAACGCCTCAGCCGACAGGGCGGGAAAATATTACTTAGACGCTGAAATAGGTTTTCTTTAAGATTTATTTTTGGTTAAAATGAGGCATACTAGAATATATACTGATTTAATCCGTAAACGTGATATTTCCTCATAACGTAGGTGGCCATTTCTTTATAATAGTGTTGTGATGTTAGTCCCAACAGTAAAAAGAAGTCAAGTCGAGATAGGGTAAAATAAGACAAGTGTATTTACAATTAATGGTACATGTACGACTAGCTTGTCGTTAACGGGAACAGTGCTCCCTTTCCACTCGGTGTCTCACTATTTATAGTGAGAACCGGTGCATGTTCTCCACTGTAGGAACGGCCGGTACAACAAATAGTTAATTCAAAAATACTTACTACGTATTTCTTAACACATTAGAATATCTTGTTGAGTATAATCCCCTGTTGGTTAAAGCTTTATTTCTTACAAAGTACACCTAAAATTATGCATCATTTCTCTCATTATATATATATATATATATATATATATATATATATATATATATATTAAAGAAATGGCTACAATAGAAACCTACGCGAGTTTCACAATAAGGATCTTCAGGGTTAAATCCACTGAATTAATCGAGGTACCAATTAATTGCAGCCGATTACACGTGGGTTCATTGAATGAACACACCTGTAATCGGCTGCAAATAATCGGTACCTCGATTAATTCAGTGGATTTAACCCTGAAGATCCTTATGGTGAAACTCGAGTAGGTTTCTATTGTATCCATTTCTTTAATAAATTTGCTCAAATTTGTATTGAGCACTTTTTTGTGCACCTCCAACGATCGTGCCCATATTCACCGGTAAGCCACCTTTTATCTATATAAATATATATATATATATATATGTATATATATATATATAAGTGTGTGTGTGTGTGTGTGTGTGCTGCGTGTGTGTGTGTGTGTGTGTGCTGCGTGTGTGTGTGTCTCTGTGTGTGTACGTGTCTGTATCTGTATATATATTATATATATATATATATATAATGAAATACTATAAAATTATAAGGCTTTGTTACCATCGGTTACAAGCAGCATATTAGCCACTTATCTTCAGGACAAATCGCTCTGACTTATGACCTTATGTGATCGAAAACTTTATTTTCCTTTCTCCAACACACACACACACACACACACACACACACACATACACACACATACAAACACACACACACACAAACACAGAAACCCAAACAGTAACACACACAGAAACACAGACACAGACACAGACACACACACACACACACACACACACACACACACACACACACACACACACACACACACACACACACACAGAAACCCAAACAGAAACACACACAGAAACACAAACACAGACACAGACACACACACACACACACACACACACACACATACACAGAACCCAAACAGAAACACACAGAAACACACACACACACACACACACACACACACACACACATACACAGAAACCCAAATAGAAACACACACAGAAACACAGACACAGACACAGACACAGACACACACACACACACACACACACACACACACACACACACAGAAACCCAAACAGAAACACACACAGAAACACAGACACAGACACAGACACAGACACACACACACACACACACACATATATATATATATATATATATATATATATATATATATATATATATATATATATGAAAATTTAACATTTTGAAAAAACATATGATGATTGTTATGTTTTTTCAAAATGTTAAATTTCATACTGTCGGATTAATTTCCATCTATTTTTCATATATATATATATATTATATATATATATATATATATATATATATATATATAATATCATAGAAAGGAAAAACTCAACACCGTAATTCCATAATAAATTTATTTCGACCAAAAAATGGGCCTATGGAAATACGGTGTTGAGTTCTTCCTTCCTTTCAAAGATAAATATTGCTCTGTATATAATCTAAAAAGTTTATTATACATTGAGCTCTCTGTAGTGATTCACTGTATTTATACATACTGGATCATACAATAATAATACAGTGTGTCTTAGAAATCACATATAGAGTCATCCCTCACTACCAAGATTTGGATACCTCTCATCTATCTATTTATCTATCTATCTATCTATCTATATCTATATATATATATATATATATATATATATATATATATATATATATATATATATTGTGGAGAGAATTTACCGGTACTTGTAATTGCATTATATAAACAGATGTCGAATTTAATCTAAGTAAAAATCTCATGCAGCAGAAAAATCTCATTGTTTCATTGATGTTAACGACACACCAAGCCGTCAAGGGTTATTTTATGCCTAGAAGGTTATTTTATGCCTCGTATTAGAGGGGTTGAGTAAATATATTAATCAGAAATCTGATTAAGAAAAAAAAACTTAAGGAGTGTGTCTTTATCGAAAAGCATCTTGCGAGGCCATATTGGAAAACGTTCCAGCTAACGCTGTTGTACTCTCTAGTGATGGAGTTCAGTTTCATGTTGTCAGTTTCATGTAGTCTTTAAACATCCAAGTAGACTAAAGTTAAATTATAAGAGAAAATAAATGTTTCAAAACTTCTGTTTTATATGATATATGAATTAGGGTGGTGTTAACGCAGTAGCTAACACCAATTTCTGATAATGTGATAGGTTATTCCATCGGGTAAACCAACGCTTGATATATATCACACTAAAGAGACTTGATAAGTCGAAACACGTGTCTGTGGATGACTATATATATAATCTTCATACAATGACTGCTATTTACACTAAAGTAGCATTGCAACCAACAAAGCCTTCATCAGATGATGACTCTGGGTTCAGGCATGGTTTCGAGGCCAAAGCATCATTACCACTAACCCAGAGCGCCCCAGCAGTATCTCACGATACCACCAGACTTTGTCGGTTTGATCTCACAATATAGGACTGCC
>CM042179.1:46767852-46796536 GCA_023376005.1 Doryteuthis pealeii
AAGCAAGAAAGCGCAAGTGTGTATATGTGTCAGTGTATATATGTGTGTGTGTGTGCATATGTGTATGTTTATCCCATCTGCACGTGTGGTTTGTTTTATGTGTGTTTTTGTGTACAGCAGCGTTTTTCGTATATATGTGTGTATGTGAGTGTGTGTATGTGAGTGTGTGTGTGTGTGCACGCAGGCGAGGGTTAGTGTGTACGCGTGTATCATGTGTCTGTGTATGTGTGTGTCTGTGTGTATGTATGTATGTGCGTGTGTGCATGTGTGTGTGTGTGTGCACGGACGTGCACATGCGTGAGTTTGCTTCAGTGCTAGTGTCTTACCTTAAATGTTTAGGCATCTGAATAGATTTATATGATTGTGTATTGGTTCATGTGTTAGTTGATATAAATTTTGCCTTTTTATCTACCCCTACTATTTGCTTCATATCTTTTTTCAGTCCATGACATGCAGCACACCACTCTGGCCCTTACTTGGGCTAGACAGTCGGTCGGTCTGAGAGGTCCCCCTCCAATCAATTGATTGGTCACATCAAGCCCTAGCACCTATATGATTGTCTTGACCCTATCACCCTTTTTATCCTATATGTGCTAGAAGGCGGTGGCTGAGAGTCTTAGTACCTATATGATTGCCCCAACCCTATTGCCCTTATGACAAGTCCCAACCCCTTTTTATCATATGGGTGCTAGAAGGCGGTGGCTGAGGGTCTACATGTCCTGGGTATGACGTTAAAATCTACCTGATGGTGAAGTTCCAATTCTGGAGCTCCGGGGAATGTGGAGTATGACTAAGATCGTACGCGTGGTTGTGGAAATGCAGTGTATAAAGGATTATGGACATATCTATTCATGTATATGTGTGTGCTACGTTTGTGTTAATATGACAACACACACACACACACACACACAGATATATATATATATATATATATGAGTAAGAAATGGAATGAAAACATCACACAATGCTGTTAAAGAAGAAAACAATTTAATATCATCATGCCACGCAATTAGCACGGATATCCATGACAATTTCCCGCCAACCTTCTCTATCATTCATTGCCCCACGGAGATCCCCTGCGCATCATCCAGTATCCGCTGAGAGTTGGTCAATGTAGGTCCTTGCTGGGCGGCCCACATTAGCATGTCCATGTGTTGATTTCCAACACATCGCTTATGAGTTCGTCCTTGCTCCTTCAACAGTGTCCAGCATGTCTTGTCCGTCTAACTCGGGTTGTTTGCGAGATGGGAGACAGGTGGTCGTACAGCTGCTTCCTTGTGGGGTGCTGTTACCACGACTTGTTCAAGAACAATATATATATATATGCGCGTGTGTGTGTGTGTGTGTGTGTGTGTGTGTGTGTATGTGTGTGTGGTTGAGAATAGAGGAAGTGTGGATATAACAACACAGTCAGTTGAATTGAGTTGATATTTTGCTTCATTGTATGTATCATTGTATCCACACTTCCTCTATTCTCCACCACATTTTGTCGGATTTATTCAAATCCTTCACCCCTCATATATATATATATATATATATATATATATATATATATATATATATATATATACGAACCTCTCTGCGCGAGCATGATGTGACACAAGGTCAGTTTCTTAAGCCGGGTTTAACAGATTTAAATTCGAAGGTTTTCCTTCTCCGAGGCTGGTTACCAAGCCAAAGTTAAAGAGCGCAGTCTTCCCTATTATTTAGCCATAGCTGGGGGCGGGAGTAGTTGGATGCATCCCTTACTCAAGGGTATTAGCGCTATGGGAAATGCAAATAGCCTCGTCCATATATATATATATATATATATATATATATATATATATATATATATATATATATATATATTATAAAAAACAGAAGAAGGTGCGCAAAATGTATCGTTTTCAGAAAAAATGTTTTATTCTTTTTATTTCACATACGCAACACGTGTTTCAGATATTCTGGTATCTTCTTCAGGCTTTGGTTAATACATATATTGATATACACATATATATATATATATATACATATACACATACATAGGTTATGCGTGTTTCTGTAATTTTTCTGTTATGGTTGTTTAATAACGGTTGAACGCTACGTTATTTTTTTTTCAATATTTGCGTGCGTTTTGCGCGAGACCCGCATGTGACATGCGCGCAAAAATTGAGAAAAAAATGGAGAAAAAAAAATGAAAAAATGATGATGTAACGTTCCACAATCTTTGCGTGCAAGTCACACGCAGGTCACGGCTTAGTAATAAATTTATTCATTTATTAACTGAGCTTTCATTATTCTTTTAATTGGTATAGTTCATCCGATGTTAGTAAAGTTTTTGTCGTTGTTGTGTGTGTATATGTATGTGTGCATGTGTGTGTTAGGTTAGGTTTAGTTTAGTTGTGTGTTTGTGTATATGTCTTAGTACGTTCCTATGTATGTGCGTCTTTTTGTATATACATGTATACGCACACACATACATATATTTCATATTATATAATTTGTATATTTTGTTTTGTGGTTTTACATGTTTGTGCAGTAAAGTTGTTTTTATAGTTTGTGTGTTTTGGTGTATTTATTTGTGTTCCTACATATGTGTTTTACACATACATATATGTACACACACACACACACACACACACACACACACACACACACACACACACACACACACACATATATATATATATATATATATATATATATATATATATATATATCCCCTTAAGTTAACAAATGGGAACATACAAGCAGAAAACTGAAAAAATATGCCGGAGATTATTTGTACTTTTATTTATTTGAGTGTGTTCCGGGTGCATGGAAATAGCATTGAGAAAATCCTTGGACATCCATCTTCATCTCTAAATAGAAATTGTCATCTTTTGGATTTTGCCGTCCAAGCCGACCACCAAGTGAAAATGAAAGAAAGCGAAACGATAGACAAATACTTAGACCTTGCCAAAGAACTGAGGAAACTTTGGAACATGAAGGCGAAGGTCGTACCAATTGTGATTGGTGCCCTTGGAACGGTCCCCAAAGCTCTGAAAAAAGAATTTGAGTGAATTGGAAATCAGAAGAAGAATCCAAACCGAAACCATCCAAATTACAGAACTGTTGGGATCGGCTAGAATACTCAGAAGAGTCCTGGAGACCTGAGGAGACTTGCTGTCACTCAGCCTTCAGTGAACCACCAGCTACGGAGAAACTAATAATAATAATAATAATAATAATAATACCAGACCTAGTGCTGATTAACAAAAAAGAAAGAACTTGTCAACTGGTGGATTTTGCAGTGCCGGCAGATCACAGGGTGAAGCTAAAGGAAAATGAAAAAATGGACAAATACCTGGACCTTGCCAGAGAACTAAAAAAGTTATGGAATATGATAGTGAAAGTGATACCAATTGTAGTTGGTGCACTTGGAACAGTCCCAAAAGGATTGGAAAAGGGATTGAAAAATCTGGACATCAGAGGAAAGATTGAGACCATCCAGAATACTGCATTGCTGCAATCTGCCAGAATACTCAGAAGAGTCCTGGAGGCCTGAGGAGACTTGCTGTCACCCAGACTCCAGTGAAAGACCATCAGCTAACGCTGATGTGAAAACTCAAAAGGAGAAATAATAATAATAATAATAATAATAATAATATAATATAATAATAATAATAATAATAATAATAAGCGAATACAGCAAAATAGCCCAAAGGGAGTACAAGACTAAGCAGAACTGTGAAATGTGATCTATTGGTAACTTTGCAAGAAATTAAGGTTTGACCATACTACAAAATGGTATATGCACAAACCCGACTACATCCTAGAGAATGAGAACCATAAGATTCTCAGGTATTATGAGATACAAACAGATCCCTCAATTCTGGCCAGTGTTAATTAACAAGATAAAAATAACTTGTCATCCCATAGATACATATACGTACACACACACAAACACACTCGCATATGTGGGTATATATATATGTGTGTGTATATATATGTGTATGTACATATATATATATATATATATATATATATATATAATGTTGAAAGGATAAATAAATAAAGGAAAATGTTGAATGGATAAAAATGGTTTGATAAAATGCCAACACGTGTTTCGGCCGAGAGTTTGTCAATATACATATTGTATACTATTTATTATTATCTTAAATATGAAATAAAAAAATGATGATAATATAAAAATATAAAATATTCAAGTATAAAAAGAAAACGACCTTCTTGAAGGCAAAATATTTTATATATATATATATATATTATATATAGGTGTGTGTGTGTATATATATATATGCATATATATATACATTTATGTATATGTATATGTATATGTATCTGCATATATATATATATATATATAGCTAGTTAAACATGATGATATGCAATCAGATAACTGTATAAATCTGTCAGAGATTATTTGCCCTTATATACATCTACAACTTCACGTGTGCGTGTACTTGGTCGACGTATAAGTTTTTGCGATCATGTGTGATAGATATTTATTGACACTAATTTAGTTCAGCACAAGAACAAATGCAATCGGTTTAATGAGGGATGGAAAGATTATGTTGCGCAAATATTTTACACGGGGTAGAGATCTATCTACCATGAACATTAGCGTGGGAGAGATTGTTGGTGCTGTGGTGGGGAGGGTTAAATATTGATCCGTGACACCGATAGGGGAAAAATGTAATCCCATCAGCCGTGAAGCAGGCATAGAGATTAGTTTCATAATGATCGTTTCTAGGCAGTGATCTCTGTGCGCATGCGTGAAAGTACGTTTGTTTACCTCATTCCATGTTACACTTGCTTAATGTTTACACTATCGCCCATAAATAAGTGACCCTTTGCCAGACTAACTTTTGTAAATACAAAATGGTCCATAAATAAGTGCTCAATTTTAACAATAAAATGCTAATTTTCTTCTACACCAAAGAGAGCAGTATTTTATTATTTCTAGGGAAACATTATACAATGAAAATGGATATTATTAGGTATTACAGTTTTGCCCATAAATAAGTACACCCCCTACAATCTTAACAATAAAAGGTTAATTTTCTTCTGAAACAAAGATATCAGGTTTTTATTATTTCTAGTAAAACATTATACAATCAACATGGATATTATTAGGTATTACAGTATTGCCCATAGATAAGTACATCTCCTACAATTTTGACAATAAAAGGTTAATTTTCTTCTCCACCAAATATAGCAGGACTTTATAAATTCTAGTGGGAACGTTATACAACCAAAACGTATATTATTTTAACAGTATCACCCATAATTAAGTACACCCCCCCCCACAAAAGTAAAGTAAAGTCGTTGGAGTTGCCTAAAGTCGGTATCAGCCTAACAGCGAGGAAGTTTATCCCCTTTTCCCTAGCGCTAGATCAAGGAGATTGTTTTTGGCGTCTGAGACGGAGCACCACACCTACTATCAGCTCCTCCCCTCACCACACAGATTCCTGTACTACTCATATGCTGAGTTGTCGAGGGGCGGTATCGAACCCGGAACCTTGTGGTTTCTAGTTGGACCCACTGAACAATAAGAATTTAATTTTCTTCTTCGCCAAAGATATCAGGATTTTATTATTCCTAGTGGAACATTATACAATCAAAACGGATATTATTAGGTATTATTTACAGTATCACCCATAAATAAGTACACCCCTTAAACTTAAACTTAAACTTAAAACTTAGGAATCCAAATTTTCAGGATTGCGAATTCGGATTCAGTCCGGAGTGTTTTTAATTTGCTTACGTAATCGGCTTAATTACAAAAAGATATGATATATTGGGATACGGCCTCTAGGAGTAAAGTTGAAAATAATTTGACATACTGGCACACTGACATTCGCATTCTTTATTAGAAGAGATTTATCGAATGAGAAAAGTGTTTCTTTTTAAACTACTTTTGATTCGCATCTTCATTGACCTTTTTTTTTTTCATGATATAAATTATTGGAGAAATGTTTCATTGAATGGCACCAGAGAAAATAACTAACCTAATTGCAGATTCGAGATTCCTCACTGAATATCACTTTCATCCAATCTTCTACACTCCACGATTCTTACCCAACCCCTCCGCTCGAGCAGGATGCGACCATGGTCAATTCTTTAAGCAGAGTTTAACAGGTTTGAATTCAGAGGATTCTTTCTTCTAGACTGATGGTCATACAAAGATTAAAGAGCCCAGTCTGCCCTACTATTTACCCATACTTAGAAGGGGAATAGTAAGACTTATACCTTTCCTAAGTGTATTAGAGCTATGCGAAATGCAAACAGCCTTGTCCTGGATTTCCTACAACGATAACCGTTACACAAAACACCACCAAAACATACCCAACAACTTAGAGGACATTATTGCCTAATTTTGCTTTTTGTGTATTTACCCAACCCATCCACACTAGCAGGATGCAACACATGATCAATTTATTTAGAAATATTTACACTATTATTTGGACTATTCGGATTATTGTCCTCATCTGTATTGCCATCTGTACAACGTTTTGGCTGATGTGCCCTCCGGCCTTCTTTGGGTATTTCTTGTTGGAAACGGGAACCTTCGTTTCAAACTCAGAAACCCATCTTGTCGTAATTGGGAACCTTCTTGTCGTAATCGGACGCCATCATGGAACTTTGAATCCAACCCTTTATTCAATCCACGGGGATATCCTGTTCTCATTCCGCTAACCATACCTGGAGTACAGGTGTTAAGCTGTGTTAATTATAATTCTACGTTACTGTCACCCTTGACCAGGATTGAACCGGCAACCTAGTGATAACAGTCACTTAGAATTGTCTTAAACCAATGCCTTTATCCATTATGCTACGTGTCTAATAGTATTTGGAGAAGGCTCCCAATTTCGACAAGAAATACCTGAAGAAGGCCGGAGGGCACACCGACCGAAATGTTGTACAGATAACAATAAAGATGAGGACAATAGTCCGAATAGTCCAAATAATATTAATTATCAAGCCTCATCTAAAAAATTCATGGAAAAAATTTAACAGGTTTTAATTCAGAGATTTCCTTCTCATGACTGGCTGCCTAACAAAGGCTAAATAACCCAGCCTGTCCTACTATTTATCCATAGCCAGAGGTAAGGGAATACATGAATTCATGCCTTTTCCAAGAAGTCTTCAAATATTTATCTCTAAAACGGTAACTTTACGGTTCCAATTTTAAAGAAGTATACGTCACATATTTATCTATTTCTTAAGCTGGATGTATCTTACAAAACTTCAAATGAATATATAAATTGGTATATCTATTAATACTAGAGATTCGCTTCCGGTTTTTGCCTGTAACAAAAATTATGTCACTGCTTACGTCACCATACCCGAAATCGTCATAACATAGAATAAATAATGCAACATTAGACAGTCCTCATTGTTTTTTCAAACAAGTTTTAATAGAAACTTCCCCAGTATCATATATTTATATATAATTTGTTTTATTTTAATAGATATTCAAAGTTAATAGAACTTCAAATTGTTTTTTGTTTTTTTACTCCTTTAATAAATTTGATCATTTCATGATTTATGGTTCAAATTCCTCGACATTTAATTTTTAACTTCCACCTCCTCAAGCAATATCTTTCAAAAATTATTTTTACATCGCCCGGAGGGTGTTTTTTTATTTTGCTAGTCCACATAATACGCTTAACTACGTATTCATAGGGAGTAGATATGAATTCGTTCGTTCAGGCCATGTCCGTATGATGTGATAGGATGCGACTCAAGGTTTGTTTCTCAATAGAGTAAATCCGGTTTGAAATTCAGATTTCTTTCTTTCTCCTATACTGGTTGCCATACCAAGTTTAAAGAGCTCAGCTTGACCATTGGCTGTTTAGGGAATAGTTGGTTTCATACATTTCCTAAATGTATAAGTGTGATGTGAAACGCAAATAGCCTCTTCCTGTATTTGAACTTGCATCCATTTTCAGTAATGATAAGCGTTACGCCACGAACGCCTCCACTGTATGTATGTATAATGACATGGATAATTGCGAGAGTGTAATGCGTGTTTTTCCGTATGCATTTGTGTCGTGTGTATTTGTATGTGTGTGTATGCATTTGTGTCGTTGTATTTGTATGTGTGTGTATGCATTTGTGTCATTGTATTTGTATGTGTGTATTTGTGTGATTGTATTTGTATGTTGTGTGTGCATTTGTGTCATTTGTAAGTGTGTGTATGCATTTGTGTCATTGTATTTGTATGTGTGTATGCATTTGTGTCATTGTATGTGTGTGTATGCATTTGTGTCATTGTATTTGTATGTGTGTGTATGCATTTGTGTCGTTGTATTTGTATGCATTTGTGTTCGTTGTATTTGTATGTGTGTGTATGCATTGTGTCGTTGTATTTGTATGTGTGTGTATGCATTTGTGTCGTTGTATTTTGTATGTGTGTGTATGCATTTGTCATTTGTGCATTGTGTATGTCATTTGTATTTGTATGTGTGTGTATTTGTGTCATTTGTATGTGTGTTATGCATTTGTGTCGTTGTATTTGTATGTGTGTGTTGCATTTGTGTCGTTGTATTTGTATGTGTGTATGCATTGTGTCGTTGTATTTGTATGTGTGTGTATGCATTTGTGTCGTTGTATTTGTATGTGTGTGTATGCATTTGTGTCGTTGTATTTGTATGTGTGTGCATTTGTGTCATTGTATTGTATGTGTGTGCCATCATTGTGTCGTTGTATTGTATGTGTGTGTATGCATTTGTGTCGTTGTATTTGTATGTGTGTGTATGCATTTGTGTCATTGTATTTGTATGTGTGTGTATGCATTGTGTGATTGTATTTGTATGTGTGTGTATGCATTTGTGTCATTGTATTGTATGTGTGGTGTATGCATTTGTATTGTATTTGTATGTGTGTGTATGCATTTGTGTCGTTGTATTTGTATGTGCGTGTATGCATTTGTGTCATTTTTATTTGTGTGTGCGTGTATGCATTTTGTTCATTGTATTTGCATGTGTGTGTATGCATTTGATTGTATTTGTATGTGTGTGTATGCATTTGTGTCATTGTATTTGTATGTGTGTGTATGCATTGTGTCGTTGTATTTGTATGTGTGTGTATGCATTTTGTCTTGTATTGTATGCATTTGTGTTGTATTTGTAGTGTGTGTATGCATTTGTGTCATTGTATTGTGTATGCCCATTTGTGTCATTGTATTTGTAAGTGTGTGTATGCATTTGTGTCATTGTATTTGTATGTGTGTGTATGCATTTGTATCATTTTATTTGTGTGTGCGTGTATGCATTTGTGTCATTGTATTCGTGTATACATGTGTGTATAAGTGCTTGTGTGTGAGTTGACATACATGTGTATATCTGCCATTGTGTATACGTGTTTGTGTGCAGCATTTGAATACGTCTCGCCGTGTCAATTTCCCACAATGATAACCATTACACTACGCGCCTCCGTTACATAATAGCTTAATACTAAGAAAGACTGGTCTCTTTTATCTTGTCATCGGCAACCGACCAAGGAGAAGGAAAACTCTGAATTCAAAACGTATCAGTTATCGTCGTACGAAATGAAATCGGCAACACGAGTTCAAATCCAATATGTGTTTTTTTTTTGGCGTTTCACTTCACGTTAATGCCCATAAGAAAGATATAAATCCATCGGTTCTCCCTCTAGCTATAGGTACATAGTTGGGGACACTGGGTTACGGGAAATAAAAGCAGAAAAGAAAAAGAAAAGAAAAGAAAAAAAACATTTGAAAAATAAAAGAAAGAAGATATGTGAGAAAGAGAAAGAGAAGAGAGAGAGAGAGAGAGAGAGAGAGAGAGAGAGAGAGAGAGAGAGAGTAGGGGTGAAAGAAAGGGTATAGGGTCTTTGTATACATATATGTATTAGCGAGAGAAATAATACGTGTGCACATGTATGCGTTTGCATTATGAAAATGAGTAAGACAAAGGCAGGAGGGATAAAAAGAGAAAGAGAAAGAGAAAGAGAGAGAGAGAGAGAGAGAAGAGAGAGAGAGAGAGAGAGAGAGAGAGATGTGTCTGTGTGGGGGTGGGGTGGGGGTGCGTATATATGTGTGCATATGTAAGAATGTTTATCAAAGGTGAAAATAAAGGGGAGGGGTATGTATGTGTGAGAAAAATACAAAAAGAAGAAAGAGGGAGAAAGAAAGAGGGAGTGAGAGATAGAGAGAGAAAGAGAGGAACTGTGTATATATGTATGTATGTATGTATGTAATAAACAGATTGAGTGGAAGTGTCTACGTGTGTATGTGTGTGTGCACATGTATGCATATTTATAGAATATAAAAATAAGGAAGGAATGTGTATGCGTGGGTAAAATACAAAAAGGAAACAGAGATAAAGAAAGAAAGAAAGAAAGAACGAGGAGAGAGAGAGAGAGAGAGAGAGAGAGAGAGAGAGAGAGAGAAGAGAGAGAGAGAGAGAGAGAGGAAATGTGTATATAAGTATGTATTCATAATGAACAGATTGAGTGCATGTATGTATGTGTGTATGTGTGTGTGCATATATGCGTGTGCGCATGTATGTATCTTTTATAAAAGATAGAAATTAGGAAGGAGTATGTATGTGTATCAAAACCAAAAGGAAATAGAGAGAGAGAGAGAGAGAGAGAGAGACAGACAGACAGACAGACAGACAGAGACAGAGAGAGCGACAGACAGACAGAGACAGAGAGAGGGTGGGAGAATAGTTGTATGTATGTATGTGTATGATAAAAAGATGGAGTCCATGTGTATATATGCGTGTGTTTATAAAAAGACGGGGTCCATGTTTATATATGCGTGTGCGTGTATATGTGCGTATGTGAAAATAGAAAGAGAAAAAGAGGGTCACCGTGAAGAGAACAACAAGGCAGAAAGCCAATTACCCACTTATAGAAAAAGGGGTGGGTGGGTACGTCTACCCCCCCCTTCCCCCGCTTTTTCTTTGTTTACACAAATTGACTCTGCGGTTTTTCGTTAAGCCTGTGCAACTCTCAAGCAGGTCCGAAAAACTTTTAGCGCGACATCGAGCCACCAGCCTCATTATCGCGCCCAGCTCCTAAGACCGCCTAGTCAAGAGTCAGAGCTGCTGGCTGTCAATATAACTCGTCTCAGCAGACCTTACGCTGCCGCTGAAAAGCGAAACGGTATTACATATTAACCCGATATGAATATTAAAGCAGAAATTAGTTAGGGAATGGTCTAGAAAGACGCATCCCCCAATATTTACAGTGGATGCGCAGAAATAGTTCTTTTTTTCTTCTTTCGGAGCCCCAACAAACAGATCGCACCTGTTCCCGAGTCGGTCACACGTTCGCGAGAATAAGGGGACAGTTTGTTCATGTAATTAGAGATTGTCCTTGTATAAAGCATCCCGATTGTATACGGATCTTCGGTCGGAAACACCTCCAGTCCGGGCGGACCATGTTGAGCAAACAAGGCCCATCGGCTGTCATCTCCTTTCTCTCCATGTTTTTAATCTAAGATCTGTTAGGATTTGCTGATTGCTTCTGGAGGCTTAAGCTTTGTGAACTCAAACGACGTCAAGTAAATCCCATCTGTCAAACACGCATTGGAACTGTCAACTGAACATCGCAGACACCCCCTCTCTCTTTCTTTCTTTCTTTCTTTCTCCCCCCCTCTCTCTCTCTCTGTCTCTCTCTGTCTCTGTCTGCCTGTCTTTCTCTCTCTTACCCTCTCTTCTGTCGATATTTCTCTAGAACGTAATGTTTAAGCATTTTGCAATATGTTCATAGAGAGAACAGAACGGTTATTCTATTCATGTTATATCTATCTATCTATCTATCTATGTATCAATATATATATATATATATATATATATATATTATATATATATATATATATCAGTGTTTATTGATATCTATCTATCTATCTATCTATCTATCTATCTATCTATTGAGAGTCTGTCCAGATCTATCTATATCATTTTTATCTATCTATCTATCTATCTATCTCTCTCTCTCTCTCCTCTCTCTCTATCTATCTATATATATAATATATATATTATATATATATATATATATATATATATATTATATAATATATATATATATATATATAATATATAATATAATATATATATATATCCCAGTCTGTTCATATCAATCTATCTATCTATCTATTTATCTATCTATCTATATGAGTTGATTCATATCTATCTATTTCTCTCTTTTTCTCTCTCTCTTATATATATATATATATATATATATAATATGTCCATTCAGTCTATTTATCAATCGATCTATCTATCACAGTCTGTTCAGATCAATCAATCAATCAAATCAATCCAGCAATCAGTCAATCTGAGTATATTCATATCTATCTATCTATCTATCTATCTATCTAGCTAGCTAGCTAGCTAGCTATTCCATTGTAGACATATGTATGCATGTATATTTTGATATGTCATATTTGCATCAAACTTTGTGGATCTGCAGCGGATTTGATGAGTCATTTGAGGGATTATGAGAGGAAAGGTCCTGTTGGTGGGGTTATAGGATTGTGAGAGACGGCAGTGATCTGTAAGAATTTATGCTATTGCTATGTGTGTGTGTGAATATATATAGTATATATATATATATATATATTATTATATTATATATATATATATATATAAATAAAAGGAAATTAATCCGACAGTGTGAATTTGATATAATGAAAAAACAAATGATGTTTACTAAAGCATGGGATTATCAGGAGAGAATGTGCACCGTTTCGGGGCCTACCTCTCAACGGTTATATATATATATATATATATATATATATATATATATATATATATTAATGACTCTCCCGTCGATTTTCGACGTATGAGGGTTCATACATACAATGAACATCCACACAGTGATTTGTTTATAGTGGTGAAGGCTTGTGTTGGACCATCCACACCTTTTGGCACAGTCGATAGGAAAGAATTGGTGCATCAAGGGTTGCCACAAAACCCAATCAACGACCGACCTCAGGAATTTTGAATTCAGAGTTATCCCTCTCCTAGACTGGTTACCTACCCAAGGCTGAAGAGCCCAGTCTGCCCTACTATTTAACCCATAGCTGGAAGGAGAATATATATATATATATATATATATATATATATATTTATCATAGAAAGGAAGGAAAAAATCAACAGCGTAATTCCATAATAAATTTATTTCGACCAAAATTGGGGCCTATATAAATCTAAGTTGATTTAATATAGCTCCCCAAGCTATTGACATATATATTTTGATAAATAGATGTAGTAGGATACTTTACATAAACTTGTTTTTTCAATAGAAACCAAAATGTAATAGTTAATGAGGTAGGCGAATAATTCCAATTCTTGTGCCAAACAAATTTAAGTACAGACAACTTTCTTTTCTTTTCGTTGCTTTTCGGTCTTGTAAATGTAAAACATCTTCGGCATAAAATAACTCAGAAAGGGTTGACATGCCGTAAATCAAAACTAACCAGCCAACCTAAGCATATTCTAACCTCAGCTGACAAGGCAATACACATTTTTTAAGTACACAAACTGTAAAAGTAAAGTCGTCGGGGCGGCCTAAAGTCGGTATCAGCCAAACAGCGAGGGAGTCTATCCCCTTTTCAATAGCGCTAGACCAAGGAGATTGTTTTTTAGCATCTGAGGTGGAGCGCCAAACCTTCCATCAGCTCCTTACTTTACCGCACAGATCCCTGTGCTACTCATACGCTGAGTTGGTGAGGGCCGACATCGAACTAGGAACCTTGTGGTTTCTAGCCGAACGCTCTACCGACTGAGCTAACCCGCCCCCCTGAAATTATATGAATAAAACAATCGGCATAAAATAACCCAACAAAGGTTGACAGGGCGTAAAATCCAACCAACCAACCAATCATTCAATTAAAGTATACTAGCAAAATAAAAAAACACCTTCCGGGCGATGTAAAAATAGATTTTTGAAACATATTGCCTGATGGGTTAAAAATTTAATGTCAGCGAGTTTGTACCCTAAGTAAGTAAAATCATCAAATTCATTAAAGGATTAAAAAATAAAACAATTTGAAATGTAAACTTTAAATATGTATTAAAATAAAACAAACTATATATAGATATATAATACCAGTCATGTATTTATTAAAACTTGTTTAAAAAAACAATGAGGACTGTCTAATGTTGCATATTCAAATTTTAGTGTATTTATTCTATGTTATGACGATTTTGGGTAATGTGACGTAAGCAATGACGTAGTTTTTGTTACAGACAAAAACCGGAAGCGAATCTCCATTATTAATAGATTCTAACCTTGGCTGACATTTTCAAATACACAAACAGAAAACTGTGCCCTACACCCCACCGAAATTCTTTCAATGAGTTGATATTTCTTTCATTGAAAAATATCTTCATTTAAATTCTTGGCTTTCATTCACGTTCGGACGTCGTTTGCAACTATCTCAGCCATCAATCATGACCAGATTCGGCTTTAGAAAGAATTCTAAAAGTCCGCGAACATTAGGAATATTAATCGTTATTGGCGGGAGAAAAGGGAATGAGGTTTTCTCAATCATCTTTTTTTTGTGGAAATAGCTCCGTTGTATTGTCAATAAACATTTTATGTTTCAGACTTTCATATATGGGCTGAAATATCGACTACAAAGGCAAATGCAGAGAAAATGTTGATATTTCAGCCACCAAGAAAATTAAAACCGACAGGTACGTATATATATATATATATAAATATATAATATATATATATATAGTAATACCCTGTCGGTTTTAATTTTCTTGGTGGCTGAAAATATCAACATGTATAATATATATTATAATTATATGTGTGTGTGTGTGTGTGCATATATATATATATATATATATATATATAATATAAGAGGGAGAGAGAAGAGAGGAGAGTGGTGAAAGAAAAGGGAGGTTTCTAACATCGAGAAAAACAAATTTAGATAGGAATAAGAGACTGGTATATATATATATTATATATATATATATATATTATATATATATATATATATAGAGAGGAGAGAGAGAGAGAGAGAGAGAGAGAGAGAGAGAGAGAGAGAGAGAGAGAGAGAGGAAATTTAACATCAACAAAAAGAAATGAAGATAGAATAAACAGACTAAAATAGATTGTCGGCTGTGAAAGACAAAGATGAAACTGGACTATTTCGTCAATACCAAATATTTTTTTTTTCCAATTATTTTATATATATATATATATATATATATATATATATATATATATATATTAATATACTCCAGATCCACTCTGACCCGGAGTGATAGTGGCAAATAGTTCTGTGTTTAAGATATTCTATAAGACCGTATGCAAAATCCCCTTAAGAAACGACTTCGCACAAAGTAAATATGAACGTACAATGAACGTATTTCCTAACCTAAGGGCATGAAATAACCCTCGATGGGTTATAAAACTAGCTGGTTTTAATAATAATCCTGCCGTTTAGATATTTTTATCGGTGCTGGGGATTGGACAACCGGGCACTAAGTGGTCAATTGATTCGGGTTATTTTGTTGTTGTTGTTGTTGTTCGCACAGTCTACGGTTTGTTCCGTTTTTAGTAATGTTTGCCTGATAGTTTCTAGTTGGTTAACTCTTCTGTTGTGCTGCTGTTATTAACCCCTCTGTCTCTGCTTTCTTTAAATTGGGATTAAGATTAGAAAACTGTAAACTAAGTTGTCAATTGAGCCAGTTATATTGTTCGCACTGGATTTGGTCTTTTATTTTAGAATATATACCCGACTAACATTACCTGTGGATATACCACAGTATGATAATTTTATTATTACAATGTTTTCTCCAGATTTCAGTATTCCATAATATCTGTATATTATCCAATGAATTTAATCTCCTATTTTATCATGTCTTTCTTTATATTTTACTAGAAGTGTCTACCCGGCGTCGCCTGGGTAGAATGGGGACAAAAATGTTAGTCTCACAGATCCATTATTACTGAATCACAAGTTGGATACTCCTTGCAGAATGCCCCATTAAAATCCCTATGCAAAAAAAAAGACCTTGCGTTGATCTAGCCTGGTGGGGCATCTGTAAAAATAGGTGCGGTGACACCCTGAAAAGAAAAATTAATGTCTCCTATTTAAAATATTAAATGCAACTAAAAATTCCGTACTGTAGCTACTTAAATTTTATTTTCTAATTATCTTCACGAATAGGAATCAAATATTCAATATTATTGCTCAAAAAGCAAGATCTGGTGATATTTAATGTGTATATGTATTTCAGAGTTTTCCCCACACATACATACACACAACTGTCCTTTATGTATGTACTAGAATCGACTGCCTAGCATTGCTTGGATAGAAGAGGGATAAAAAAAAAATATGATACTTTCTAGTTGGTAGGCTCTGGTCATATGCTACTATTATTAACCCCTCTGTCTCTGCCATCAGTCCAGCACTTTTTAGCCATCGATTACTTTTTACTACATTATTATTTCACTCCTTATGAGGTTTTTCACATTAGCATTAGTAGATGATCTTTCACTTGAGCCTGAGTGACAACAAGTCTCCTAGGATCTCCAGGACTCTTCTGAGTATTCTTACCGATCTCAACAATGATGTTGTCTGGATGGTCTCAATTCTTCCTCAGATTTCCACAGTTTTTGTTCGCCCAGTCCGTTGATCCGTTTTTTTATTTTATTATGTTTCCCTAATAGTTTCTAGTTGGCAAGCTCTGTTCCTGTGCTGCTATTATTAGCCCCTCTGTTTCTACTTTCAATTCCAGCAATTTCCAATCATTGATTAGTTTTTGTTATATCTACATCGGCATTTTCAATTTTTGTTCGTATCGTTAATGTAGTATTTTTGTTCCCAGGCGTTTTTTTTTTTTTTTAATTTACCCGGTCCTTATGAGTTTTTTTTTTTTGTTTCTTTATGTTTTTTTTTACTGTCTCAATTTCTTTATCTTTTATGTTTATTCTTTTCGGTATGAGGTTGAGTTGCTTAGCAAATTATTGCTTTCTTTTCTAATTGAATATTTTTTCTTTTTCTTTTGCTTCTCGTGTGGGTTTACTAAATATAGCATCCATTTATTCGTACTGCCTAAGTATTTCTTTAATTCTATAGTGGCTGCCGTTTTGTTTTTTAGGTCAATTCTTGTTGGGATAACCCTATTCTACCATTTTCGCTCTTGATGTAGAGACTTTTTTGTTGTTTAGAAAATGAATTGCTTTCTTTATTAACTGCATACTTTTTCTTTTGCTTCTAGAGCGAGCAAATCTTTGAGGCGTAACACAGATTCTAAAAGATAAGTGATTCAAAAGTAGCTCACCTGAAAAAAGTAAAAGTTTTTTTAAATAAAATAACTGGTGCATTATATCTTTTATTAATTAATACATCAACACTGAAAATTTAATTAAATTCGGTTAATTCCCTGATTTTCGGTATTTTTTTTCTTTCGGCGGGGTGACATATGATGGTGGAATTTAGGTCCGTTAAGTTAGCTTTAACCATTTTTCTTTCGGCGGGGTGACATACGATGGTGCAATTTAGGTCCGTTAAGTTAGATTTAACCATTTTTCTTTCGGCGGGGTGACATACGATGGCGTAATTTAGGTCCGTTAAGTTCGATTTAACCATTTTTCTTATTAACTAACACAAGGTCTGGTCTTCTATTCGGGGATTGTGTGATAAGTTCTTCCAGTTGATTTTATGTATCTCATTCTTTTGGGCAGATTCTGATTTGTGCATATACCATTTTTTAGTATGGTCAAAATTTAATTTCTTGCACAATTCTCAGCAGATCACCTTTCCCACACAGTCGTGCACAGACTTATACTCCCTTTGTTTCGTATTTGTCTCCACTGAACCTACACTTCCTATTACGTTACGTCTTATCTATTTCCGTTTTGATATAATTGGTCTCTATGGCATTGTTTTGTGTTGCTATAATGAAATATTCTGTTTCTCTCTTGAGATTTCACCTTCTTAGCCATGCCCTGGTCTTCTCATGTGCAATCTCTCCAGTTTGTCGCTTGAATTATCCATATAGTTGTTTTTCTTCTCATTTCTATTATCTAGTTTTTGTCGCGTTTCTGTTTGTGTATTTGTCGCAGTTGTTGTTACTAGCTGCTGTAATTAGTCTTTATTGCTCTTTTTAGTGTATTCTTCGGATCATCGAATTGTCGCATCTACACAATCCTCAATGCTGGCGAGTCATCTACCTCCTTCTTTTCTCAATACGTTTAATCTGTCTATGTTATCAATCGGGTGCAATACTTGTGCAATGGTCATCGATTACCTTATCCTTTGGTCTATCTGTCCGTATTATCCTCTTGTCCATTAGAAGAATGATCAAGCGTATCTTACAAGGGGGAAAGCCCAGGTGTTTATTACCATGGAGAAATTTCATCTGCAGAGCTTGATTTCGGGAAGTTTTCAACTTCTTCTTCTTCTTCTTCTTCTTCTTCTTCTTCTTCTTCTTCTTCTTCTTCTTCTTATTATTATTATTATTTATTATTATTATTATTATTATTTCCCTCCATTCGAGTTTTTCACACCTGCCGTAGCCGGTGGTTCACTGGGGGATGAGTGACAGCAAATCTCCTCATGTCACCAGGACTCTTCTGAGTATTCCAGCCGATCCCAATAATGCTGTAGTCTGGATCGTCTCGATCCTTCCTCTGATTTCCAATTCATCCAGGCTCTTTTCCAAGCCCTTGGGGATTGTTCCAAGGGCCCCAATCACAATTGGTACGACCTTCACCCTCATGTTCCATCATCATCATCATCATTATGATTATTATTATTATTATTATTATTTGCTCCTTTTGAGTTTTCACATCAGTGTTAGCTGATGGTCTTTCACTGGAGTGACAGCAAGTCTCCTCAGGTCTCCAGGACTCTTCTGAGTATTCTGGCAGATTGCAGCAGTGCAGTGTTCTGAATCGTTTCAATCCTTCCTCTGATATCCAAACTTTCCAAACCCTTTTCCAATCCTTTTGGGACTGTTCCAAGTGCACCAACTACAATTGGTATCACTTTCACTTTCATATTCTATAACTTTTTCAGTTCTCTGGCAAGGTCCATATATTTGTCCATTTTTTTCATTTTCCTTTAACTTCACCCTGTGATCTGCTGGAACTGCAAAATCCACCAGTTGAAAAGTTCTTTCTTTTTTGTTTATCAACACTAGGTCTGGCCTTCTTGCTGGGATAAAGTGATCCGTTTTAATTTCAAAGTCCCAGAGAATTTTGTGCGTTTCGTTCTCAAGGACAGATTCTGGTTCATGCATATACCATTTTGTTGTGTGGTCAAAATTTAATTTTTTGCATAATTCCCAGTGGATCACCTTCCCAACCCAGTCGTGTCTAGCTTTGTATTCTCGTTGTGCTAGTTTGCTACATTCTCAGAGTATATGGTTAACAGTCTCATCTCTATTACCGCAAAGTCTACATTTACTATTTTGTTGGGTCTTATCAATTTTCGCTTTGATATAGTTTGTCCTTATGGCATTATTTTGTGCAGCAATTATAAGTGATTCTGTTTCTCTTTTGAGTATTATTATTATTATTTCACTCCTTGTGAGTTTTCCACCCCAGTTTAATTTGAAATAGTGCCAGATATATCAGACACACAGTGAAAATCGAAATCAATAACAATGAGTGTAACTGGAACATGAAGAAAAAGCGATAGTCTTCTTTTAGTAAAGTTCGGGGAGTTCCCGTGGTTTAATGTGCAAACATCCTGCTATGCGATATCGTAGTCAACAAGTTCCACTATTATATTCACTTTCGGAATAATACCCTTGGGAAAGGTATGACCCCCCCATCCCCTCAGCTATAAGTTCAATAGTACCACCACTGTTCTTCTACAAGGATAACTCTGGCATTAAGTGACCCACAAAGGTTGATATCCCTTAAACAGACAAACCAAACCAAACTAAAGTTAACTTAGTTTTACAGAAGCATTGTTAACAATGTGTGTCAAAAAAGTATCGAAATTTTTTGTACTTTTCAACAAACCTTGTATTGTGAAAAAAAAATAACATTCCATTCATTCATCATTCTATCCTGGTAAATACAGCTTCAATCTCGATACTTTTATGACACACCTTGTATTCTGAAAAAAAAATAACGTTCCATTTATTGTTCTTTTCTATCTTGGTAAATACAACTTTAAATCCGGAACTTTTATGACACACCTTGCATTCTGAAAAAATTAATGTTCCATTCATTCTTTATTTCTATCCTGGTAAATACAGCTCCAATCTCGATACTTTTTAACACACCTTGTATGTAACTGGAACATGAAGATAAAACGATAGCTGTTGTATTTTACTAAAGTTAGTAGGCCCGTTTCGTAATGGCAGATATCCTGGACTACGATACTTAGTGAGAGAGTTCGAACTCCAGTCGCATTATTATGCTAATTTTCGGACTAATACCCGTGCTATGGGTTAAATTCTCCCGGTCATGGGGTAATAGTACCACATGCTCAAGAATTCACCCAACTAAGTATTGAACAGGCTCACCGTTGCTTAACTCCGGTGATCTAGGGAGCAAGAAGAGAAACTGATTGCAATTTGATGTGTTATAAGATGTAATACTGAAGATTTACTCCGCCTCGCTCATTGAAGTTAGCTTAGTTTGACACAGTGCCAGATATATGAGACACACAGTGAGAATCGAACTCAATTAGAATGACTAACTAAAACAAGAAGAGAAAGCGATAGTTGTCTTTTAGTAAAGTTAGGGGAGTCCCCATATCATATTGGAAAGGGATCCATGTGGCATAGTGGCTCACATACTAGCCTGAACATTGTAGTAAGCGAGTTCGAACCCCAGTCCCGTTTTATGTTCAATTTCAGACTAATACCGAAATAATAATGGTTAATATAAATAAATACACCAAACCAAACTAAATTTAGCTAATTTTTACAGAAGTATAAGGCACCCAGTGAGAATCGAACTCACTAAGAATGTCACTAACTGTTTTACGGTATATCAACCATTTTAGGGTCATTAAATACCGAATCAAGTCACTTTTGAAAAATAAAGTACTCTGGTTGGTTACAGTACCCTCTGTTGCTTAAGAGGTCACCCAATTAAGTATTAAACAGGCTCAACGTTGCTTAACTTCAGTGATCTAGGGAGCAAGGAGGGAAGCTGATTGCAATTTGATGTATTATAAGATGTTAGATTGAAGAGTTCTCTTCAGGTTGATACCCTCAGTTCAATAGTTCGCATCTCTTTTCCCTCCCTCCGATAAACGTACAGACGAAAGTAGAACTACACCAAGGAAAAGAAGAAGAATACTTGCAATATTGCCCACTTCCATGTCCAATAATGCTCTTTTTTTGTTGTTTCCTTATTTTCTTTCTTCTTTTAGTATTAATTAAAACCGTCCCTATTTCAATGTTGCTCCGCCTAGCTCCTCGCGTCGATATCCAACCCCCCACCGTCCTGCTATTTCTTCAATTTCCAATTCATTGCACGACGAACAGACCAGCGATAATCTCCAAAACAACCCCCTTCCCCTCTTTACCACCAGCAGCACGACCCCCCATCCGACCTACCCACTCTGAGTAATTCAAAGGTTCGGACGCATTCGATCAATAAAGTGATTGTTGTAATTCATTTAACGATATTCAAATCCACAAGGCAAACATTTGTTGATGCGTCAGCTAAGAGTCCCAAAACTGTAAAGCTCTTAATGCGTATAATTGCACAGCGTTTCTGTAAGGAGGAAACTATCTGAGAAAGTATGAGTAACGGAAAGAGAGAGAGAGAGAGAGAGAGAGAGAGAGAGAGAGAGAGAGAGAGAGAGAGAGAGAGAGAGAGAGAGAAGATTGGTGGACGACGGGTTCGGCACGTAAGGTGGACGGGTGGATAATAACGACGTGGTTTCCCTTGTCGAACTTTGGAGAGCCACCGACTGACTGACTGACTGTATGGAATGGTTTTGATGATCGGTACCACGAAAAAAAAAAGAAAAAAAAAAGGAGGGACATCGGGCAGGTTAGGGTGAGAGAGTCAGTTTGGTTAGATTTAAAGGACTTTGTTAATCACGAATCTTACATCATTTCTCTAGTCTGTTATAGTTTCTTTATTTCATTGCCCTCCGCCCCTCCCCTCGAGCCTACCCTTGGACAGCAGTGGGCAAACATTCGCGGCGAGGGTCGCCCGCTTCGGATGGATGTCAATTGTGAAAGGTGGATTGGGAGGGAGAAGAACATTTTGTTTAAGGAAATGGTTTTAGATCGATAAGAGGCGGGAATTTGGTCGTTCAGGAAGATGCAATAACGTATGGGTAAACTGGAGCGAAAATAAAAATTGACATTACTTTCTACCTATTTTCGCGCGTTTGTATTCATTTTTATCGGGTTTTTATTTTTTTATTTTTTTTATTTTTTTGACGGGGTCTTATTTTATTTTTTTAAATTAAATTTTTTTTCATTTTTTTTCCCGCATAGTTAAAAAAAATGCTTCACTTTCTTTTTATTTCTAAAATAAAAATTTTCATTCTTTCTACCTATTTGGACGCGGCTTTATTCTTCTTTATTTTGACGGAGTTTATTTTATTTTTTATTTTTTATTTTTTCATTTCTTTTAGTTAAAAAATAATTCACTTTCTTTTTATTTCTAAAAAAAAAAAAGGGTTATTTCCTAGCTGAGTAACATGAGTGACCCAGAAAAAACAAAACCCAAATTATTCATTTATTTATTTTCCCATTAAACTAACCCTAAACCCCAACCCCAATCCCAACCCTAACCCTAACCCTAACCCTAATCCTTTTTGGACAGACTTTAAAAAAATTAAAATTAACAGTTTTATTACAAAATTTGTAGGTTCTGTTTTTTCTGGGTCACCCTGTAATATTATGTTATTTAACTAGGAGGGTTAGGGTTAGCGTTAGGGTTAGGGTTTAGAGTTAGGGTTAGGGTTAGGGTTAGAGTTAGGGTTAGTTTAATGGGAAAATAAATAATTTGGGTTCTGTTTTTTCTGGGTCATCCTGTAATATCAACTAGGAAATAACCAAAAAAGTTAACATTTTATCTAAGGTTTTTCTCTTTTAAAATTTTTTCTAGTTTGCCTTTTCTTACTATCTTTCATTTAATCCCTTTTTTTCTTTTGTGTTTTTTGTCCTTTTTATCTTTGAATTCTTAACAGCTCCAACTTAGTATTATTTTGATTATTCGGACTATGGTCCTAATATTCATTGTTATCTGAAAGTAAAGTATGTAAAGTCGTCGGGGTGGCGTAAAGTCGGTATCAGCCAATCAGCGAGGGAGTATATCCCCTTTTCACTAGTGCTAGACCAAGGAGATTGTTTTTGCGTCTGGGGTGGAGCACCACATCTACCATCATCCCCTTACTTTACCGCACATATCCCTGTGATACTCATACAGTAAGTTGGCAAGAGCCGGTATCGAACTGGCCGAACGCTCTACCGACTGAGTTCACCCGGCCCTTTTCTCATATTTTTCTTTATTTTTCACACATTTTTCTTTCTTTGTTCTTTGATACCCTTTCGTAATCTCTTTTTTTTTTTTTTTCTTTATCTATTCATTTTCTTATATTTCTTTCTTTATTTCTTTCCTTTTTTTCTTTTTCACCTTTTTCTCATTGTTCGTTCTTTTTTTTTCTTTCGTTCTTTTTCCCACCTTTCTAATCTTTATTTCTTTTTCTCGTCTTTCTTTCTTTCTTTCTTTCTTTCTTTCTTTCTTTTTTTTTCTCTTTTCCTTCTTTTCATATTTTCATTAGGTTCGATTGGAACAGATTTGTGTTATCGCTTTCACTGTCTCACCATCTCTCTTTATCTTTCTTTCATTCTTTTTTCTTTTCTTTTTTTTTTCTTTCTTTCTTTTTCTTTCTTTCTTTCTTTCTTTTTCCATCTTTATCATTGTTCTTTCTTTTCTTTTTTCTTTTTTACCCTTTTCTACTCTTTTTTCTTTCTCCTTTTCTTCATTTCCTCATCTTTCCTTCTTTTCTCACATTTCATTCTTTCTTCTTCGTCCTTTCTCATTGTTTTTCTTTCTTTCTTTTTCATCCTTTTTATTATTCTTTCTCTTTTTCTTTTGTTATTTTCTGATCTTTCATTCTTTATTTTCCTCCTTTTTTTTCATTGTTCTTTCTTTCCTCTTCTTTCTTCTTTCTTCTTTTACCCTTTTCAAAATTTTCTTTTTTCTTTCTTCCTTCCTTCTTTCTTTCTTTCTTTCTTTCTTTCTTTTCCTCTTTTTCATTGTTCTTTCTTTCTTTCTTTCATTCTTTCTTTCTTTCCTCCTTTTTTCATTGTTCTTTCTTTCCTTCTTCTTCTTCTTTCTTTCTTTCTTTCTTTACCCTTTTTCAAAAGTTCTTTCTTTCTTTCTTTCCTTCCTTCTTTCTTTCTTTTTTCTTTCTTTACCCTATTCAAAATTTTCTCTATTTTCTTCTAAAGTGACATTCAAGTTTCTTACATTATAGTGATTATCATTTCATAATTCTTCAATGATTTCTTCGATTATTCGTTTTGAACCAAACCTTCCTTAATGTTTGTTTTGTTTTGTTTTACGGCATATTCAAACCTCAGTGGGTCATTTAATGCCGATAAAGTTTTTGAAATAAATTAATTCTTTTTTTATAAATACATTTTTCTATTTAACCCATAGATGGGACCCTAACAGGTACTACCACTCCGGGTCAGAGTGGACCAGGGAGCAATGGTGATGAAGGGGTACTCCACATTCCCCAAACCTCCAAAACTGGAACCTCACCATCAGATAGAGTTTAACGTCATTCCCAGGACATGTAGACCCTCAGCCACCGCCTTCTAGCACCCATATGATAAAAAGGGGTTGGGGCTTGCCATAAGGGCAATAGGGTTGGGAAAATCATATAGGTGCTAGGGCTTGACGTGACCAGCCGATTGATCGGAGGGGGCCTCTCCGACCGCCCGTCTAGCTCAAGATAGTGCCAAAGTAAACCTTCCTTAAGTTGTTTTAATTATGTCATGGCCCACATTAAAAGTGCAAGTCAAAGACATCGCCTTAAGAAATCGAATCAGCGAGCCAAGTTCGAATCCTAGGCGAGGCTGTTGACTTTTCAGTTGTATTCATTAACTAATGTCAATTCTTAGTAAAAAGTATATATTCAATTAACTATTGTTAATACTAATTAAGCGCAAATTATATGGTCTAATATAGGGCGTCTCATGTGGTGTAATTGGTTAACAAACTAGATTAGCAGTTAATTGCTAGTGAGTTGGATTCTCACTGAGTGCCCGATACAGATCTAAGCTACGCCTATATATGTCGGTCGTCGGGGCGGCCTAATGTCGGTATCAGCCAATCAGCGAGGGAGTCTATTCCCTTTTCACAGGCGCCAGACCAAGGAGATTGTTATTTGCGTCTGAGGTGGAGCGTCACACCTACCATCAGCTCCTTACTTTTCCGCACAGATCCCTGTGCTACTCATACGCTGAGTTGGCGAGGACCAGGATCGAACTAGGAACCTTGTGGTTTCTAGAGTCTCAAATATCTATATCTAACATTAATAATTCTATCTATTCTATAACTAGTAGACAGTGAAATGGCATATAATCAATATCAGTAGAAAGCGTGTGGTGTAATGGTTAAAGTCATGGGAAATGGACTCGTCGCCCCGAGTTCAAATCCTGGACGTGGTAATTGCATTTCACTTAGCGCTAATATCCTTGGGAAAGGTATGAATCTTACTCTCTCTCCAGCTGTGGATAAATAGCAGGGCAGACTGTGCTCTTTAACCTTGGTTAGGCAACCGGTCTAGGAGAGGAAAACTCTGAATTCAAACCTGTTGAACTCCGCTTAAGAAATTGACCTTGTGTCGCATCCTGCTCGTGTTGGTAAATATATATAATCAATATCAGACAGCAAGGGAGTCAATCCACTTTTCACTAGCGCTAGACTAGGGAGATTTTTTTGGTGTCTGAAGTGAAGGGCCACGCCTACCATCAGCTCAGTAACTTATTCTCATAAGAGATTATAAGGGACCATGCAAATATAGGCCACAAAATATGTAACATGTTTGATCTTCGATCTGTATCTAGATATGCAGTCTATCTCCCTAGATCAACCCATCCCTTTGTCAATCAATCAATCAATCAATCAATTAATCAATTTACCTATTGATCTATTTAAGACATATATAACTAATCAATATGCGGTTAGCAAATTAGAAAATTAAATTTTGCACGTTAATTAGATATTCATAAGCTACAAGGATGCTTTTTTTACGGTTGTTGTCATCCTTTCTATATGTCGATAATGTTGGTGAGGATGATGGAAATAAACATGGAAATATTAATAAAATCAAGAAGACTTGATTGTTAATCAAATATTCATAGCTTTACAAGGATGTTTTTCACACGTTACTCTTTCATTCCTTTCTATATGTAGATAATGTGGTGAGAGATTTTGGAAAATAAACATGGAAATATTAACAAAATCAAGGAGACTGTGATTGTTTAATCCAAATATCATTAGCTACAAGGATGTTTTTCACAGTTACTTTCATTCCTTTCTATATGTAGATAATATTGTGAGGATGATGGAATAAAACATGGAAATATTAACAAAAAAATCAAGGGAGACTTGATTGTTAATCAAATATCATTAGCTACAAGGATGTTTTTCACAGTTACTTTCATCCTTTCTATATGTAGATAATATTGTTGAGGATGATGGAAAATAAACATGGAAATAAAAACATTGAAATATTAATGAAATACGATTATGAGTTTTTTCTCTCTATACATTTTTCAACTCCCGTCATTTAAAAAAAACATCCGTTCGACAACAATTTTTTTCTTGCTATTGTATTTTCCTGATGAAGGCTTAATATAAACCGATTCGTTTAAACGTCGACATCCACATCAAGAATAAATTAATATTTTTTGGAATAATTTGTTTTTCTAGAAACTAAATAACATAGTATATCTAGTATAATGATGATGATAATGATGATAATGATGATCATGATAATAATAATAATAATAATAATAGAATATGAATATGAATATGTATATGAATATGAATATATATATAACAGGAATAAATAACTTTAATAATAAATGTATGAATAATTGATAAATAAATAATAAATAGTAAATTAATAATAAATGATGAATAAATAACTATAATATATTATATATATTATATATATATATATATATATATAAATTGACTCTCCGTCGATTGTCGACGTTCATACACACAATGAACAATCCACACAGTGATTTGTTTATAGTGGTGAAGGCTTGTGTTGGACCATCCACAACTTTTTGGCACAGTCGATAGGAAAGAAATTGGTGCATCAAGGTTTGCCACAACCAATCACGACCGACCTCAGGAAATTTTGAATCAGAGTTATCCCTCTCCTAGACTGGTTACCTACCCAAGGCTGAAGGCCCAAGTCTGCCCTACTATTTAACCCATAGCTGGAGGGAGAATATATGGATTCATACCTTTCCCAAAGGTATTAGCGCTATGTGAAATGCCAACAGCTTCGTCCTAGGAATTGAACTCGAATCGACGAGTCCATTTTCCACGACTCTAACCACTAGCCCACGCGCCTCCATTCTATTCTATTATATATACTAGCAAATATAGCACCCTCCGGGTGTAAGTATTTAAGTTTTGATATAATAAAATATCATATTAAATTAGAAAGGCTAATGAAACTGACTAAGAATACAGATAAAAAGATCTGCAACAGAGGGTATAATCGAAAATAGAACAACTTTGAAACTAACTATTCCATCATTTTCCATTACTCCCCTGTTTTCATTGGTAAATTTTCCTAATTTAACTATTTAGTTAAAATAGGAAGTAAAGGATAATATTACAGTTATTTCTTCTTGTAAATAAATTTCTTTTAGATGTTTATCCACGAGATTTTTGTTTATATTTCTTAAGATAAAACCAAACAATTAGAAAATCAAATAATACCAAGCACATATTTATTAAAAAAAATTTTAAATATCAATATGCAAATTAGCCTCCCGTTCAAACTGTAACCGCTATTTTGGTATATATTAAATACAATTGCATGTTATTAGTACGTAGATATGGTCAACAGTATTAATAATGTAAAACAATTTTATTAATAACTGAAGGTTTAAAAGAATGAAATCATGGAGAATTTGACGTAAATAATTAAGGGAATTGTGACTTGAGTAGTAATATAGTTTCGGTTACAGACAGAAAAACACTCAATCTCCATTATAATAAGATATATATATAATATAACATAGATAAATAACTTTGATTTAAAAAATCCAGTTTTATCGTTATTAAGAACACAAATCATTATACATAATCAAATGCTGTTTATAAATTCAATTATTAGAATGTAAATTTAAATGCTACGATTACTTCTTAGGGAACCGAGTTCAAATCCTGGCCAAAACTGTTTGTGTAAATGTATGTATTTACCTAAACCGTGTGCCATGGTTAGGTTGTAACACAAGGTCGCATTTGTGGGGCATCCAGCCAGGACTGAACTTGCTATTCAGTAGTAATGGATCATTGAGACTAGACTGCTAACCCTTACACCATGATTGGACGCCCCTTTTTACATAACCGGTTCGCCACGGCTATGATGCGACACAAGATCGCGCAAGTATGCGGCGTCTAGCAATGATCGAATTTGCTATTCCCTACCAATAGATCAGCGCGTGACTAGCTTGCTAACCATCACACCACGATAGGAGTAGTATTGCACAACATCTCT
>CM042179.1:46796636-46854136 GCA_023376005.1 Doryteuthis pealeii
TATATATATATATATATATGTAATAGATGTTTAATATATATACAAAGTAATAACGTATATATATGTGTGTGTGTACGCATATTATGTCTGTATGTATTTCCTGCTTTCTCCTTCCTCCTCCTCTCTCCCTTTCTCTCTCCTCTCTAAATATATATAATATATAATATATATATATATTATAATAATAGTCGTTGTATGTATCTAATAATTATTTTTGACTATATAAATTCTACAAGAGAAGAATGTTGTATATTGATCGTTGTTCTATATTTTGATTTTTATGTTTTAAAACAGGTCTACACTTCACCTCGTGGGCCACAATATTTTAGAATCAACGTTCACAAAAATATTACTTTCTCCTGCGTATGTTTCAATGCCATCAGATTCTTTATTCCATAAGTGGAGGGACAGCCTTAAAAAGAAACGATCACCATTTTTTAGAATAAGAGAATTTTAACGGAAGTATAGTCCTCAAATGATAAAAAATGCGACAGTAAGAAAGGTAAAAAACTATTCTCATGATGTCAACCAAATATATAATAAATATAATAATAATATAACAATAATAATAATATTAATATAATAATAAATAATAATAATAAAATAAAATAATAACAAGGCTAAAGCCAACGACTGGGCTGGAAAGGTGAATTCTACTGGGGAATTGTGTAAGAACTAAAACATTGACTCTATACAACACAAAATTGCGGTATATGCCAACAAAACCAGGAATCCGTTTCTTGAGAAAATGGAAAAACGTACCCCAAATTCTCTGTGGACATTGAGATCAGACGGGATCACCTTCATGCCAACTGGAAGACTGGATTTTATTAACAAAAAAACTTTACTAAAAAGAAACTTGGCAACAATGTAGGTGGTTCTGCCATTCCAGCAGAATCACAGATGCAGGCGGTAAAAGAATAAAGAAAACAAAATTATAGGACAAAATACCTAAACCTATCAGAGAGAAGAAATGAAAAAAAAACTGTGGATTATGTTGGCGGTGGAAAAGTGATACAATTGAGCTTGGTCACTTGCAAAGGATCCCAAGAAAGAAAAAGAAAGAAAGAAGAAGAAGGAAGAAGTAATGAATGAGTAGAAAGATGGAAAGGAAAGAAAGGGGGTGAGGAGATAAGAAAGAAGGAAGAAGAAAGAAAGGCATCAGCATATATGAGAATCGATATATGAAAGAAGAATAATTAGAAGCGACAACATAAAGAAGAATGACAGAAGAAAAAGCGCAGAAGAAGGTAGAAGAATAGAAGAAGAGGAAGAAGAAGAAATGAGAATACGAAAAGAATTACATATAGAAAGAAGTAAGAGAAAAGAAGAGAAGAAGGAAGAAGGAAGACCCAGATGAATTAGAAGAAGTTTGATGCTAGAAGAGGAGAAGAGAAGCGAAGAAGAAAGAAGAAGAAGAAGAAGAGGGAAAAAGATTAAAGAATGGAATAGAAGAATATTAGAAGGAAGAAGAAAGGAAGAAGAAGTGTAAGAAGAAGAGAAGAAAAGAAGAGAAGAGATAGAGAATAGACAATGAAAATAGAGAATATTTAGAATGGAAGGAAGAAGAAGAAGAAAGAAAAAGGAAGAAGGAAGAAAAGAAGGAAGATCGATGAATAGGAAGAAGAGAAGAAGAAGAAGAAGAAGAAGAAGAAAGAAGAAGAAGAAGAAAGAGAAGAAGGAAGAAGAAAATGTCTTAAACAATGATTTAACAGTTAAATTGAAATAAAGAATTTAACACTTAATAAGGATGTATTTTAATTTATTTCACAAAAATTCTCAAAACAAAAATTTCAAAAAAGTAAAACTAGAAGGAAAAAAAGTTTTAATTAACATTAAAAGGAAATAAAACTTCAGTATATTGTAAAACATTATTTAAAAAAAAAAAAAAAAGTATAAAGTCGACGGGCGGCCTAAGTCGGTATCAGCCAGTCAGCGAGGGAGGTCTATTCCCCTTTTCAATAGCGCTAGACAAGAGATTGTTTTAGCATCTGAGTGGGAGCGCCACACCTAACCAACCCAGCTCCTTACTACCGCACAAATCCTTGTGCTACTCATGACGCTGAGTTGGCGAAGACCGGTATCAAACAGGAATCATTTGTGTTTCTAGCCGAAACGCATCTTACCGGACTGAACTGGGGAAGTTTTTCTCAATTTCTCAAAATCATAGTCCTTACAAGATTTTCTAGAAAGAATGAAACACATCCTAACAACTAATTAATATTTAATTAACATTCAAGTCTCTCTGATTTTGTTAATATTTCAATGTTTATTTCCATCATCCTCACCAACATTATCTACATACAGAAAGGATGAAAGCAACTGTGAAAAACATCCTTGTAGCTTATAAATAGTTTTTTTTTTTATTTAAAAACGTTTACATTTTTTCAGGTCAGTTAACTTTGAATCCCGTATGTTTGAGAATCTATGTTACGCCTCAAAGATACGTGGTTCAAAGTTAACTGAACTGACAAAATGTAAAAGTTTTTAAATAAAATAACTGGTGTATTATATCTTTTATTCATTAATATATCTGTCAACACTGAAAATTTCATTAAATTCGGTTTATTCCCTGATTTTTTGGTATTTTTTTCTTTCGGCGGGTTGACATACGATGGTGGAATTTAGGTCCGTTAAGTTCGATTTAACCCAATATCTTACTAATAATGGAGATTCACTTCCGGTTTTTTGTCTGTAACAAAAACTGCGTTACTGCTTACGTCACATTACCCAACACATAATCCAACGTCATAACATAGAATAAATATACTCAAAATGTGAGCATGCAACGTTAGACAATCCTCATTGTTTCAATAAATAGATGCCCGGCGTTATCTATTAACAATGGAGATTGCTGCCGGTTTTTGTCTGTAACAAAAACTGCGTCACTGCTTATGTCACCTTACCCAACACATAATCCAACGTCATAACATAGAATAAATATACTCAAAATGTGAGCATGCAACGTTAGACAATCCTCATTGTTTCAATAAATAGATGCCCGGCGTTATATATTTATATATAGATTGTTTTATTCTAATATAATATTTAAAGTTATCGGAACTGTTTCCATTTCAAATTGTCTTTCTTTCTTTCTTTCTTTCTTTCTTTCTTTTTTACTCCTTTATGAAATTTGACGATTTTACATACTTATGGTACACACTCTATGACATTGAGTTTTCATCTCCCATCCCCTCAGGCAATATCTTTCAAAAAATTATTTTTATATCGCCCAGAGGGCGTCTTTTTATTTTGCTAGTTTGATTAATATACTATCATCGTGTTTGCTTTGATTCCACTTTTATTCGTATTGTGCTTATTTGTTTAATATTGACGCTTTGTTTTATGTTTTATGAAAAGTTGTCGAGATAACACGTAATTGTTGTATTTACCGCGTACCCCACTTGTACGGGTCAGGCACAAAGTCCCTATTAACGTGGGACCACCCACAAGCCGAAGCTCATGGAATGGCAGGTGCAAAAATTGCGTCGATCCCGTCGGCATTCCCCCTCAAGGGGGGCGCCTCAGGCACTAGGCAATAAACCCAGCCCTGCCCCTTTAAATCGAGGGGGCAGGTGTTGCCTGGGGGGATGGCCCCCTGGGATCGATGCTATTATTATAAACAACCCGGTCCAGCGGCCGAAGCTCGCCGGCCCCCCAGTCGAAACCGGGCTGGAAAACCAGAGATAACACGTAATTGTTACTTACAGCCAAATAAGATCAACTCGTTTTAAAAAAAAAACTATTTTTGCTATGGCAACATTGTTTTGTTTGTTGTTCACCTGTACCTGCCCTTGCGTGCGCTGCCACGATCAGTGTTGTCTTGGCAGTATTTTCTAGTAGAGATCCCAATTGACGCTACGTCTAAGTTTAAAGTTCGTGCAGTTATTCAGTTTTTTTTAACAACAAAGACATTAAACAGATTGAAATTCATCGCAAATTAACGGAAGGAACGGGCAACTCGAGCATGGATATCAAAAACACTCGCAATTGATGTAGATAATTTGCAACGACGATGTGGTTCAACACCTCCTCAGCGACATGGCAGCGAGCAGGTATGACATCGGCATACAGATTCTGCCACAGTGCCTAAAAAATACATTGACCGAAATAGGGATTATGTAGAAAATAGACACGAATTTTAATAATCTTTTCTTGAAAAATGTCGAAACCAATTTAAAACTATTGAAAATAAAAAATTAAGCATAACATATATTTTTGTTGGTGTTTCACTTTTCTTCAACTTATATATATATATTATATATATATATATATATTATATATTATATATAGAGAGAGAGAGAGAGAGAGAGAGAGAGAGAGAGAGAGAGAGAAGAGAGAGAGAGAGAGAGAGAAGAAAGAGATGTTATGAATGTATTTATTAACATAGATATATGGCTAAAATAATAGTTCATGTATTGGTAGATAGACAGGAGAGTAATAATGTACATACTATTAGATAGATTGATTGATTTAACAGACTGAGATAGAAATATATATATATATATATATATATATATATATAATATATAATATATATAGGTAAAAGGATATGAAGACAACACAATATGTTGTTAAAGTAAAAAGATTTTGTATCATATTTTTCACTTTAACAGCATATTGTGTTGTTTTCTTATCCTTTTATCTATACTCATACTGTCGGATTCATTTCCTTTCCTTTAACTTTATAATATTATATATATATATATATATATAATATATATATATATATAATATAGAGAGAGAGAGAGAGAGAGAGAGAGAGAGGGAGACAGAGCCAGACAGAGATGTGAAGTTGTCTGTTAAATAAAGAAAGAGAGAGAGAGGGGGGGAGGTAGAAGAGAGAGTGTGTGTGTGTGTGTGTGTGTGTGTGTGTGTGTGTGAATCTGTCGCTGCTTTTTGCATTTCATTACAAAATATTTGGTTTCCTTTTCCCAGACTGGTTCTACTTGTAAAATATTGTTTTTAATTATTATTGTTTATGATTTCTCCACTTGAGTGAAAATGTCTCGCTAAATCGCAATAAATGGAGCAAATGTAGCGAAACGATGAAAAATACGCCCCAAGAATTTCTTTTACTTTCTTCCTCTTAACTGATTCAATGATATAAAGAAAAAAAGTTATTCAATTCATTTGTATTAAGTAAAGAGCAAAATGCTTTTCTTTTCACCATTTTTTTAAATACCAGTCTGTTCTTCCTTCAGCTACTTGCCTTCTTTTATTTATTCATTTTTCATTTTTATTCATTTACGGATGTTTTCGTTATGTTTTGTCCTTTTGTTTGTTTGTTTGTTTCTGTGTGTGATTAGTTAAACATTACTTTTATTTCTTATTTGTTTGTGTTATTTTTTTAATTATTTTATTATTTTTATTTTTTCAATCTATTATTTTTCATTGTTTCCGGTTTATTTATTGTCTTTACCCGATCTTTTCTTAAATCCTTTCATCCGCCATTTTCTATTTGGAGACTTTCATATAACAATTTAATGTTCGTTCATAAATGAAGTAAAATATTGAATGGACAAGGAAATAAAAAAAAAGGTGGCTATATAAACAAGGTAAAAAGAAAACGACAAAAAAAAAAGAAGATATAATTGTTGGTAAAAAGCGAAAATCGCGGGAAAAAGTGGATTAACATAAAACAAGGAACGCAGCCGGAACAAATAAAAAAAAATCAATCGAAATAAAATAATCAATGGAAATTTAAAAAAAAATCAGCTACAGTGTCAACTGCGGCAAATAGAAGACATACTTTAACTATTTGGAGGAAAAAAAAAAAAAAAAAAAGAGCAGCTCACAGGTTATATTATACCTAGGAAACAAAACAGCCGTTAGCATAATAATATAACAGAAACTTCATGTAAAATAGAGTTGAATCAAAATGGTGATTTTTTTTCTTCGTCTTAAGAAAGTATAAAAGTTTCTTACTGATAATTTGTCACCTTTGACGGAAGGGGGCATTTTCTTCTATCCATATGAGTCTAAAGACTGCTTTCACAAAAACAAGAATAAATATTAATAAATTCTCTCTCCGACAGACATCTTTTTTTTTGTTTGTTACAAAAAGAAATGAGGTTGGATAGTGAGGCGTGTTTAAAAGACACCATTATGTCTGTGATGTTTAGACATCGTCAATATTATCAACAGTAAAAAAACAAAAACAATCCTCAATATCAATACAAAGAATAAGAATAATAATAATAATAATAATAATAATAATAATAATATAATAATAATAATAATAATATAATAATAATATAATAATAATAATAATAATAATAAGAAGAAGAAGAAGAAGAAGAAGAAGAAATGATAAACACCGTAATTCTTTTTTTTTTTTTTTTTTTTAGAAAGAATATAAATAAAACAAAAAAAAAATATATAACGCTGAGATTTATCAACAATGCAGTGAAGGAAAAAAGCGATTAAGAAAAATAAAAGAAAAAAAAAAAAAAAAACCCAAAAGAAACAAAGAAAAATTTAAACATTATTTTTACAGTAATATTTAGTTTTGTTTGGTTGGTTGGATTTTACGGCATGTCGACCCTTGTTGGGTTATTTTATGCCGAAGACGTTTTGTTCTATTCGTTCATGATGGGTAATCATTTTTTAAGCTCAATTTTTTAACATATTTTTAACTCATTTTTTCCATGGTGATGGGACCTTAGCAGGTACTACCACTCCGTCTCAGAGTGGACCTGGGAGTAATGGTGATGAATAGGTACTCTACAATCCCCAGAACTCAAAACTGGAATTTCACCATCAGATAGAATTTTGCGTTATACTCGGGAAATTAAGACCCTCGGTCATCACCTTCTGGCACATATATGATTAAAAGGGTTTAGACTTGCATAAGATCAATTGGGTTGGGACAATATTATAGATGATCGAGCTTGACGTAACCAACTGAGCTTTCAAAAATTCACCATGTATATAAAAAAAATCAAAGCGAATTTAACCAGAATGTCTATCATTATACTAAAGTTGAGCTTATCAATGTTTGTTTCTCTAAGACTTTTTCATGTATAATTTAATGACTAAAATTTAATACTAAAATATTCCTTACTTGTGGGATTGAACTAGGTTTGAAAAATTTCATCGTTTTGATTAGCAGTAACTTGTAATTAACTCAGAAAGCAACCCATCACTTATCTCCTACCTATCAATTTCCACCCCCTATATATTTCATTCACCTCGCTATCATATTTTAGTATTTCATTGAGAACAATTTAGAAGACTGGCGAGTCACTTGCTGACTGCTGCCGGTTATTTGACCCCTGCCACCAACACCAAACCAGTCAGAAGAAATCCCCCAAAATTCCCTTCCATTTCTGCCATGGTAAAAATTGTCAATAGAGTTTTTTGTTTGTTAATTCAACAACTGAAGAAGGATACAAAAAATTATTTGACTTTCAAAACTTTTTCACTACAACGTTGTTTGTTTCTTAAGATTATGGTCAAGTAAATAGTGATTAATTATTTTTGATATTTCATTAAAAAATTATTTTCAGTCTCCCACAACTTAATTTCTCAACAATTTAGCTATTAATAGAATTTCAAGAATCAGGTCCATTTAAATTTAGATTGGTCAAACCTTCCCTTTCTTAGAAATTTAGAAAATGATTTTAATGATTTTTGAAAAATTCTCAGGTCTTATATCTTTTTAAAAAATCAATTCGCTTTGCAAACTCACTTTTCTAATCACAATTATCTACCCAGAATTAAATGAGTGGCCCAACTGGTCACGGTTTTCTTATATATATATATATATATATATATATATATATATATATATATATATATATATATATATATATATATATATATATATATATATATATATATATATATATATATATATATATATATATATATATATATATATATATATATATATATATATATATATATATATATATATATATATATATATGAATGAACAAATGGACTTGTCACTTTTACCAGTAATATTTCCGCCCAATTTATGTGGCTTCTGAAACAATGTGAAAACTTTAAAAAAAGATCGAAACTAGCTGAGAACAATAAATAAAAAATAAACAGCATAAAAGAAATTACTATTTGTCATCACTGTTTGTTCATTATATATATATATATATATATATATATATATATATATATATATATATATATATATATATATGAGGTAAGGTAGAAGGAAAGTGAACAAAAAATAATAACTCAAACAAGTCTGAGAGAAGAAATAAGGATAACATGATATAAAGTGTGAGGAAAGTTTACAGGAAGCAGGTGGAAGCTAGGTGCTAGATGTTATCCTCATTTCTTATCCTCCCCTAATCTCCCTAACCCTCATTTCCGCTACTAACTCACTTCCTCGTCAAAACACACACATGTACGTAATTTTGCTTTTGCTTTGAATAAAAGTCAGATGACTGAAGAAGTCCTTTGGGGAAGGACGAAATATTTCTTCTCTCAGACTTCTTTGAGTTATTATTTTTTGTTCACTTTCCTTTTACTTACCTCATACTGTCGGGTGTTACTCCAACCCTCCTATCTATATAATATATATATATATATATATATATAAATAAATAAGTAATCCACAGACACGTGTTTCAAGGTTTCACCTTTCATCAGTGTGGCTATACCGTAACAATTACCCTGGCCAGGTTTGTGACCCGAATGAACTTTCGTTCGCCAAGCCTTTAACCCGTACGGCCAGAGGCAGCTGTCAAATATAGGGGAATATTTAATCGCTACATTTCTAAGCAGAAATGAATTCACTAGAGTCCTCAAACATATGTAAACAATGTGAGGGTTAGCTAGACGCCAGACGGTGAATCTACAATTAAATCCCTATTCAGAGAACTCACACAAAGTGGGAGTATACATATAATAATAAGTAACATTTCTACATTTTTTATTATTATTATTCATTTCATGTGGTTTTAAAAAAATGATAGTTTGAATAATGTACACATGGAATAACTCCTGACCGAAAACACGTGTAAGTAAAATTGATTAAAAATCCTATATTGCATTCTATACTTTCTTCCTTATTCATTTTTTCAACACACCACACCACACACACACACACACACACACAAATATATATTATATATATTATATATATATATATATATATACAAGTTACTACATGACGAATGCCCTAGCAAGAAACCGCTCGGTCGTAAAGATTGTCCCTATGATAATAAATAAAAGCTAAACCCTTTATTTGTTTATTATTTATCTATCTACGCTCTATCACAGATATTGAACTTTTCTAATAACACTGTAAGTCGGATGATTACAGCTTTTTCAAGTATAATAGTGCCCAACCTAACATAATATATATATATATATATATATATATTATATATATATATATATATATAATATGAGTTAAGTAAACAAACAATGTGTTTATTTTTATATGCTTTAAGCCGACAATTTTTGGAGGATATGTGCTTAATTGAAGTCAACCTAATTTTGAAAATTAATTAGTAATAATTAATGAATTCATATGTTCAAATGCAAGGCTAAACATTGACATTTTCTCGATTTGTTTAGCCTTAACATAAACATATATGCCCGCCTAAATTCATTAATTATTAAACTAATTCATTTTCCAAATTAGTATGACTTCAATTAAGCACATATCCTCCAAATATATATATGTATATATACATATATATATATATATATTTGGAGTATATGTGCTTAATTGAAGTCGTACCTAATTTTGAAAATAATTATTAATATTAATTAATTAAGCAGGAATGCCTATTTAAATGTAAGGCTAAACCAAATCGAGAAAAAATCAATCTCTGTATGTACATTTCGGCCCATTAGGCCTCATTCAGCAGAGCTATAGATACAAGACCGCCCTGTGTGTGATTCAAACCGGACACATATATATATATATATAATATATATATATATATATATATATATATATATATAGTGAGAGAGAGACATTGATAGATAGATAGATAGATATTCCATTAAAATGTGGCATGCAATTCTCTTCTGCACTTTTCTATATTTTATTCTTAAGAAACCTTTGCAAATAAACACAAAATATAAATCAATTCTGAAGGAAATCAGAAAGACAGCTGTCACCCTTCTAATGATGTTGTTATTGTTTTGTTTTTGCTTCTTTGTTTTTTTGTGTTTTGCAACCTGTGTAGTCGTATATTTTACTAGCATTCTCAGATCGTATTTCTTTGACAGTAACATCTGGGTAAAATTTCGTATATTCCTCAACGTTTTGACTAAATAATCTGACCCTATCATATAAATATACAAAGTAATAAAACGGTGGTTGTTTTTTGTTTTGTTTTGTTTTATTTTGTATTAATCTTTTTCTTTTTTTCTTTTATTGAAGCTATTTTATCGAAGCTAGACCCAGGGTGCCTGAAATTGGAACAATCCATAGCAATCCCGTCTTGCCACACCTGTGCTAATCAATCTGATTCCTGATCAGTCCATTATACTTTTAACCATATTCCATACGTAAACGTAGAGTTAAACGTAAGAACGGTTAAAAACTTTGGCAAAGATTATCTATAGTAGTACACGTGTTCCTTATTTGTACGACCGTTACCATCTTGCGATACCCCCTGGTTAAAAATTAGACCGTCCAAATCGTCCAAGATGATATGTAAAAATGTAAATCATGATTATCTGGTGTTTGCTTATTCACCGAATTATTATCATGTATGAGTGTCGTCACCCCAGCTCAGTAATGGACCATTTCGTATATAGAAAGAAAGGGAAGAAAAAAGAATTGTTACACAGAAAAAATATAATAAGAAATAAAGAAAAAAGAGAGTAGGAGGAGAAAGGGGGCAATAACATCTGGATAAAATTCGTTTATTCTTTAATGTTTTAACTAAATAAGCCGACCCTAAGATATAATTTAACAAAAGAGATAAATTAACAGAGAGAGAGAGAGAGAGAGAGAGAGAGAGAGAGAGAGAGAGAGAGAGAGAGAGAGAGAGAGACTTAGAGATTGATAAAGTAAAACAAAAAAAACAATCAAGAGAGAAGTAAGAAATGACTGAGAGATTAAAAGAAAGACAAATTGACAGAAAAAAAGAGATATACAAAGATAGATAGATAAATAATTTCTGTCGTTTTTGCTTGCTCCTGATGTTGGTACAGTCCATAAATATAAGTGGCAATTTCTCGTATATCTTGTGATAAAAACAATGGTTGTTCTTTTTTGTTTGTTTGTTTTGTTTGTATTATTTTTTTATTATTTTATCGAAGCTAGACCCAGGGTGCCTAAACGTGGAACAATGAATGGCAATCCAGTCTTGCCCCACCTGTGCTAATCGATTTTATTCCCGGTAAGTCAATTACATTTTTTTAGCCATATTCCATACTTTGAG
Organism: Doryteuthis pealeii; assembly: GCA_023376005.1. Taxonomy (NCBI): domain Eukaryota; kingdom Metazoa; phylum Mollusca; class Cephalopoda; order Myopsida; family Loliginidae; genus Doryteuthis; species Doryteuthis pealeii. The sequence goes on from CM042179.1 coordinate 46,808,012, forward strand.
TTAAACTTAGGAATGGTTAAAAACTTTGACCAAAATTATCTATACTAATACTCAGGGCAACTCTCGTTGTGCAATGGTTAGGTTAGATTCTCAAACCATTGTTTGTGATTCTCACTGGGTGCCCCATGCTTTGGACTTGTGCCACATCTGAGCTACGCTTAGTAAATAACTATATTAATACTCGTGTGCCTTAAATGTACAACCGTTATCATCTTGCAACACCCTCTGGTTAAAAATGAGATCGTCCAAAATGAAATGCAAAAATGTAAATCTTGATTATCTGGTGTTGATTATCTACCCAATTCTTATTATGTAAGAGTGTGGTGATCTCAGCTAAGTAATGGATCATTCCGTTTTTATTATAAAGAAAGAAAGGGAGGAAAAAGGGCATGATACTCAGAAAGATATAATAAGAAAGAAACAGAAAAAAGAAAGAGAGTAAGGCAAAGTTATAGACAGGGTGTGAGCTGTAACATCTGGGTAAAATTTCGTATATTCTTTAACGTTCTGATTAAATAGTGAAAAGGGGATAGACTCCCTCGCTGACTGGTTGATACCGACTTTAGGCCGCCCCGTCGACTTTACTTACTTACCCCCTAAAAACATGAAACAGCAAATCTCTTTATATTTCCTAACATATTTTAATAACTCACTTTATTTTTATCAAAACAAATTTTTTTAATAGAAAATCACTATGGTGATATTAATAACAAATTAATAAATGAACCACAAACGCAGCACATAAATTCTATTTTTTTTTAATTCAAATATTCCTCATGCTTTAAAAATGAAAATTCCAACTGACTTTGTTCCTTATATTCTCCAGCCATTTTCTCTCCTTTTCAAAATCTGTCACATTCGACGATGACGTCGACATAACTATTTTCTCAGTCGTTGTCGAACATTTTCTACAAGCGATTTCAAAAAAGTTCTTTTTTCGAACATCTCAGAAATTCTCCAAATTTCAACCGATTTTATTTAGAATAATAAGGATTTACTCTGACGACTTTATTCATTGTATATTTTAAAAAAGATTCTCTAGTCTTTCTATTATTGTTATTTTATTTTGTATTTAAAATAATAATAGATAGAATAGATTTATGCATGGACAAACTCCTGTTTTACGTGTCAGTAAAATAAAATAAAATAAATCCTATTTTATGCATTCAACATTTTCTTTCATTATTTTTCATTTCAAGACACACACACACACACACACACACACACACACACACACACACACACCACACACATATATATATATATATATATATATATATATATATGTGTGTGTGTGTATGTGTGTGTGTATGTGTGTGTGTGTGTGGTAATCCAAATGACTGGTTGTAAAGGATGATTCTATTTGGGATCTTCAAAATCTCACTGTACAACCATACTGGATGCTCTTAACCATACTGTGTGCTCTTAACCATACTTTATGCTCTTGTAGGTGCAAACATATACTCATACAAGGATTTTCATAAATCACCACAGAGAGCTCAATGTATAATAATCAATAAATTAGATTAAATACAGAGTAATATTTAACTTTCAATGAAAGAAAAACTTAACAAACCGTCATATATATATATATATATATATATATATATATATATATATATATATATATATATATATATATATATTCCATCAGAATTGCCTACGCAGGATTTTAGGGATAGAATGGTTGTCATTTACACCAGACACCACAATACTTGAAAGATGTCATCTACCTAGTATTGAGAGTCTAATCCTTAGATCACGTCTCCACTGGTCAGGTCATTTGGTCCGCATGAATGATTGCCGAATCCCAAAACAATTATTTTACGGGGAAATCTCAACTGGCAAACGTCGTCGGTGCAAACCCAAATTGAGGTTTAAGGACTGCCTCAAGGAAACTCGGAAGAACACTGCTATTTCTGTTGAGGACTGGGAGAAGCTGGCTTGTAATAGACCTAGCTGGAGAGCCACTGTCTACCTGTCTGTGGAAGAATTTGAGTCCAACCGAATCAAACACCAAAAACTGAAACGGTCAATTAGAAAGGGTAATTTTCAGCCAAGCAACATTCAAAGTGGAGAAGTTCCAGCATGTGGTTTATGTGGAAGAGTATGTCTCTCCAGGGCTGGCCTGGTGAGTCATCTGAGAAAACACAGGAATGGAGAGTCAAATACAACTGGTATATAAATATGATGATAAAAAAAAAATAAAAAAAATTAATAGCAGGAAATGGTCTTACTCGAATTACGAGTTGACAGCCATCATATATATATATATATATGACGGTTTGTATATATATATATATATATATATATATATATATATATATATATATATATATATATATATATATATATATATATATATATATATATAATTTATATATATAATCAGAGATATATATAGATAGATAGAAAGAGAGAAAGAGAGAGAGAGAGATTTATATTATATATATAATCAGAGATATAGATAGATAGATAGAAGAGAGAGAGAGAGAGAGAGAGAGAGAGAGAGAGAGAGAGAGAGAGAGAGAGAGAGAGAGAGAGAGAGAGAGATAGAGGTGGAGTGTGCGATAGAGAAAACTTTATTAGAACAAAAAAAATAACAAAAAAAAAAAACAAATAAAAAAAAACAAGCAGAATGAGATCTTCAATCAATATACTTTAATTTTGAATGTTTTTACAACCGATCAATATATTCTGCCCAGAGGGGAAACATTTACGCGTTGCCCCTTGCGTGACGTCATCATGACGTACGAACGCGATAATGCTGTCATTTCACATTTAACAAATGAAATAAAAATAGCATGTATAATTCCAGTTTTTTTGTTGTTTTTTTGCCTCGAGCCATTGAGGTCTTGTATCTTGTATCTTGGTTAGGTCTTTGTACTGTATAAATATACACTAAATAGTGACCTAACCTTACTTACATAGGCAAAAATACACACACACACACACACACACACATATATATATATATATAGGTAATTCACCAGGTTAGTTGGTATTAGGAATGATTCTAAGCTGGGCTTTTTTAAACAACGGAATGTGAAATTTGTTTTGGTCCATATCGAGATCTCAATGTATCATATACAGAGCAATATATGAATGACGAAATTGACCAATTGATGATAAAAAAAATGAAGCCAGTATATTCTGGGGTCCTCAAAGAATATATATATATATATATATATATATATAATAGCAACTCAAATGTTAAAAGAATATTCTCTTGCCTCTTTTATCAATGAAAATCATGCTCACACACACACACACACACACACACACACACAACCTAGAGGTTTGTTTCGATTCCGTTTATCGCAAAATATTTATACACACACGCGCAACCACACATTCATAAACACATATAAAAATGCACAATGCTTTTTTCGATACAAACACTTACACATTCTAATACTCACACTGCAAAGAAGAATATTTGACGTCATATTTCAAACCGTTCATTTTTTCAACGTTCTTTTTTCTCAGACTACAAATTTTAAACAGACCGATAAACAAGGACTATTACTCGCCTTTCTCCTTATTCTGAGACAAACATTTTTCATCACCTTCCACATACCAACAAAATCCCTGAATATGATCTAATTAATAGATCGAAACACTGCAGCGTCGGCCAATAAACTCACCACTTAACTCATTTAAACATGTGTTTTTTCAATGTTTTATTATACTACATATACATACATACATACACACACACACACACACACACACACACACACATATATATATATATATATATATATATGTGTGTGGTGTGTGTGTGTGTGTGTGTGTGTGTGTGTAAAAAATGGAAACTGGAAATGAATCCGACAATATGAAGAAGAATGAATAAAGAAAAGAAAGAAATAGAATGGATAATAAAAGATGAATTTAATCAATATTACTTACACATGTGTTTCGGTCAGTTTATCTGTGTGAAAATATTTCGCACTCAGAGAAGATTCGACCTTCATCAGAGTGAAATTTTATTTTGAATGAAAAAAAAAAAAAGTTCGTTGGGGAACAACGGAGAAATTTTTTGGAAATGTTCGAAATAGAATTTTTTTAAAATCACATTTGGAACGCTGAAATAGACCGTTAGAATTTTGATATTTGATTTTTCTAGGGGTTATGGTAGAAAATAATTTTGTATTGCAAAAAATAAAGTGTTATTATTTATCCTTAACATGTTGAAAATTTTTCTCGGAGCCTAGTTTACGTTTTGAAAAAAAAATTGGTGAAATATTAAAAAAAGTAATCGGTTAGTAAAGGGTTGCATCGACGAATACTATTTAAAATACAAAAATCAAATCTAGAAATATCGGAATATCCACATTAACTTCAAATAATTTGTAGGTAAATATTTTTGTTAGGAATTGTTTTATAAACTGGTAGAAATAATTAACATCAACTTCCTGTATATTAATGAATTGGCAGAAATCATTTTCATCAACCTCATGTGTATTAATAAACAGATCTATTAATAATGGAGATTCACTTCCGGTTTTTGTCTGTAACAAAAATTATGTCACTGCTTACGTCACATTACCCAACATCGTTATAATATAGAATAAATACACTCAAAATTTGAACATGCAACATTAGACAGTCCTCATTGTTTTTTAAAACAAGTTTTAATAAATACATGACTGGTATTATATATCTATATATAGTTTGTTTTATTTTAATACGTATTTAAAGTTTACATTTTAAATTGTTCTATTTTTTTCATCCTTTAATGAATTTAATGATTTTACTTACTTAGGGTACAAACTCGCTGACATTGAACTTTTAACTCCCACACCTCAGGCAATATGTTTAAAAAAATCTATTTTTACATCGCCCGGAGGGTGTTTTTTTTATTTTGTACTAGTTAAATTAATGTGTATCAATAAACTGGTTGTGTGCCAGGAAGTTAGTGTGGTCTGCATACATGTCTACTACATGCGTTACTTGGGCAGTATATTAAATGTCAAGTAGTGGCAACATGTTTCAAACAGAACCATCCTGAAGAGAGCTGGACTCCCTGGCATGCACGAAATACTTGTCCAATTGCAACCTGAGATAGGCTGGCCACTTAGCTCTTAACATCCTATTCCATTCCTCATTCCACCTGGCCAGAAGTCACATTTGTTTTCCTAATCTGCCCCAAATTATAACCTTTGTTTAAATGTAATATTAAACATATTTAGAAGTCTTTGATTTAAGGGAAATAACAGGTAACTTTAAATGAAAAGGACATTTTTTAGCCATTTTTTGATAAATCCTTATAGGAATGGGGATCTGGACTTTGTTTAAATGTAATATTAAACATATTTAGAAGTCTTTGATTTAAGGGAAATAACAGGTAACTTTAGATGCAAATGTCATTTGTTTAAATGTAATATTAAACATATATAGCAGTCTTTAATTTACGGGAAATAATAGGTAACTTTAAATGAAAAGGACATTTTTTAGCCATTTATTGATAAATCCTTAGAGGAATGGGGATGTGGACTTAAAAAATTCTCAACAGGATGTTAAGAGTTAGACAGACTTGTGGATGACAGACTACAAAAACAGATTTTGTACTCTCAACTGAGAGAGAGAGAGAGAGAGAGAGAGAGAGAGAGAGAGAGAGAGAGAGAGAGAGAGAGAGAGAGAGATCACGTGGAATCCGTAGACCACCAAAGCTCAGGTACAAATACCAAATCAAGAGAAACCTGAAGGACTTTAACATCCCCATAGCCAGTTGGCAAGACGCAACCAGAGACCGAATAAATTAAAGGAAAAGGATTCGCGTGGTGTCATCATCGGATACGATGGACAGCAAGTAATAATAATAATGATAATAATAATAATAATAATTGATAAGACCCAACAAATAGTAAATGTAGACTTTGTGGTTATAGAGATGAGACTGTAAACCATGTACTCTGTGAATGTAGCAAACTAGCACAACGAAAGTACAAAACTAGACACGACTGAGTTGGGAAGGTGATCCACTGGGAATTATGCAAAAAATTAAATTTTGACCACACAACAAAATGGTATATGCATAAACCAGAATCTGTCCTTGAGAACGAAACGCATAAAATTCTCTGGGACTTTGAGATATAAACGGATCACCTTATCCCAGAAAGAAGACCAGACCTAGTGCTGATTAACAAAAAAGAAAGAACTTGTCAACTGGTGGATTTTGCAGTTCCAGCAGATCACAGGGTGAAGCTAAAGGAAAATGAAAAAATAGACAAATACCTGGACCTTGCCAGAGAACTAAAAAAGTTATGGAATATGAAAGTGAAGGTGATACCAATTGTAGTTGGTGCGCTTGGAACGGTCCCAAAAGGATTGGAAAAGGGTTTGGAAAGTCTGGAAAAGAGGAAGGATTGATACCATCCAGCCTACTGCACTGCTGCAATCTGCCAGAATACCCAGAAGAGTCCTGGAGACCCGAGGAGACTTGCTGTCGCTCAGACTCCAGTGAAAGACCATCAGCTAACACTGATGTGAAAACTCAAAAGGAGTAAATAATAATAATAATAATAATAATAATAATAATAATAATAATAATAATAATAATAATAATAATACAATAAACTGATTGCAATAATTTTCATGAACTTGCAAAACAATTAAATTTGATTCCTAGATGGGACCCTAACAGGTACTAATTCTTCGGAGTAATGGGAGTGAACGGATAATCTACATTCCCCAGAGTTCCAAAATTGGAACTCAACCACTTGATGCAGTTTAATGTCATACCCAGGGCACTAAAATTCTATCCGTCCCATAGATAGAATCCTAAGAGGTACTACCACTCCGGGTCAAAGTGGATCGTGGGGCAATCGCAATGAACGGGTACTCCACATTCTCTAGAGTTTCAAAATTAGAGATTCACCAATAAATGCGGTTTGACATCATACCCAGGACATTAAAACTCCATTTTACCTATAGACGGGACCCTAACAGGTACTACCACTCCTTGGAGCAATGTCAATGAAAGGATAGTTGCATCATCCGGAATTGGAACCTCACCACTAGATGCAGCTGAGGGTCATACCTAGGACACTAAATTGGTTGTAATTACGGTTAAAAGAAAAAAGTGTTAATGTCCGCGTAGACCACTTAAATAGAATGTGCCGTGCATTTGACTGGTTGTTAGCACCAGCCAATCAGAGGTTCCGTAGAGAGTTTTACACTCGTCAAAAAACAATAAAAGCCAAACGTCTGTTAGCGTCTCAAAAGTTGGTAGGTGGATCAGAGTTTGATCATTTCTGATAGGGTCAGCCAGGCGGGGGAGTATGATGTTGAAAGACCCGAAACTTCACAGTGACCCATGCATACTACATAACTGACGACACCTACTAGCGCCCTAAATATAGGAGGCTATATTTAAAGTATGTTAGATTTTTCCTTAACTTCATGTCTATCAAAAAGTCTATCAATAAATCAAAGGCAACAACGTGATATGCTTTAATTAACTGATAGTTGGGCCTTAGCCACCACCTTCTAACACCTATATGATAAAAAGGGACAAAGTATTTGCCATAAAAGCAATTTGAAGAATACGGTCAGAAGCTGCAACGTGCTAAAAAATTTATTAATCGTTCTTTTAAGTTTTTTTTCTATAATACTGAATACCAAAAATGCCCTGATGAGGCTTTTCTAAACAAACCAACACTTCATTCACGACCATATCTTCACCTGATGATTGCCTCACATGAAACCAATATGGCCGTCAATGTTCCTTTGTCACCAAATAAATAGATATGTAAAACCGTTATATACTTATTTTATTATATTATATAACAGCTCTATTTTATATTGAGCACTCTACCAATAATACTGCCTTTGGTACACCATTCCAGCAAAAGCTGAAACAATGACCATCTCACACACACACTATATATATATATATATATATATATATATATATATATATTTATTTTTCATTATTAATCATATATATATATATATATATATATATATATATATCTGATTATATATATATATATATATATATATATATATATATATATATATATACATATATATATATATATATATATATATATATATATATAATCAGATATAGATAGATAGATAGAAAGAGACAGAGAGAAAGAGAGAGTGAGGAGAAAGAAAACTATATATATATTTATATATATACTTATTTATTATATATATATATATATATATATATATATATATATATATATATATATATACTTATTTATCATATATATATGATAAATAAGTATATATAATATATATATATATATATATATATAATATATGTGTGTGTGTGTGTGTGTGTGTGTGTGTGTGTGTGAGCATTAGTCCGTTTCCAAGTATAAGGACCAACTTTTTCCGAACATTTGCTACACCTGCTGTTACACAGAATGACTTCCTCTTATTAATCTCACATATATTGTAAGAAAAGAAACAAAAAAAGCATATTTAGTTCTTAAGGTCATACTTTGTATTATTATTTTGTTATTACGACAACATTTTTGTCATTAAATCTTATTGTTTTTGTGTATGTTATTATTATTGAATTATCTACGTAAAAATCTTTCCTTGATATCTGACTGTCTAAAAGTTTCACACGGCGTACGTAGTTAGTTTTGTTTTTGTTTTGTTTTGTTCTTTTATTTTTATTTTTATATATTGTTTTTGTTTTGTTTTTGTTTTGTTTTTGTATTTATTTTTTTTCGGGTGCAGATAATACTTAGTTTTATCCTAACTTTGTTATTGAGTTTACAGAAATGTTTGCCCTACCCCAGCCAGACTTGAGAAAAACTGGGATACCTTTTCCGCTAATCAAATTTGTCAAAAGACACCACAGCGGGAAAAATAAGAGAGAAGAACTGTTGTTGCCGTTACCAAAAAACACTTAAAGGATTAGCACAAGTCACGTATTTTGATTGTTTGACAACCATGACGACAACTACGACGATGACGGTGACAGGGATTGTATGGGAGTTGGGGGGTGTTAGGTTAGGAAAAACCGGAGGAGAGGGAGGAGAGGACGAAGAAGAGGGAGGAGGGGAAGGCGAAAAGAAGAAGAAGAAGAAGAAGAAGAAGAAGAAGAAGAAGAAGAAGAAGAAGAAAATGTGGGAGTTGGGGTGTTAGGCTACAAAAAAACTGAACAAGAAGAAGAAGAAGAAGAAGAAGAAGAAGAAGAAGAAGGGGTGTGGTAAGGGCAGAGAAAAATCAAGAAATTTCTCTACGCGTCCTTTTTTTTTTTGAATTGTTATGTAGAATAGAAGGGACAGCACAGCACGCACAGACACGTATTTGTATGGAAAGAAAGAAAGAAAGAAAGAAAGAAAAGAAGAGACTCATAATTGAATGAAAAGAAAGAAGGAAGGAAAGAAAGAAAACAAAGAACGGAAAAAGATAATTCCAGTGAAAGAAAGAAAGAAAGAAAGAAGGAATGAAAGAAAAAAGAAAAGGGGATGTATACTTATATGAAAAGAAAGAAAGAAAGAAAGAAAGAAAGAGAATTGATTGCAATGGTGCAGCCAACAACCAAATAAAAAGAAAAAAAAGGGACACATAAATGTATGAAAAGAAAGAAAGAAAGGATGGAACAAAGGAAGGAAGGAAGGGAGGGTGAAAGGAAAGAAAGAAAGAAAGAAAGAAAGAAGTAAGTAAATCATATTCATGGTGTGTGAATTTAATATTGTTCAATTACATGAGCACAGGTCGACATGCATGGGTACACATAGTTCCATATCGTACGTCAACCTAAATGCACACACACACACACACACACACACACACACACACACACACACAATAAAGATAAACAAACATAGACACGTGTATAATCACACATACTCACAAAAGACACATGCCCGAACATAATTATTTGTGTTTAGTTGGGTTTTTTTCTTAAACGTATGATGAAAATTTTGGATTATTACATCTAAATATGTAGTTAAGAATTATCATTGAAAAAATGAAAACCACATTGTTGAAATTAACAATTTGTTTTAATAACATATTTCATCATACAAGGTGTGTCAAAAAAGTATCGAGATTTTTTGTACTTTTTGACACACCTAGTATTCTGAAAAAAATTTAACGTTCCGTTCATTGCTCATTTCTATCTTGGTAAATACAGCTTCAAACTCGGCACTTTTATGACACACCTTGTATTCTGAAAAAAAAAAATTAACGTTCCGTTCATTGTTCATTTCTATCTTGGTAAATACAGATTCAATCTTGATACTTTTATAACACACCTTGTATACCGTAATTATTTGTGTATAAGACGCATTATTTTTCCGGGATTTTTCAGTCCAAAAGTGGGAGGTGCGTATTATACATGAGAAATATATAATTGACTTTTTCCCGGTCACATTGTATAACACTCCAGGGTACAAGTGTTAAGCTATGTTAAGTATTGTATGTTTTATATCACCTTTGATCCGGATTGAACAAGCAGTTTATAGATGATAGCCACTTAGAACTGTATTAACGCACGCCTATATCAGATGCGCCATGTGTCCAATTGAATTTTTGGACTTTTGATAAAAAATAAATTTCACTCAAATGACTTTATAAGGATTTAGATAAATATGACAACATAGAAAACCTGTTTTTTTTTTCAGACTGACTTTGCTGCGTTGGCTATACCGAACTGACCCTCTTCTTTTAGTTTGAGTTTGTCTTGTTAATTGTTTGTACTTATTTGTTCTATGTTTTTATGTATCCGTTCAGCACCGGATGCTGGTTCCTAATAAATGTGTTCCACACACCATTCTTTTGTGTATCTTTCCACCTCGTGATACGACATCAACCGAATAGGTCTTTGTTTTATTCATTCCTTTTGGATATACACATTTTTTTTAACATATATATATATATATATAAGTAAGTAAAGTCGTCGGGGCGGCCTAACGTCGGTATCCAGTCAGCGAGGGAGTCTATCCCCTTTTCACAAGCGCTAGACCAAGGAGATTATTTTAGCGTCTGAGGTGGAGCGCTACACCTACCATCAGCTCCTTACTTTACCGCACAGATCCCTGTGCTACTCATACGCTGAGTTGGCGAGGGCGGGTATAGAACATTTTTAAACTCATTTTTTTTTCTATCTAACCCATAGATAGAACCCTTACAGGTATTAACACTCGGGGTCAGTGGACCTGGGGGTAGTGGAAAGAGGCATTCCAGACTTCCCAGAACTCCAGATTTGGAACCTCACCTCTATATGCAGTTTAAAGGTCATACCCAGGACATTAATCATATTCAGAACGGGATGACTGAGAGTAAGTTATACCTATAGTCCATGTAGGCACCCGGGCTGAAATAGTTATTGTCGTAGGAAGTGGACTCGAAGACCCGAGTTCAAATCCTGGACGAGGCTATTTGCATTTCAAATATCTCCAATAACCTTGTTAAGGCAACCAGTCCAGAAAAAGTAAAACTCTGACTTTAAACCTGTTAAACTCCAATTAAAAAATAACTTTGTGTCACAGCCTGTTCACTAATACCCTATGGTAAATATATGCATCCAACTATTCTCCCTCCAGCTAAGGGTAAATAGAATTTATCTCAAGGGATTTGAGGACATGGAAGACAAAAGAAATACGGTAGTTTCACACCATATCCAAAGAGGAGTTTCCGAGGTCCTTCGACCAATGGAAATCTCTATGGAATCATTGTGTTGAATATCAAGGAGACTATTTTGATGAAAATTAATGTTTTATTAATTGTTAATTTCTGTCTTGGTAAATACAGCTTCAGTCTTAATATGTTTTTAAACCTTATAGAGTTAGGCAAGGTAGTCTATGCAGCCTGGATAAACATTATCCGACCAATCATTGTCACTGATTTAGTTCAGTGTGTAAAAAGCGATGTAGACATTTTGAATACTATCAAAATAAAAAGTGATGAATTGTGGCTATGATTCTGTAAATTAAACCTGAGTCAACAAGTGTGGAAATGTCGGTCAGTACCAAAGACAAATAAGTTCTATTGGAGATCTTAGGTTGTTTTTTTTTTTTTTTTGCAAAGGGAATGTAGTTCACCATGAATATTGCCTGGAGATCAACCTGTCAAACAGTATTACTTGGAAGTCTTGTGTCTTCTCTGTGATGCTGTGCATTATGAACTGCCAGAAATATGGTTCATGGGTCACTAGCAGGTTCACCATGACAATATGCCAGAGCACTCGACTTAATTCGTCCAGCAGTAGTTCTCGGAATTTTTTAGATGAGGCTTGATAATTAGTATTATTTGGTTTATTCGGACTATTGTCCTCATCTTTATTGTTATCTACACTATTTCTCTGAATCTTTTAGATGAGGCTTGATAATTAGTATTATTTGGTTTATTCGGACTATTGTCCTCATCTTTATTGTTATCTACACTATTTCTCTGAATTTTTGAGATGCGGCTTGATAATTAGTATTATTTGGTTTATTCGGACTATTGTCCTCATCTTTATTGTTATCTACACTATTTCTCTGAATTTTTGAGATGCGGCTTGATAATTAGTATTATTTGGTTTATTCGGACTATTGTCCTCATCTTCATTGTTATCTGTACAACGTTTAAAAACCCATACATAAGTGAATAAGTAGATATTCTAGGCAAAAACAAGACATTAGGTTTATAAGTTCCCAAAATTCACAATTGGACGCATAGTCTAGTAGATAAAGGAGTTAGGTTAAGACAATTTTAAGAAACAGTTATCTCTAGACTGCAAGTTCAATCCTGGCAGCAGTAAAATAGAATAATAATTAACACAGTTTAACACCTGTACCCCAGCTATGTATTGAGAACCGGGTACCTCCGTGGACTGAATAAAGGGTTAGGTTCAAAGTTCTGTGATGGCTCCCAATTACAAGAAGATTGCCGATTACGACAAGAAGGTTCACGAGTCCGAAAAGAAGGTTACCGGGTGCGAGGTTTCCGAATCCGACAAGAAATACCTGAAGAAGGCCGGAGGGCACATTGTCCGAAACGTTGTACAGATAACAATGAAGATGAGGACAATAGTCCAAATAATCCAAATATTACTAATCTCCAAAACTAATTTCCAATTACTTTTACTTCTGAATATAAAATTCATCTCAACTGTATGTATTTACCCAACCCCTCTGTCACGGGCGGGATGTAACAAAATTTCAGTCTTTAAGCGGAATATAGGGGCCAGTTTAGCTCAGTCGTTAGAGCATCCGTCTATGAATCGCGAGGTTCCAGGTTTGATACCAGTCCCTGCCGACTCAGCGCATGAGTAGTAGGGGTTGGGTAATCTGATCTGTGCGTTAAAGTGGGAAGCTGGTGTTAGGTGTGGCGCTCTACCTCAACAAAAAATCTCCCTGGTGTAGCATAGCGAGGAGAGAATAGCCTCCTTCGTTGTACAGGTGATACCGACAATATATATATATATATATGCATAACACAGTCATTATTATTAACAACATAATTAAAAAATATATTATATTAATTGCACAAACATACGTAACCAAGAATACCAAACACAAATACGCATATTCATACGCACACACGCGCGCGTGGAGACAATTATATCATCACAGCCTTCATACATTCCCACGCGCACACGCACGACATCACATACATACGCACAAACAAAAATACGCACACACACGCGCGTGGACACAATCATATCATCACAACCTTCACGCATTTCCACGCACACGCGCATGACATCATACACATACGCACAAACAAAAATACGCACACGTACAAGCAAAAAAAAACAAAACATTCCACATCACGTAAACACACAAACACGCAAACACGAGAATACAGTTAAAAAAAAACGCACGCATTTAACCATTTACACCATTTCTGTCATTTAAAAAAAAAACTATTTCGTTTACCTGATGAATACCTTAGCTTGAAACCATTGGTTGTGATATCGTTCCCAAATAAATGAATAAAAGCTAAACTTTTATTTGTCACTTCATTCAACTATATATATATATATATATATATATATATATATATATATATATATATATATATATATAATATATATATATATATATATATATATATATATATATATATATATATATATATATATATACACCTACTTACCCCTCCGCACGACAAGGATAGGACACAATGTCAATTTCCCTAAGCGGAAATTAACAAGCTGAAATTCACCTTTTCCTAGGTTGATTGTCAAGGTGACAAGGTACTGTCCGCCCTACTATTTAACCATTGCTTGAAGGAGATTTATACATACCTTTCCCAAGGTAAAATCTCCAGTGAAGTCATGTAGTTTACCATCACCATTAGTCGACTTAATTTCTAGTCAAAAGAAGCTGTGAAGACCGTGATCAATCAAGTCCAGAAATGCAATGGTATTTTCATTCATTCGAATATTGCACTTATAATTTTCTAACGTATTTTCCCTTATTATAAGCAAAAATAAAGTCTCTCTCTCTGTCTCTGTCTCTGTCTCTCTCTCTCTATATACATATATATAATATACACACACACACACACACACACACACAACACATATATATATATATATATATATATATATATATATATATATATGAAAAAGTGAATGAAAATTAATCCGACAGTATGAAATAAATATTTTAGAAAAAACAAACAAATGATGTTATAATTCGCTGAGAGAAATCTGTTTCGACTCTTTATTGAAGAAGTCTTCACACCTCGCTCTTGATGAAGACAACTTTGTTTTTTCTAAAATATTTATTTCATATATATATATATATATATATATATCCCTGTCTATTCATATCTATCTATCTATCGATCGATCGATCGATCTATATCTCCTGGTATATTCATATCTATCTATCTATCTATTTATCCTGGTGTGTTCATACCTATCGATTTATCTATCTATTTATCCATCCCAGTCTATTCATATTATCAATTTATCTATCCTGTTTTATCTATCTATCTATCTCAGTCTGATCATATCTATCTATCTATATATCCCAGTCTAATCATATCTATCTATCTATTTATCTATATAATTATCTATCTTAGTCTGAGCATATCTATCTATCTATCTATCTCTGATCATATCTATCTATCTATCTATCTATCTATCTATCTCTCTATCTATCTGCCTGTCCCAGTCTGATCATATCTATCTATCTATCTATCTATCTATCTGCCAGTCTATAATATATATATATATATATATATATATATATATATATATATATATATATATATATATATATATATATATATATATATATCAATTTATCTATCCTGTTTATTTATATATATCTATCGATCCTGTATTCATTCTATCTATCCCTATCTAATCATATCTATCTGATATGCATCTTACTATGTATATATATATATATATATATATATATATATATATATATATATATATATATATATATATATACACATCTCCCAACCATAAATTTTTACAGACACTTCTTGGCCCTGTAAAAGGCAATCGCATTGCGCCGAACAACTTTATTAGAAACGTTTTTTTTTTAGATTATTTTGTAAAAAAAAAACCCTCATTATTTTTACTAAATTCTCCATCCTTACAGTTATTTTTTTAATTCGATCAAAAAGTGGAGGAACATCGTTTAGCGTTGCAGCTCTGACTGATTGGAAAGGAGTGATGATGTGTTAATACTAGAAACCGTAATATACTTATCTTTTTCATGTTTTACTTCTTCGAGGCTGGAATCTGGTTGTTGGATCTGATGCTGAGTTGGCTGGCATTCTTGCTCTTTTGAGTCTGGAACAACTTGCGATTTACTTAAGGATATCTTGCCTTGTACCATTAATAGTTCTTAATGATAACACGGCGTTCTTGTTTTTTTTCTAATGAATTATTTTATTTTATACCTTGGGTGACACACACGCAACTTGCATCTGCCCCCTGCCACTGT
Source organism: Doryteuthis pealeii (assembly GCA_023376005.1). NCBI lineage: Eukaryota > Metazoa > Mollusca > Cephalopoda > Myopsida > Loliginidae > Doryteuthis > Doryteuthis pealeii. Next base: position 46,823,896 of record CM042179.1, read on the forward strand.
TTCATTCCAAACTGATCTTTCATCCCTCTCTCTTTCTCTCACTGTCCTCACTGCCTTCTTCTAAGCGATGTTTTGCTGAGCTTGTCAAAATTTTAGAATATGAAGATGGCAGTAATGTTAATCATAGTCATAGTCGGAACACTTAAAACATACTCAAGAAAGCAGGAAGTATAAAGAGACTACTAGGAATCCAAGGATCATTTGATTTTGTCCAGATCAAAGCACTAACATAGTTGATAGAAGACTTCTGGGTAATCCTTAACTTGTTCCTCGTAAATTCCTACTATAAAATAAACTGAACCCTCATTCTATGTCCGTGTTTTTGCAATAAATGTTTTATTTTTCTTGCACCCGTTATTTTAAACTTTTAGAATATACACATTGAAGTAAAAATAAATAAATAAAATATATTTAGTAAAATAACGGGTGCAAGAAAAATAAAACATTTATTGCAAAAACATGGACATAAAATGAGGGTTCAGTTTATTTTATGTTAGGAATTTACGAGGAACAAGTTAAGGATTACCGAGTTCTGGACACGTAAAGAGACTTTCTGGCACTCGGCCCCTGATAACTACAGGTGTGAAAAACTCGCAAGGTGTAAACTAATAACTAGCTGTAACCGGATGTATAATGGTATGATAATTTGACTATCAAAACGTTTCATATGTTTACTTAAGAGCTACTGCTTTATAGTTCAATATGTAAAAAGTATAATAATCTTGATTTAACTCTCTTTCTTCCCTTTTTTCATCTTTTTATTCCATTCCATTAAATAAATTGTCTAGGGATTTGTCATCAATATCTTTCCATGTTAACGACACGTAATATCTTGCATTCTTGGCTTTTCTATATTACATTCGTTCACAGCTGCCAAGATGGCAATTTAGAGTTCATATCCTAAATTCTTATTTCTTATCATATCTTCGTTACTTGCCGAGTCAGCTGTTTTACAAAGTGGGGTGCCCATTTTACAAATATATCCAAAAGCAAGTCAATTTAAAAAAAATCATGGGTCGTTTAAGTAGTCCTGGGGATCTTCAGGGTCATATAGTTCTGTATGATTCCTCCGTCTGTGAAGTCCTCTGCTATTCTTGAAAATGAATCTATTGATATATCTCTCTCTTTCTCTTTCTCTCATTCGCTCACACACACACACACACACACACAGACACACACACACACACTTTCTCTCTCTCTCTCTCTCTCTTCTCTTTCTCCTTTCTCTGCCTCTTTCTCTCTCTCCCGTTCTTTGTCTCTGTCTCTCTCAGCTTTTCAGCCTCTCTATTTCTCTCTCTCTCTCTCTCTCTCTGTCTGCCTCTTTTTCTGTCTCTCTTTGTCTCTGTCTATCTGATTATCTGCCCCCCTCTCTCTCTCCCTCTCTCTGCCTGTCTCCGAGTAACAGTGAACCCGAGTTTCAGAATTGGAACTTTTAGATAAATTAAATTGGAACCATTAGATAGTTTATCGTTATACCCAGGAAACCAAAACCCTCAATCCCCGCCTTCTAGCACATACACGATAAAAATGTTGTGGTTTGTCATAAGGACAATAGGGTTGGCACATTGGGTGTATGTTTGAGTGGTGTGAAAATATGTCGTTGTTGGATTATTAGTGGCATATGAGCCGTGCTACAATACACCACTTAAATGTATAGATTAAGAGAGGCTACGTGCTTTAAACCTCAGCCAATCAACAGCCCGAATGCGTGACTGGTTTACTTAATAACTGATACTGGGAGACGTCCATTTGCAATCATTGACGAAGGACTTGCAGTACTGAGGAGCACCAAGGAACAACCGACGGATTCTTTACCAATGATTTCGCTGGACAAGCGCTCTTGCTTGAAGCCTAAATGATGGCCAATAAAATCGTAACAGAATATATGAATTTAGAGAGAGAGAGAGAGAGAGAGAGAGAGAGAGAGAGAAGAGAGAGAGAGAGAGAGAGAGAGAGAGAGAGAGAGAGAGTGTGTGTGTGTGTGTACGGATATTTTTCCCTCACAACAATTCAGTTTCAATCGTATTAAAACATTTACAATGCGATAAAATAAAATTGGGGTGGGGCTTTGAGAACTTGCCCGCTGTATGAATTTAAAGTTGTTTTCATTTAAATTGATGCACTGAATGAACCCTGTGTTTGAAATAAATTATCGATCGTATTATTGATTAGGGAAAGTTCACCAAGTTCAAAATGTGGGACAATTTGGATAAACTTCGAAGTAACATTTATCAAGGAACTATTTTTGAAGAAACTGCCCCTGTCCCTCCCCGCAATTTTTTTTTTTTTTGAGAAGAAGAAGAAGAAAAGTTTCCGCTGACAATTCCAAGAATTCTTGTAGCTGTTTAAATAACCTCACCTTACTAGTGTGAATGGCTTAATCATCTCTATTAATAATGGAGATTCGCTTCCGGTTTTTGTCTGTAACAAAAATTACGTCACTGCTTACGTCACGTTACCCAAAATCGTCATAACTTAGAATAAATACACTCAAAATTTGAACATGCAACATTAGACAGTCCCCATTGTTTTTTAAAACAAGTTTTAATAAATAAATCACTGGTATTATATATCTATATATAGTTTACATTTCAAATTGTTTTATTTTTTAATCCTTTAATGAATTTGATGATTTTACTTACTTAGGGTACAAACTCGCTGACATTGAATGTTTAACTCCCACCCCTCAGGCAATATGTTTCAAAAATCTATTTTTACATCGCCCGGAGGGTGTTTTTTTATTTTGTACTAGTAATCAGAAAACCTCTAAACTTGGAAAGTGATGATCCCATATATATCAAGGAACTATTTTTGAAGAAACTTCCCCAGTTCTCCCCCTTTTTTGAAGAAGAAAAGTTTCCGCTGACTATTCCAAGAATAAACTTACAATTGGAAAGTGATGATCCCATTATTTACAGGCGACAATTGAAAACGCTTGTTTAATGCATCTATGTATTAATACAAGTGTTCCTTAATTGTCCGAACGTTATCATCTTGCAACACCCAATAGTTAAGAATGAGACTGTCCAAAATGAAATCCCAAAATGTAAATCCTGATAATCTGGTGTTGCTTATCCACCGACTTCTTATTTCTTATGAGTGTTGTCACCTCAGCTAAATAATGGATCATTCCGTTTTATCATGGAGAAAACTTTAACATTGGTTAAGCAAACAGTCTAGAAGAACAACAACTCTGAATTCAAACCTGTTAAACTCCAATTAAAAATTGACCTTGTGTCACATCCAGCTCGGGCGGTGGGGTTGGCAAATATATATATTGTCTGTGAATGACTGATATATATATATATATATATATATATATATTATATATATATATATATGTAAACTACTAAAAGTAGAGGATCATATGTAAAATGGGGAGGTAATATTTTATTATGAATTAAAATAATAAAAATAAAAGGGATACGAAGGCCTTTCGACCGGTACTTTTTCAAGTATTTACACCGGTTGACAATTAAAAGTCAGAAATGTAAAAGAATTTGTTATAAACCAGAGAGTAGGGGGGGACAAAAAAATGGGGAGAAGGGTATGTATATGTGCCCTAGGTTAAACCAGGGTTATGTTATGTTATGCCCCCAACAGATAAATGGAGTGTCTCGGTGTTTGTCTGCACAGAGTAGGTCAAGAAAGGAAATACTAACAGCCCAAGGACTGCTAGATGTTGCTTAGATAGCTCTGTGCAGAATAGAGAAGCACTCATCTGTATAATCGGACAAACAAGCATTTATAGAAAGGTGCTCAGCGATCGCTGAGTCGAATGCTTGGGATAACCCGGATGTATTTGGACTCATAACTTGAAGTTTCATGGTTATGCAATCATCAGATGAGTCAAATGGTTGAGATCTTAAAAAAACAGTAGTCAAATGGTTGAGATTTTTTTAAAAATCTCAACCATTTGACTACTGTTTTTATAGCTGTAGAGAGAGTAGTTTGATGTATACCTACACCAAGAGTATTAGCGCCATGTGAAATGCAAATAGCCCAGTCTAGGATTTGAACTCGGGTCGACGAGTTCATTTCCAACGAGTGTAACCATTACACCACGCGCCTTTCACTCTCTCTCCCCACCTTTCTGTCGCTGTCTGTCTCTCTATTCTCTCTCTCTCTCTCTCTATATATATATATATATATATATATATATAATCAATGGTAATATTATGGTTTCACACTCATAACTTAAAGTTTCATGGTAATCCAATCATCAGATGAGATCAGTGGTTGAGATGTCAAAAACCAGTCGTGAAATGGTTGAGATGTTGACCCTAATTGATCCCTGAATTTTCGCTCTCCTTTTATTTATTTATTTTTAAAAAAAAATTCATCAGAACACCGCGTGCATTAACACCAATGCAAGTTTGTTTGATTATAATGTTTTTTAAATACAAATTTAACGTCATGACATTACATCACGTGAATACAATCCACGTCACATAAACGTTAAACAAGCCACAGTTTAAAAAAACAATTTTTAGCTTTACATTTCCCATCGCGTGAAAAACGCTTCATATAAACGCAAAAAAATTTGATTTTTAACATCTCAACCATTTCACGACTGGTTTTTGACATCTCAACCATTGAACTCATCTGATGATTGGATTACCATGAAACTTCGAGTTATGAGTGTAAATCCATAATATTACCATTGATTATAAAACTGCTCTGCTTTATTAGCATTGAGCACCTTTCCATGCAAATACTTTTCTCATTTTTTCATTCACTATTCATTATATATATATATATATATATATATATATATATATATATATAGAAACCTTGTGGTTTCTAGTCGAACGCTCTACCGACTGAGCTAACCCGCCCTATATATATATATATATATATAGTATATATATATATATATATATATATATATATATATATATATATATAAGCCGGGGTTAGCTCAGTCGGTAGAGCGTTCGACTAGTGCTGCTTTTTACTTTACTTATATATATATAAGTAAAGTAAAGTCGTCGGGGTGGCCTAAAGTCGGTATCAGCCAGTCAGCGAGGGCGTCTATCCCCTTTTCACTAGCACTAGACCAAGGAGATTGTTTTGGCGTCTGAGGTGGAGCGCCACACCTACCATCAGCTCCTTACTTTACCGCACAGATCCCTGTGCTACTCATGCGCTGAGTTGGCAGGGACCGGTATCGAACTAGGAACCTTGTGGTTTCTAGCCGAACGCTCTACCGACTGAGGGAAAGACTTACCGGGAAAATATTGAGTCAATCAAAATGACGCTATAGCGTCACATTCACTGCGAAACTGTTTTCACCGTCATAATTGCAATATTCACTTCCGCAGTTAGCTGTATAATCAATATCTTGATTAATTCATTGGAATTAACCCTGAAGATCCTTATGGTGAAACTCGAGTAGGGTATTTCAATACACACTCTAATACTATATAATATATATATGTGTGTGTGTGTGTGTGTATGTGTGCGAGTGTGTGTGTGAGAGAGATAACTCCATCCAATCACCCTCTCACTCCCTCCCCCCCTAAAACACCAAATTATGCAAAACGATACTGAACTACCACTTCTCAATACTCAACATACAAAGAAATACAAAAATTCAACCTATTTACGACTCGTCACAAGTTAAAAATGTATCCAATTTATTTTATTAAAAATACTACCAAATCACTTCAAGTCATTATACTGCATTAATCGGTCAGCAACAATGAGTATAGATATCTCCATAGTGCAGTACCATCTATATTATTTATTCAGTCACAATTTGTAAGTCAACAGTATTTCTTAAACGTTTGTCTATCTTAACACTGACATTTTTCACCATCGATTCCTGCTTAAAAAAACAGTATTTTTATTTTTTTAAATATTTTATAACACACACACACACACACACAGAGACACACACACACACACACACACACACATAATATATATATATATATATATATATTATATATATATACAAGGTGTATCATAAAAGTATCGAGATTGAAGCTGTATTTACCAAAAGAGAAATGAACAATGAATGGAACATTAATTTTTTTCAGAATACAAGGTGTATCAAAAAGTACAAAAAATCTCAATTCTTTTGGTACACCTTATATATATATATATATATATATATGCGTGTGTGCGTGCATCTCTCTCTCTCTCTCTCTCTCTCTCTCTCTCTCTCTCTCCTCTCTCTCTCTCTCTCTCTCTCTCTCTTCTGTGTGTGTGTGAGTGTGTGTGTGAAAATAACAAGTACTTAAATTCATATAAATTTATTATTATTTTCTACACATTGCAGCCTGCTATACTCACAACGTTTCCAGCGCTGTACCCTCCGGCCTTGTTCGGGTGCTTTTTGTCGTGATCGAAAACTTCTAGAAATTCAGAACCCAGCCCTTTATTTGAATCCCAGGGTAAACAGTTCTCATTCAGCCATCCATATCTTGTGGGCATCTCACTTCAGCTACGTTTTTTTACCCTTTTTGTACTACTATCGTAACCTTAACCAGGAATTGAACTCACAACCTCTAGGTGGTAGTCTGCTAGGATATTTGGCACTTGATGAAGACCTGGGTATACAGAGGCCTAAATATTGTGAGTATAGCAACCAAGGTGTGTATAGCAGTCTGCAATGTGTAGAAGAGAACAATAGGTTACTGACTAAGACAAAAAAAAACACCTGAATAAGACCGGAGAGCATAGCAGACGAAACGTTTTGATAACAATAGAGATGATGACAATAGTCCAAAAAAATCCAAATGATACTTTAATCTAAATTGTTATGATTTATTGTAATTAGTACCTCTTGTAAGTAATGTGTACCATTTTATAGTCTTTTATAATTCTAATCGGTTTGTGATTTCTTGTTTGAGTTGTTTGACTCAGCATAGTTTCCAGCAATCATCTTGAAAAATGGTTTCTGGAAATGAACAATTCTAAAAGTGGTTCTAACGCTGTGATCATCCGAGTGAAGACAAAAGATTTGCCACTAGATGTGAAAGGGGATTAAAAAAAGTTGGAATTTTTACCGAATTCTATCTAACCATGAAAATACCCCCCCCCCAAAAAAAAAAACAACAAAAAAAAAACAAAGACATACTCACCCAGAAATATTTCCTTTGAGTATAGCAACCAAAATGAGTATAACAGTTCAGAATGTGCAACCACCCCAATTTGTCGTTTGAAGTATCCATATAATTGTTTTTCTTCCTCTTTCTGTTTTCTTGTTTTTGTTGTTTTTCTGTTTGTCCATATATTGCAGCTTCTGTTATTGGCTGCCATAAATAATCTTTCTTTGCTCTTTTTTATGTATTCTTCGAGTCCTTAGATTGTATCATCTACGCAATCATCTATGTTGGAAAGATTTCTTCTTCTTCTTCTTCTTCTTCTTCTTCTTCTTCTTCTTCTTCTTCTTCTTATTATTATTATTATTATTATTATTATTATTATTATTATTATTATTATATTATTATTTCCCTTCTTGTGTTTTTTCCACACGAGCTAATGATGTGGTCTTTCACTGGAGTCTTAGTAACAGCATTTGTCTTCAGGTTTTCAGGGTTCTCTTTGGTTATTCTAACCTCAACATAAACAAACAACCAACAAAATAATCAACCACCAAACAAACCCTCGTTATACACTTCACTTACCGGTCTTTTGAAACATCATATATATATATATATATATATATATATATATATATATATATATATATATATATATATATATATATATATATGTAAATACGGTGTGCAAATTAATCCGACAATATGAGAAGAAAATATTTTGTTATATTTTTAAAAATATTTCTTCTCATATATATATATATATATATATATATATATATATATATATATATGCTTAATTGGAGTCGTACCTAATTTTGAAAATTAATTAATTAATAATGAATTAGGCGGGAACACCTATTAAATGTAAGGCTAAACAAATCGAGAAAAATCAATCTCTGTATGTACATTTCGGCCTATTAGGCCTCATCAGCAGAGCTATAGATCGGAAGACCGCCCTGTGCGTGATTTGAAACCGGACTGCCAAGCTGACAGGCCGATCTCATAACCCCTACACTAAACGGACTTCTTAGATTTTATGATTTGTTTAGAGTAGGTTTAGAGTGGAATATTAACCTACTCTAAACAAATCATAAAATCTAAGAAGTCCGTTTAGTGTAGGGGTTATGAGATCGGCCTGTCAGCTTGGCAGTCCGGTTTCAAATCACGCACAGGGCGGTCTTCCGATCTATAGCTCTGCTGATGAGGCCTAATAGGCCGAAATGTACATACAGAGATTGATTTTTCTCGATTTGTTTAGCCTTACATTTAATAGGTGTTCCCGCCTAATTCATTATTAATTAATTAATTTTCAAAATTAGGTACGACTCCAATTAAGCACTTATTCCCCTAAAATTATCGGCAAAAAGCCATTCAAAACAAACCGTGTTTACAATATATATATATATATATATATGTAAATAAATGGAAATTAATCCGACAGAATGAATTTAACATTTTGAAAAAACAATTAGTAATTATATGCTGACAGAAATCTGTTTCGACGCCTTATAGAAGGGTCATCTTCAACGAGCAAAAAAAATATATGAAAAAGAGATTCCAGCGTGTGTTTGTACCCCCTATTTTCTTCAAACGGTTTTATCCCGTCTCTTTTTCATATATTTTTTTTGCTCGTTGAAGATGACCCTTCTATAAGGCGTCGAAACAGATTTCTGTCAGCATATAATTACTAATTGTTTTTTCAAAATGTTAAATTCATATATATATACAGCCACGAACATTTAAGAAAATAAATAAAATATCCATTTAAAAAAAAAATAAGAGATACAATAAATGTCATCATAACACCTCAACTCATAAATGTAGATAGAGACGTATAAATTTATATACTGGAATCCATAGATCTACCTTGCCAGTACAAAAAAACTAAAAAAACACAAAAAAACACGCACACAAAAAGAAAAAGAACATTGAATAGTAGTTTAATGCCCCGTCTAGCCATGTAACCTAATTAGTCAAGACGTCGTCCATGTAAGACGGGCTCCTGGGATACTAATTGCAATTTAAAGTCTTATTGGAAGCTATTTCTGTTTTCCTTCTTTTCTTTTGTTGTTTATTAGGGCCATCCGGGTTTTTGTTTGCGAAGTGGTCCCTTCTCCATTCGCAGTCATGTCTTTAATAATTCCAGTCTCTGTTTTTGTGTAGATCAATTGCAGAATTAGATCCTTCAATATTATTCAGTGCCTAGATAACTTAGATTTCTTGTACTGGAAGTAGATCTATGGATTCCATGTAATAAATTTATACGTCTCTATCTAACTTTTGGAGTGAGGTGTTATGATGACATTTATTGTTTCTCTTATTTTTTTTTTAAATGGATAATTTATTTATTTCTTAAATGTTCGTGCTGTAATATATATTGAATTTAAACATTTTGAAAAAAACAATTAGTAATTATATGCTGACAGAAATCTGTTTTTCGACGCCTTATAGAAGGGGTCATGCTTCAAACGAGCAAAAAATATAATGAAAAAGAGACGTGATAAGGGGAAAACCGTTTGAAGAATAGGGGGTACAAAAACACGCTGGAAATCTCTTTTTCATATATTTTTTTTGCTCGTTGAAGATGACCCTTCTATAAAGGCGTCGAAACAAGATTTTTTCTGTCAGCATATAATACTATTGTTTTTTCAAAATGTTAATTCATTCTGTCGATTAATTTCATTATTTACATATATAATGATATTATTTAATATTTGTAACACGGTTTGTTTTGATGGCTTTTGCCGATATTTTAGGGGAATAAGTGCTTAATTGGAGTCGTACCTAATTTTGAAATAATTAATTATATGATAGGCGGGAACACCTATTAAATGTAAGGCTAAACAAATCGAGAAAAATCAATCTCTGTATGTACATTTCGGCCTATTAGGCCTCATCAGCAGAGCTATGATGGAAGAACCGCCCTGTGCGTGATTGAAACCGGACTGGCCAAGCTGACAGGCCGATCTCATAACCCCTACACTAAACGGACTTCTTAGATTTTATGATTTGTTTAGAGTAGGTTAATATCCACTCTAAACCTAACTCTAAACAAATCAATAAAATCTAAGAAGTCCGTTTAGTTGTAGGGGTTTATGAGGAATCGGCCTGTCAGCTTGGCCAGTCCGGTTTCAATCACGCACAGGGCGGTCTTCCGATCTATAGCTCTGCTGATGAGGCCTAATAGGCCGAAATGTATATACAGAGATTGAATTTTTCTCGATTGTTTTTAGCCTTACATTAATAGGTGTTCCCGCATAATTCTTATTAATTAATAATTTTTCAAAATTAGGTACGCTCCAATTAGCATAACTATATATATATTATATATATAATATATATATATATATATATATGAGAAGAAATATTTTAAAAATATAACAAAATATTTTCTTCTGCATATTGTCGATTAATTTGCACACCGTATTTACATATATATTATAATATATACATATATATATATATATAGTATATAATATATATATATATATATATATATATATATATAATATTGATGTTTCCAAAGACCGGTAAGTGAAGTGTTAACGAGGGTTTGTTTGGTGGTTGATTATTTTGTTGGTTGTTTGTTTTGTTAGGTTAGAATAACCAAAGAGAACCCTGAAACTGAAGCAATGCCTGTTACTAAGAACTCCAGTGAAAGACACCATGCATTAGCTCGTGTGGAAAAACACAAGAAGGGAATAATAATATAATAATAATAATAATAATATAATATAAATAAAATAATAAGAAGAAGAAGAAGAAGAAGAAGAAGAAGAAGAAGAAGAAGAAGAAGAAGAAATCTTCCACATAGATGATTGCGTAGATGATACAACTAAAAGGACTCGAAGAATACATAAAAAAGAGCAAAGAAAGATTATTTATGGCAGCAATTAACAGAAGCTGCAATATATGGACAAACGAAACAACAAAAACAAGAAACAGAGAGGAAGAAAAACAATTATATGGATACTTCAAACGACAAATTGAGGTTGGTGCACATCTGAATGTTATACTCATTTTGGTTGCTATACTCAAAAGGAAAATATTTTCTGGGTGAGTATGTCTTTGTTTTTTTTTTGTTGTTTTTTTTTTTTTTGGGGGGGGGGGGGTTTGTTTCAATGGTTAGATAGAATCGGTAAAAATCCAAACTTTTTTTAAATCCCCTTTCACACTAGTGGCAAATCTTTGTCTTCACTCCGGATGATCACAGCGTTAGAACCACTTTTAGAATTGTTCATTTCGCAGAAACCATTTTTCAAAGATTGATTGCTGAAACTATGCGAGTCAAACAACTCAACAAAGAAATCACAAACCGATTAGAATTATAAAAAGACTATAAAATGGTACACATTACTACAAGAGGTAACTAATTACAATTAAATCATAACAATTTAGATTAAAGTTCATTTGGTTTTTTTGGACTATTGTCATCATCTCCTATTGTTATCAAAAACGTTTCGTCTGCTATGCTCTCGCGGTCTTATTCAGGTGTTTTTTTTGTCTGTCAGTACCTATCGTTCTCTCTACACATTGCAGACTGCTATACACACCTTGGGGTTTTGCTATACTCACAATATTTAGGCCTCTGTAATACCCAGGTCTTCATCAGTGCCAAATATCCTAAGCAGACTACCACCTAGAGGTTGTGAGTTCAATTCCTGGTAGGTTACGATAGTAGTACAAAAAGGGTAAAACGTATGAAGTGAGATGCCCACAAGATATGGATGGCTGAATGAGAAACCTGTTTACGCCTGGGATTCAAATAAAGGGTGGGTCTGAATTTTAGAAGGTTTCGATCACGACAAAAGCACCCGAAACAAGGCCGGAGGGACAGCGCTGGAAACGTGTGAGTATATGCAGGCTGCAATGTGTAGAAAATAATAATAATTTATAATGAATTTAAGTACCTTGTTATTTTCCCGAACAAAATACGAGCATTATCGGAAAAGATTCTGAACAACACCTTATTCATCAGATGAGTTAGCGAAATCGTCTGCTCACAAGGGGAAAATGGCCGGCGGCTGCAGCCACAGCGAAGGAAAGGCTGACGAAAGACTTCAAAAAACAGGAATAACAAGACTTTCGGGAAAATACAAAAAAGACAAAAAAAATAGCTTGAACTCTCGTCAATTTTTAAAGGGGGAAAGAAAAAGTAAGATACTGTATCATATACAAAAAGCATACGTACGTACTCGCACACAGGGAGGGGAAAACACGCATGCGGCTATATATATATATATATATATATATATATATATATATATATGTGTGTGTGTGTGTGTGTGTGTGTGTGTGTGTGTGTTGATAGATATATATACATAGATAGATAGATAGATAGATTGAGAGAGGGTAAGCAGAAGAAAAGAGAAAAGTATACTATATCAGTCTTATGAAAAACATTTAGTTTTATGGTATTGGTAATACTAACTGAATGAAGTAGAAACTGTAGTTGAAAATGTTTCTTATAAAAATGCACAAGACCGTTTTAATTATAGATTTGCAGAAGTGATGGGGGGCTGTTATACTGTAGTAGCAGTAGTACTAATAGCAACGTCGTTCCATGGGGGTAAGGTGGTGTTGGTGGTATTGGCGTTGGGCAGGTGCAAAAAAGGTGGGGGCGGAGGGTGGAGGGTAAAACAGAGGAGATTTGGAACATGACAGTGTTAATGATTCACGAGACGCAGCATCCGTAGCTATTGTNGCTATTTGTTAAAAAAGGGGATATTTCTTTTATTTCTTTTTTTTTTTTTTTTTCAGATTTCAATCAGTTGCAAAGTTTTTAAAACTGGGAACGAACGTCAAATATGCTCTAAAAGATGTAAAGTTGAAAAATATCCGAAAGATAAGAGTGAAAGACGTAAATAGTTTTAGAGCCTCCGGAAATGCGGAGGAGTTTAAAATAAAAAAAAAAAGAATTTTTTTTTTTCTGAATGCAAAAATTGACGACAGCAATAAAGTGTAATAAATACAATAATTGATAGATTATTGAATGAAAAATTCGTATGAACAAAACCAGAAAGACAAAAGAGACAACGCCAAGTTTGAATTGCTTCAAATGAGATAACATTAATCCAGGGAACATTTTTTTTGTGTGTGTGTGGAAATACTTAATTTGGCAATCTCGCTTACTCTCACTATTCATCTCTTTTTTGTCTCCCCACCTTTATTTCTCTCTCTCTCTCTCTCTCTCTCTCTCTCTCTCTCTCTCTCTCTCTCTCTCTCTCTCTCTCTGTATGTATGTATGTATGTCTGTTCTCTCTCTCTCTCTTTCTCTGTATGTATGTATGTCTGTTCTCTCTCTCTCTCTCTCTCTCTCTCTTATATATATATTATATATATATATATATATATATATATATATATATATATATTCATCGCTTTTTTCTCTTTCTCTCCCCACATTTATTTCTCTGTCTGCCTGTCTCTCTGGGTTTTTTCTCTCTCTCTCCCTCCCCCCCTCTCTCTCTCTCTCTCTCTATCTATCTATCTATCTCTGTTCACCTCTTTTCTCTTTCTGTATTCAAACTTTGTTTCTCAGTCTGTCTTTGGAATTACTCAATTTGGCAATCTCGCTTACTCTCACTATTCATATCTCTTTCTCTTTCTGTCTCCCCACCTTTATTTCTCTGTCTGTCTGTCTGTCTGTCTCTGTCTGTCTGTCTGCCTGTCTGTCTCTCTCTCTCTCTCTCTCTCATTATTCATATCTCTTTCTGTATTCCAACTTTATTTCTCAGTCTGTCTGGAATTACTCAATTTGGCAAACTCGTTTTCTCTCACGCTCTTCCTCTCTCTCTGTCATTATTTACCTCTCTTTCTCTATGTTCGCCTACAAATTCTTGAAGCAATAGCATTCAACGTCGGACATAACATATTAACTATCTTTAATAACTAACACAATTAACTTGCACCCCTCTAAAAATAATAGACTCTTCAAATTCAAAAACGACATAGATAAAAAGACCTAAAAAAACGAACTAAAACCAACTGATATACCCCATGATGACGACTAAAGAAACAGTCGAAAGCGCTCGGGCTGACAGTTTGGGAAATATCCTATTTCAGTTGGATCCAAGCACCAGAAAGATTGCCAGACGACTGAAAAAGACACAAGATTCTAATAATGAAGAAGAAGAACTCCGTGTTATTTGATAACACATGTCTGAAAAATATCTTGCAGCCAAAATACACAAAATTTAAACTATATATATATATATATATATATATATATATATATATATATATATATATATATATATATATATATATATATATTATGGACTCTCTCGTCGAATTTCGACGCATGAGGGTTCATATACACAATGAACACCCACACAGTGATTTGTTTATAGTGGTGAAGGCTTGTGTTGGACCATCCACACACTTTTTGGCACAATATATATATATATATATTATATATATATATATATATATATAGTGTGTGTGTGTGTGTGTGTATGTGTGTGTGTGTGTGTGTGTGTTGACTCAACAGTTTATTGAAATTAACAATGAAAAAAAAAATCAATATAACAAAATATTGTGAAAAGTTGTCCTGATTCCATGGTAGCTTTGGAATAGGGTCGACCGACTTGGGGTGACACATAAACAAATAAATAACCCCATGTTTAACATATACTTCCCCAATGAAAAAAAAACTCATGAGCCAGATGTTTTCAATACAGTCTATATTTTATGCACACACACACACAAAAAGAAAATTATAAAGTTATAATTTATTTTTTACGAATTCTCCCAAGTCGTGTCCGTGTCAGTACTACTGTATGGTTGCACCTCTTGGACTCTACACTTGGCGGAAAAAATAGATGGGAACTTCATAAGGATGCTCCGTGTTGTTTCGAACAAATCCTGGAAGCAGCAACCTACAAAACAGCAACTGTACAACCTGTTGGAATATGTTTGTTATATATGGCTGGAATCCACCACTTAAACTTTTAAACCGCGGATTAAACCGATTAAATCCAACTGAAAGGACATAAATTCTACCATCGTATGTCACCCCACAGAAATAAATAAAATAAAAAATACTAAAAATCAAGGAATTAACTGAATTTAATGAAATTTTCAGCGTTGATACATTAATGAATAAAAGATAAAATGCACCAGTTATTTCATTTAAAAACATTTACATTTTTTCAGTTCAATTAACTTTGAACCACATATGTTTGTGAATCTGTGTTATGCCTCAAGGATATGTGGTTCAAAGTTAACTGATCTGAAAAAATGTAAGAGTTTTCAAATAAAATAACTGGTGCATTATATTGTTTATTCATTAATATATCAACATTGAAAATTTCATTAAATTTGGTTAATTCCTTGATTTTTAGTATTTTTTTTATTTATTTCGGCAGGGTGACATACGATGGTGGAATTCATGTCTATTAAGTAGGATTTAACCAATAAACTACAGCCAATCAACAGGTCAAATACGTGGTTTGTTAACTATTTAATCACCGATATGGACAGCCGTTCATTTGCACGTATTCGACATTGACGAACGGGTCTGCAACCAAGGATCATTCTCATCACTAAGGGACATCAAGGAACAACCAAAGGATCATACCCAACACTAAAAGACATCAAGACAACCAAAGGATCATACCCAACACTAAGGGACACCAAGGAACGACCAAAGGATCATACCAACACTAAAGACACCAAGGAACGACCAAAGGATCATACCAACAGACATCAAGGAACGACCAAAGGATCATATCCACACCCAGACATCAAGTCATACCCAACACTAAGGGACACTCGGGCAGGGATCATAGGGACACCAAGGATCATACCGACACTCATATCAACACTAAAAGACATCAAGGATCGTTCATGGGACTCATACCCACACTTTCATAGCTCTCATACCCGACACTAAGGGACACCAAGGAGCAATCAAAGGTCTCTTCACTAAGGATCGCGTTCTGCTTAACACAAGGGATCTCCGCTGGATAGTGCTCTCGCTTGAAGCCTAAGCTACAAATATCGTAACGCACCCATTTAACCCCTCCGCTATATCACGCAAAGAAAACAAGAAAGCTGAGCAACGCTTGCTGGGAACTGCTGGTAAAGTAAGAACGAACACACAAGGGACGTTCTCCCATGGACTTCCACAT
The DNA here is from genome assembly GCA_023376005.1 of Doryteuthis pealeii. NCBI lineage: Eukaryota > Metazoa > Mollusca > Cephalopoda > Myopsida > Loliginidae > Doryteuthis > Doryteuthis pealeii. The sequence goes on from CM042179.1 coordinate 46,840,085, forward strand.
TGGTCGACCAGTAAAAAACTTTCATCAGCTCTGCATGGACACTTGGTGCCGTCTAAATTGCGATGTCGATAGGAACGAATGGTGAGGGAAAGTCAAGGGAATCCGTGCGGTCGGCACGTTTTGATGATGATCATGATTATATTGATGATGATTGTAGAAATGTTATTAATTTCTAAGAGTTTGCTTTTACTAACCCGTCCGCCACGAGTAGGATGCAACACAAGATCAATTTTTCTAAGCAGTCTTCAACTGGTTTGAATTCAAAGTTTTCCTTCTCCTAGACTAAGTCCATGAATAAAAAGCGGTGATTTCTCGTACGAGGAGTTGAATTTCTTCTGCGTCATATTTGTTACTGTTGACTAATGTAGCAGTAATGTATATATATATATATATATATATATATATATATATATATATATACATTTATATATATATATATATATACATTATATATATATATATATATTATATATATATATATATATATATATATATATATATACATTTAATATATATATATATATAATATATATATATATATATATATATATATATATATATATATATATATATATATATATATATATATATATATATATAGGGCAGTTGGTGTGTATGTATGTCTGGAGGAAACTATGAAACAACTAATGACAAAGCAAATATATATACACATTCACTATCACCAGATCTTGGTTTTTGAGCAAAAAATAATGAAGATTAGATTCATTATAGCAGAGAATCCCATTAGCAACTGATTTGAGGATTGTTGCAAAAGATCTTAAAAGCTCAACTGATTTTCTGGGCTCGTTTCTGGTTGGCCCATTTTACTGGAAGTGCGTGTTGCTGCTATTCAGGAGGGTCCTATTATTAACTCATAGCTGGAGGAAGAATATATGGATTCATACCTTTCCCAATGGTATTAAAAATAAAAGTGATAATTTCTTGTATATCTTATACCACACATAGGCCAAACAGGAGCTATCTAGTTCTCAGGCCTGATTAAAAAGATGGCATTAAGACACCTGCGGAATTAATACTTTGAAGGGGGTGTTATGGTAATTTACCACGCACACATGAACTCTTCCAACTATAAATAGCAGCAGGTTCTGCACTTAAGGGAGAGTTAATATTTCAGCGGATAGTTGATAAGACCACCTCTCGAAATCCTTCTCATTTGTATATGTTTGTACTACTGTTCTTTGTTAATATATTTGTCGAACTCATTTCCTCTATTGTGTCTTTATTCTGACACATAACCAGGACAAAACAATTGGAAATTAGAAATAAAATTGGTAATTTCTTGTACATTTTATACCACATATAAGCCAAACAGTAGCTCTCCAGTTTTCTGGTTTGATTAAAAAGAAGGTGAACTGATAGTAAGGTGTGTGCTAGACGTCCACTCCTACTTATAGACTCGGCGAGAACCATATGATCAAACTCTTGGCCAATCGCTGGCAGTACTCTGCTGTGGATGCAATACTTAAACCGACAGTACTGGCCATAACTGCTTTGACTTTCGTGGACGACGGACATAGGATTAAATCACTGGACCTTTAACAACACGCAGGATAGGACTTATACGCAGGATAGGACTTATTCGCTTACCAAAGGATTCCATAACTCAGGACTTACTTATTTTAAGCCCTTTTGAACTGGCCAAGGATGGCATTTAATAACTTAACAAGTACATGTATTCTATCTACATTATTATGTGTGACACTGTTATGATCTCAGATCTTCTAAAGAAATGAATATACAGAGAGATGAATTGTAGTAATTTGTCATAGCCGAGGAGTTGAATTTCTTCTGTGTCAAATTTGTTTCTGTTGACTAAAGTAGCAGTAATGCATATGTATATATATTTTTTAATGTATATTTACTATTACATTGTTACAGATTCGTATCATATATTGCGTAATACATATTAGCTATTATATATATTTACCAACGAGTAGGATGCAGCAGAATATTAATTTTTTTAAAGCGGTGTTCAACTGGTTTGAATTCAAAGTTTTCCTTCTCCTAGACCGGTTGTCGCACTAAAAATAAAATAAGATAAATAGAAATAAAAATAAAAATAAAAAATAAGATAGAACAATCTTAAAAGACATTACAATGGAAAGTCACCAACGAATTTGAAAAATAAAAAGTTTCAGTCATTACTGCGGAATGATGAGTTAATGAGTTTTTTTAATAATAATAATAATAATAATAATAATAACTAGACACGACTGGTTTGGGAAGGTGATCCACTGGGAATTATGCAAAAAACTAAGTTTTGACCATACAACAAAATGGTATATGCATAAACCAGAATCTGTTCTTGAGAATGAAAACATAAAATTCTCTGGGACTTTGAGATAAAAACGAATCACCTTATCCCAGCAAGAAAAGCGGACAAAAAAAAAAAAGAAAGAACTTGTCAACTGGTGGATTTCGCAGTTCCAGCAGATCACAGGGTGAAGCTGAAGGAAAATGAAAAAATGGACAAATATCTGGACCTTGCCAGAGAGCTGAAAAAGTTATGGAATATGAAAGTCAAAGTGATACCAATTGTGGTTGGTGCACTTGGAACGGTCCCAAAAGGATTAGAAAAGGGTTTGGAAAGTCTGTAAATCAGAGGAAGAATTGAAACCATCCAGAACACTGCACTGCTGCAATCTGCCAGAATACTCAGAAGAGTCCTGGAGACCTGAGAAGACTTGCTGTCACTCAGACTCCAGTGAAAGACCATCAGCTAATGCTGATGTGAAAACTCAAAAGGAGTAAATAATAATAATAATAATAATAATAATAATAATAATAATAATAATAATAATTGTAATGATAGAAAAGTGTGCTAGGAAACAATAACATGTAGCTGTACAATGGAAAAAAAAGATCAAAATAATAAAACCTTATGAAAAGTTGTCCCGATTTCATGGCTGCTTTGGAATAGGGTCGACCGCCTTGGGGTGACACATGACCACCATATAAAAATCATCAGTTCCGAAATCAATAGAATCTGACTAAACAGAGAAAGAACCTCGTGATCCATCAATATTATTGGCTAAAAATGTCAAGTTTTTTTAAAAGAGCCTAAATTTAAAAAAATTTTTTTTTTTTGTCTGTAATTTTTGTCTGTATTTTATCTGCTTGTTTTTGGCTGTTTTTTTTTTTTTTTAATAATTTTTAAAGTTATTGCTCATTTAAATAAAAAAAAATTGAGTATTTGAATTCTATCATTATTATACATGCAGACGAGTTTTTTTAAAAATTGATCTTTTATTTAAAAAAAATAATTTTCCACTAATATAAAACTGTGAATTTGAATTAGTTTATAATTTTGCATGGTCGATGCTCTTTGATATGTGACCAAATTAGTTTTGTTTTGTTGGCCTTTCTGCAACAAGCAGCCGTTCTTCTGTTTCATTTACAAAAAAATATATTTATTAAAATATTTTAAAAAAAAAAAGAAAAATTGCTTAAATTAGAATGTGAGGTTTAATTTTTTAAAATTGTTACTTTCCGAGACGTCAATTTCGATGTTAATCAAGATATATAGATGCATTACGGAAAACTAAGAAACTAACCAGTATACATAAACATTAGGTATACCCAATTCGTCGAAAAATCCGACGTTTTTTCCAATACAATTTTGACACCCCCCACCCCCATCCCGTTTGAAAAAAATTCCCAAAAATCAGGGAATTATCTGATTTTAATCAAATTTTCAGTGTTGATTTATCAATAAATGAATTTTATAATGCATTAGTTATTTTATTTCAAAACTTTCTGATTTTTTTCAGGTCACTTAACTTTGACCCCACTTTGGTTTTTGGGGCGCAAAATATCGGTGTGGTATATATATATGACACGCAAATTCGTGAAGCGTTCCATATTTTTTAGGGCCGGGTTAGCTCAGTCGGTAGAGCGTTCGGCTATAAACCACAAGGTTCCTAGTTCGATATCGGCCCTCGCCAACTCAGCGTATTAGTTGCACAGGAATCTGTGCAGTAAAGTAAGGAGCTGATGATAGGTGTGGCGCTCCACCTAAGGCGTTAAATTAATCTCCTTGCTCGAGCGCTAGTGAAAAGGGGATAGACTCCCTCGCTGATTGGCTGATACCGACTTTAGGCCACCCCGACGACTTTACTTTTACTTTATACATTATACATGTGTTTGATACGTTTTTCTGTATAGATAAAAATAAAAAAGACCGAAGGTGTGAAAAGGTGTGAATAGAAGAAACAATTTTTTTTTAAATAATCTGCTCGGGTAGTAAATAAGTACCGAAGATCGGAAAATAAAAATAAAAACTACACACATAATTTTTGGATATTTTTTTTTACTCATTTCGATAATTATTTAATTGGCAATTATTTTATAAAAGAAAAAATATATACATCAATATTTGTTCGGTTTAAAAGGGGGCGCTAAATTTACAGTACAGTTTTCGACCAAAAAATATGGTTGATTAAATTTGATCCCCCATTAATATTTACTAAAATTACAGTCAAGTCACTCTGAAAGTAGTAGTATCCGCTAAATTACCGGAATTTAGCAGCAATGAGCCTGTTCAATACTTAATTGGGTGACCACTTAAGCAACAGTTAGTACTGTAAGCAATCTGAATCAATATCACTTGATTTGGCATTTAATGTTGCCCCAAAAGTTAATATGCCATAAAGGAAAACAACCAAACAACCCACTACATCACCAAAGTTAAGCAGTGATGAGCCCGTTCAATACTTAATTGGGTGACCACTTAAGCACCAGCAGGTTTTGTAAACCACCTAACTCCTTTATTTATTCAAATGACTTGATTCAGCATTAAATGATATGCAAAGGGTTGATATGTCGTAAAACAAGAAACTACAACCAACCAAACTTAAAACTGAAGTTAAGCAATTATGAGCCCGTTCAATACTTAATTGGGTGACCACTTAAGCAACAGTCGGTATTGTAAGTAACCCGAGTCCTTTTTTTAATCCAAAATGACTTGATTTGGCATTAAATGACCCAAAAAGGATTATTACGGTCAAGTCATGCTGAAAGCAGTTGTTCCCATTAGATCACAGCAGTTAAGCAGCAATAAGCCTGATCAATATTTAAATGGGTGACCACTCTAAGGAACCAGACTCCTTTGTTTATCAAAATGACTTGATTCAGCATTAAATGACACCAAAAGGGTTGATATGCCATAAAACAAAACAAACAGACAACCAAACTTTAAAATGAAGTTTAGCATCAATGAGCCTGTCCAATACTTAATTGGGTGACCACTTAAGCAACTTCAGGTACTGTAAGCCACCTAATTCCTTTATTTATCCAAATGACTTGATTCAGCATTAAATGATCTGCAAAGGGTTGATATGTCGTAAAACAAAAAAACTACAACCAACCAACCAACCAACCAACCAGCCAACCAAACAACCAAAAAACTGAAGTTAAGCAGCAATGAACCGGTTCAATTCTTAACTGGGTGACCACTTTAGCAACACCGGGTACTGTAAGCAGCATGAGTTCTTTGCGTTAATGAAAATAAATTAATTCGGCATTAAATGACCCAGAAAGGGTTGATATGCCATAAAACAAAACAACCAACCACCCTCAACATATTGACTATTTTATAAATGTAAAAAAGTTGGCCTAAAAGCTTGAAAAGATCGTTAAAAAAATTGTTAAAAAGGAGACGTGCCTTTTGTTTAATTCTACATGTATAAGTGAAAGAATGCTGCCCCAATACACACACACACACACACACACACACACACACACATATATATAATATATATATATATATATTATATATATATATATATATGTATGTATATAAGTAGAGAAATAACAAAAGACTTAGAGGATTAGCATTATAGTCTATTTGCTCTGTGACTCTAACATTAAGAGCACACATTGAGCTCTCAAACTCCGACAGGTTTTTTTTTAAATAAAACTCTTGTGTCGTAAGGAAGATTTCTTCTCTGGACTTTTGGATTATATATATATATATATATATATATATATATATATATATATATATATATTTAACATAATCCCCGGACTGACGAGACAATATGTCGAAATAAATTTATATCCAAAATAGGTATATATTTATATTTTGATAAACAGACCGAAACACATGTGTAAGTGACATCGATTAAAAGTGATATCGATAAAATTCATTTTTATCCATCTACATTTCTTTTCTTTACTCATTTTTTCCTCATATTGTCGGATTCATTTCCCATTCTCATATATATATATATATATAATATATATACATATATGTGTGTGTGTGTGTGTGTGTGTGTGTGTGTGTGTGTGTGCATGCGTGCGTACGCTTACATGCATGTGTTCGTGCTTGTATGTGAACAGTAGTAGTTCTGAGTTTAATGCAGGTTTATAATATATAATTATAAAGATGGTTTATAATTGTATGCATGTGTGAGTGCGTATCGTTTATGTGCATGTTTACAAATATGCGTGTCGTATATGTGTTTGCAAACTATATGTGTGTAAGTCGAAAACAATGTAGGTTTATACTAACACACACACACACACACACACACACATGGCGTGTGTTGCTTGTTTGTGTCGTCTTCTTGTACCGTGTCTGTGAGTTAAATGTAGAGGTCGATTACAAGGTGGATTTATACACGTATATGTGTGCGTGTATGTGCAATCATGCTTGCGTATGAGTGCAAGTGTGCGGGTGCGTGCATATGTGGGTATGAGAACAGTGTAAGTTGATTACAAAGATGGCTTATATTTTAATATATATCTACGTGTGCGTATTTGAGTGTACCTATGCTGCGTTGATTGTATGAGTGTGTGCACCGTGCATGTACGTGTGTGCGCGCGCGCGTGTGTGTGTATGTGTGTGTGTGTGTAAGTTTCTGATTTGTAAGAAGTATGAAATTATGAGGTCGACTACAAAGCAGGTTTATACTTGTACATATATATAATGAGTGTATATATATATGGGTGTATGTATGCATGAGTTGTGTGTGCTTGTGTGCATAATGTATGCGTGTGTATGTATGCGTATATGTGAAATGTATAAGTTATGAGTTCGACTAACAAAGCAGAATTATACTTGTATATGTGTGTGTGTGTGTGTGTGTGTGTGTATGTGAGTGCAGATGTGTATGCGTTGTTTGTGTGTGTGTTTGCATCATGTATGAGTATGTGTGTATCTGTGTATATGACTCAGTGCATGACTGTGAATGTGCGTGTATGTGTGTGAACGGTCCAAGGTATGAGGTTTATACCTATGTGTATAAGTAAACGTGATTATAATTGTATACTCGTGTGGATGTGTGCATGTGTACGTGAGTGTATGTATCTATTCGTTGTGCATGTGTGTATCATGTATGCATGTGTGTATGTATCTGTGTCTATGACTCTGCGTGTGATTGAGAATGTGTGTGTGTATGTGTATGTTTTATGATCGTGAATGTGTGCATGTGCATATCGCTCATGCGTGTGTGTTTGTTTCTGTGCGTGTATGTGTTTGAACTGTGTAAGTTATCAGTTTAATTACAATGCAGGTTTATACTTGTATATGTATGTTTGAATGTGTGTGTGTGTATGTGAGTGTATACATATGTATTTAGGCATGCGTTGTGTGTGTATCTTGTATGCGCGAGTGTGCGTGTGCGTATGTGAATACTTGAACAGTATAAGTTATGAAGTAGACTATAAATCAGGTTTAAACTTGTATATATGTTTGGTTGTGTGTATGCGTACGTGAGTGCATGTATGTATGTATTTTGTGTGCGTGTGTGTATCGTTTATGCATGTGTGTGTTTGTGTCTATAACTCAGTGCGTGTTCGTGTAAGCGTGTGTATACGTGTGAACTGTTATAAAGTTATAAAGTTGACTGCAATACGTCTGTATATATATGTGTGTGGATATGTGTATGCTTACGTGAGTGAATGTATGCATGCGTTGTGCGTGTGTGTGTGTATGTGTGTGTGTAGCGTTAAGCCATGTGTGCTTGTCTCTTTCTCTCTCTCTCTCTCTCTCTCTCTCTCTCTCTCTCTCTCTCTCTCTCTTGTGTGTGTGTGTGTGTGGTGTTTGAACTGTATAAGTTATGAGTTAACTTACAAAGCAGGTTTATACTTGTATATATGTGGGTATGCGTATGTGAGTGAATGTACGTATGCATTGTGTGAGTGTCTGTGTGTGCGCGCACGTGCGTGTGTGTGTGTGCGTGTGCGTGTGTGTGTGTGTGTGTGTGTGTGTGTGTATGTGTGCGTGTACGTGTTTGAACTGTGTAAGTTATGAGTTCGATTACAGAGCAGGTTTATACTTATCTGCTTTCACTGATTTGATTTTTGAATAAATTAAATAAAAATTAAGTCCATTTATGTGATTTTTATAAAATTAAACTAGATCACAATTCGGGATTGCTCCTTTCAAAAGTTCTCTCTGTCTCTCAGAAACACAAGAAACAAAACAACATAAAAACGGATGAAATAATGATTAAAAAGAAAAACATTTTTTTTTTTTATCTGAAGAAGAAGATTCCAAAAATAAAAATAAAAATTTAATATGAAAAATAAAAACAACAACAAAAAACAAAACAAAAAAAACTAAATTGTAGCCGTTTTTTTTCTTTTCTTTTCTTTTCTTTATTATATTAAAATTTTTTCTTATCTAATTAAGTTGAGTTTGTTTATCTAGTTTTAGCATCCAAAAGGTTGTCATCTACTAAGCTTAGTTTATTTGAAGACAAGAAAAGAAGTATGGGGCACTCGGTGAGAACCGAAGTCACTAACAATGAACATGCTTTTTTGATTGCTTGGTTGTTCTGTTTTACGGCATATCAATCCTCTTTCGGGTCATTTAATGCCGAATCAAGTCATTGTTTTAATAAACAAAGGATTCAGCTTGCTTACAGTACTTGCTGTTGCTTAAGTGGTCACCCAATTAAGTATTGAACAGGATCATCACTGCTTAACTTCAGTGATCTAGTGGGTTGTTTGGTTGTTTTGTTTTACGGCATATCAACCCTTTTGGGGACATTTAATGCCAAATCAAGTCATTTTGATAAACAAAGGACTCCGGTTACTTACAGTCCTCGCTGTTGCTTAAGTGGTCACCCATTTAAGTACTAAACATGCTTATTGCTTCTTAACTTCGATGATCTAGCGGAAAACAGTGCTTTCAGCGTGTTGATCGTAATAGATAGATAGATAGATTGATATATATGCATAGACTTAGATAGATAAATAGATATGAGAGAATGGGAAATGAATCCGACAATATGAGGAAAAAATGAGTAAAGAAAAGAAATGTAGATGGATAAAAATGAATTTTATCGATATCACTTTTAATCATACATACACCCAAGTGATATCGATAAAATTGATTTTTATCCATCTACATTTCTTTTCTTTACTCATTTTTTCCTCATAAATAGATATGCATAGAAAAAAGTCCATAGAGAGATGGAAGAAAGACTGTATTCTCCTATTTCCCAAGAAATGCGACCTCAGAATCCCTAAGAACTACCTAGGCGTAACTCTTACTGCCCTAGCTGCTAAATGTTTATAATAACATTCTGTTAAATTGCATTAGGCCTGAAGTTGAGAAAATTCAAAGGAAATATCACAAAGAATTTCATAGAAATCAATCTACAACTTCTCAGATTCTGACTATTCGTCAAATCGTTGGAGGAGTTCAAGCAAGAAATCACGAGGCAACACTATTGTTTTTAAATTTCTCCAATGCATTTGACTCTATATAAAGAAGAAAGATGGAGCAAATACTACTAATATGTGGAAGTATATAAGTATGGAAGACAAGGAAATTTGACAACATTTTTGATTATGCAATGCAATTTTTAAACAAAATACAATAGAAAAATGGACGAAAGGATGCATCCTCCCGTTCCTCAAGAAAGGTGGCCTTGGAATCACTAAGAACTACAGAGGTACAACTCTTACTGCCATAGGTGCTAAGGTTTATTATACCTTTTTCTCAATTGCATCCAACCTGAAGCAGAGAAAATTTCTTAGGAAAAATCTAATAGTCTACATGAAATATGAATCCATGGCTTCTAAGCTTGATTATTCATCAAATCATAAGAAGAAGTTCAAACAAAAAAACTATTGTTTGTAGATTTCTCCAATGCACTTGACTCCATATAAAGAAGAAAGATGGAGCAAATACTACTAATATATGGAAGTGTATAAGTATTGAAGACATTGAAATTTGAGAAAATATATTTTTGATTATGCAATGCAGTTTATAAACAAAATGCAATAGAGAAATGGACAAAAGGATGCATCCTCCCATTCCTCAACAAAGGTGACCTCGAACGCACTAAGAACTACAGAGCTATGATATCTAATGGGCCTCATAAATATCAACCCACGGCTTCTCAGACCCTGACTATTCGTCAAATTGTAGAAGGAGTTCAAGCAAAAAATCTAGAGGCAACACATATAGCATATGGTCTCCCCTAAGAAACTGTTACGGTTATAATGATCTCTACAAAAACACAAAATCTATGTTCCGTTCACCTGATAGTGACACAGATTTTGACATTGTCGTGGGAGGCCTACAAAGAGATACATAAACACCATTTATATTTATGATATACATAGATTATGAAGTACTAAAGTCATTAAACTTATAGTCTCGGCCTGGGAGCGTGGATTAAAGCCAGCCAACCGACAGCTCGAATATGTGGTTAGTTAACTATTCAATCGCCGATCTTGAAGGTCGTTCATTTTCACGTATTCGACATTGACGAACGGACATGCAACCAAGGACTTTGCTCAACGCAAGGATCTTACCCAATACTAATGGACACCGAGGAACAACCAAAGGATTCTACCCAACACTAAGGGACACCGAGGAACAATCAAAGGATTCTACCAACACTAAGGCATACCGACGAACAACCAAAGGATTCTACCCAACACTAAGGGACGCCGAGGAACAACTTAAGGATTCTACCCAAAACTAAGGCATACCGACGAACAACCAAAGGATTCTACTCAACACTAAGGGACACCGAGGTAACAACCAAAGTATTTTTCACTAAGGATCAGCCTCTGCTTAGCACAAGGGCTCTTCACTGTAAAGTGCTCTCACTTGAAGTTTAAAAATGGCCACAAAAATCGTAACACATATAGATAAATTATGGATCACATCGAAATTTGATCTTTCTGGTAATATAAAGTGAGAATTCTTCCAAGCTGTAACCGGGTCAGTGCTAATGTATGGCTGCACCACTTGGACTCTAACGAAAGGCTTGAAAAAAGCTAGATGGGAATAACTCAAGGATGCTGCATGCTGCTTTGAACAAGAAGCAGCAACCAGTAAACAAAATCATCCCAGCTGTATGACCACTTACCTCCTATCACACAAGGTGAGCTATACAAGACTTGCTGGGCACTGCTGGAGTGGCAAGGACGATCAGATAAGTAACGATCCGCTGGGGACACATACACATGGACACACCAGCAAAAAAGTACATCAATCAGTGTGAATTCTGGATGCTGTGTGGAGGGCCTCCAGTCGCGATGGCCAATAGGGATGGTTGGTGTGTGTGTGTGTGTGTGTGTGTGTGTGTGTGTGTGTGTGAGAGAGAGAGAGAGAGAGAGAGACAGAGAGAGAGAGAGAGATAGATAGAGAGAGAAGTGAGAGGGAGAGGGAAAGAGAGATTTACTGGAATCCGTGCCCTCAGCGCGACATGATGATGATGATGATGATGATGATGATGATGATGATGTTGTTGTTGTAGATGATGATGATGATGATGACGACGATGATGATGACTCTCCCATCGAGAACAATGGATGAGGGTTTAAATAACTTCATCAGTCATGTATTTTATTTTTTCATGGTGAACAAGACCTGTCCTACTGCAAGGAACAAAGTCACAATAAATACTTTTATAAAGGCATGAAATAACCCGAGACAGGTTGTCATGCTGTTAGCATTTATGGGACTCTTCGCATAATTCTGTTCCGGCCTTAAAAAACACTAAGCGGTGCCAGCTCAAAAAGTCCCTGATTTTTTATTTGTAATTTTTTTTGTAATTGATTTTTTTGATTGTCGAAAAAAAAAGGAAATGATTTTAAAGATAAAGATATCAAAATAAAATGAAAATGCCGAACAATAAAGATATTATTCTAGCAGATTGAAGGCGTTTTTTTTTTTATCGACAAATGACTTTTTTTAGTAGTTTGAAGGCGTCAAAAGTAAGCCATATTTTTATCGACAAGTAATTGTAAATATTTCCAACTCCCCACCCCGCCTTGAAATATTTTAAGAGGGGGGGATGTAAAATATTTACATTTACTTGTCGAAAAAAGAATAGGAGGTGTGTGTGTGTGTGGGGGGGGTAAAATATCACATTAACATTTCGGAAAAAAACGCCTTAAGCGCTGCTTGTTTTTTTTTTCTTCAGCAGGCACCGCTTCAGCTATGGGATTCTGCGAAGAGCTCTTTCTGTATTAGATGTTTAACACGTTGACTTCGTATTGGTACACATATGTATGTATTGTTACATATATTGCAAATATTTCACTTCCTTTTTGTAAAAACAATATTTAGAACATATACTTTCATAATAACATAGCAGTATCTACATATACTACTTAAAGAAGGTGGAAACGATAAAACCTTATGTTAGAACTTTTGTTTAAAACAGTAATATAAAAATGAAAGTAAATAGGAATCTATTCACAACCAAATAAATATACATATATATATAAGAGAATCAAAGATTTCTGTTTGTTCTTATAGCAATAGAAGCATTAATCTTAAACGTAATAATAATTTTTTTTTGATTCAATATGCCTAAGCAAGGCTTTATTTATAGCAAAAAAAAAAAAAAAAAAAAAAAATTAAGAGAAGAAAAGAAATATATCTGAAATTTCAAAAGTTCCCACAGAACGCCACATACGGGAATTAACGGAATATGACGGAATCAGTCGAGTCCTATATTTACATCAGAAAATCGCATTCACTGGATTATAACACCACGGTCTATTTCAACAAGCAAGGATATAAACTTTCAAAACATTAGATACTCTGAAGATGGCGTTTACCGCTGAAAATATTTAGTATTTGACACCAAAGAATTTAATAAATATGTTTTCTCAACATATATTTTGCATTACTTCGCTTTAAAAAAAATATTATTATATATAAGAGAGTTTTATAATTTGCTTGAAGCATTGTGTATATATTGGTTAGGAGGTTGATTTAGAAGGCTATCACCATGTAGGTGTAAAGAAGAAGAAAAAAATTAATAATAATACGGTAACAATGGCGTTGTGTGTTAACCTGTATTTTATTCTTGATTTTTCGAGATAAAATCTCTTTTTCAAAAGATCACTGGAACTGAAGTAGTCTAGTTAAGGCATTTCTTTAAAAAAAAATCATTTTAAAAAAAATGCCATAACTAGACTACTTCAGTTCCAGTGATCTTTTGAAAAAGAGATTTTATCTCGAAAATTCAAGAATAAAATACAGGTTAACACACAACACCATTGTTACCGTATTATTATTATTTTTTCTTTACACCTGCATTGTGATAGCCTTCTAAATCAACCTCCTAACCAATATATATAAATATTTATATTAATTTCCGGTTTAGCTCGGTTGGTAGAGCGCCTGTCCAGAAATAGCAAGGTACCTGGTTCGATACCGGTAGGTTTGACCCTCCACCTCAGCAAAACATCTCCTTGGTCCTGCGCTAGCGAAAAGGGGATATACGCCGTTACTGTCCAGCTGATACCGATCACAGGCCACTGCGCTAACTTTACTTTTTTAATTATACAACTTATAACCTTTTACAAATTATTTTTATATTACAAATTACTATTGTGTGATATTGAATGAAATAGATACAGATAAATAAATTAATTCATCATTCATTCATTGGCATTTCAGTCTCGGAAGACTATATTATTTTTGTGCCCCTGAAGTTAAAGCGCCTCCCGTGACTGTGAAGTCCAAAACATTCTCCCCACAGATGCCGCATGTGAAGGCTGTCCCTGAAGATAAATATATGCGCCAAATGTATACCAACACATAAC
>CM042179.1:46856636-46859136 GCA_023376005.1 Doryteuthis pealeii
CATGAATTTTCAATGAAGTCCCGACTAAAAAAAAAAGCATCGATAATATATCAAGAATTACCTTCAATCGCCACCACCAATATCGAAATCATTACCCTCGATTATCACGGACATTCCCATCATCATCATTATCATCATCATCATCATCATCACCACCATCAGTTGCAGGATCTTCCATCTTTTCAACGAATCTTAACTAAACAAGATTGTTGTGGAAATTTTTGTGATAGTCGAAGGTATTGGTGGTGGCGATTGAATGTAACTCTTATATTATCGATGCTTTTGTTTAGTCAAGATTTCATTGAAGAGATGGATGATGATGATGATGATGATGATGATGATGATGTGGAATGACCGTGATAATCGAGGGTAATGATTTCGATATTGGTGGTGGCAATTGAAGATCATTCTTGACATATTACACTGGACATAATTTCTGTTGAGTTTAATTTTTCATTTGATTTAGACTAAAATTGGCATACTGATTACAAAACTACAGTCAGTTTTCTTCTGTCACGTCAATTTTTTTTTCTCTACAGCTTACTCCCAAAATAAGAACAGTTGTATTGTTTGTCTGTAAGTAATATATAAGTAATATATAAGTATATATAAGTAATAGAACTGGTCAACTGATTGCGTTGATTGTTTTATTGAAAATGAAGGAGAATTATTCAAATCTGGTGACAAAGTTGATTCCCAGTCAAAGAACAAACATTAATGTATTTGTGAAGCTAGTCTATTTCGCATATTTTCAATTAAAACGTATCAATTAAGACAAGTCTTGGGTCTTTTACAAGATGTGAAAGCAGTGTGCTGAGAATTTACAAATATGGATTAAGGGAACGTGATAAGTTGGCATTTGGTATACATATGATTTGGTGAGAGCCAATATCATTGCACAGACTGACTTTTATTTAATGAAGACTTCACCGTATTATAATAGAACTGGTCAACTGATTGCGTTGATTGTTTTATTGAAAATGAAGGAGAATTATTCAGATCTAGTGACAAAGTTGATTCCCAGTCAAAAACAATCATTAATGTATTTGTGAAGCTAGTCTATTTCGCATATTTTCAATTAAAACATGTTGATTAAGACCAGACCTGTGTCTGTTACAAGATGTGAAAGCCGTGTGTTGAGCATTTATGGATGTGGATCAAGAGAATATGTGATAAGTTGGCATTTGGTATACATATGATTTGGTGAGAGCCAAAATATCATTGCACAGACTGTTACTTTTGTTTAATGTAAACTTCACCATATAACAACAAAAAACAAATCTAAAATTGAGTATCCTAGTCTAACATCAGCTATACACCACTGTCTCATTCAGCTGAAATCCAATGTGGGGCAGTTGAGCTTAAGAAAAGCATTGTGTGGACAGGTATTGGCCTCCAAGATATGACTTTAAACCTGTTGATCCCAACATTCTACATGAGTCATTTGTTGACATAAAGAAAATTATTTTCGCATCTTGCACATGAAACTAGATCTCTTGAAGCAATTCATTAAAGCATTAACAATTTGTCAGGCAAGTGTTTCAAGTACCACATTTTGGCATTTCCTGGCCTGTCAATTGAAAAAAAATCAAGGCCGGTGTGTTTGATGGTCGACATATTCTCGAAGTTATCAAAATGAGCATTTTATCGGGGTAATATCAGAACTCGAAAAGAATGTTTGATTCTTGACAAGTTCTTTACCTTGTCAAGAAATTTCTTGGAAATGCATAAGCAATGAATTACACTGAAATTGGATAGCCATAAAATGTTTGAATGAGCATCAAGTTATATTTTTTGCATAGCCATCTTGCTAACTTCTTCAAAAACCTTAGTGTAGTTAGCTATGAGCAAGATGAATGATCCCACCAAGATTTGAAATTCATGGAGGAAAGATATCAAAATATATGAGATGTAAATACGATGGCTAAGTGTTGAATTTCTGACCGCCATTCTTGGCCAGTTGTAAAGAACTTAAAGTAAGTCCTGAAATCTAGAATCCTTTGGTGAGTGAATAAGTCCCGCAATACAGAATCCTTTGGTAAGTCAGTAAGTCCTGTGGTAAGTATCCTTTGGTTCCGACGTCCAAGAAGATCCAAGCAGTAGTGAGCTAAGACCAGAATCAGGCCAGCATAAATACAACAACACCAGCAGCAGCACTGCCAGTGATTGGGTAAGAGGTTGCCTTCGCTAGTCACATGGTAGTCGGCGAGTCTATATGTAAAAGTAGCCATCTGGCACACGCCTTATATTACAAAAAATTCCAACACTAACTATGTAGCATGAAGTGAAATTGTCAACATATTGGTCACTCTAGAAAAAACTGTATTTTTTACCTTAACTACTTGCATACAGTTTGACTTACAGTAACAATATCCTTTGTATGAACAAGATGAATTTGTACAAACATTACAGTCAAGCAATTTTTTATCATTTTCCATTGTAAATGTTCAAAACATTCTATAAAATAAGCTTAAATTTGTCACATGCAGTATTTTAATGT
>CM042179.1:46869136-46876636 GCA_023376005.1 Doryteuthis pealeii
CCTTTTGCTCAATTGTAATGAACTAACCATCAGCTTTGTACTTGCTTGGGAGAGCCGCTGTGTGCGGTTTAAAGTAAGCAAAGATTTACTCTTTGCCAATCACACCTTACCTAAGATGTACTAAATTTTCTTGGTATTTTTTACCTGTATGATGAGATATTTCAAAGTTCACTATCTATTCACCCCATAGCTCATTCTATTCAAATAAAGTCCTATTAATATTATTGTAATCTGAGTCCTTCTACTCAATTATTGTTGTAGGTGACTCACCTGTGACACGAATATGGACTTACCCAAAGGGTATATATTTAACAGAGTAAAGCTACTCAAACAAGAGTACCAAATACAGTTCTTCGTGTAAGCTGTAACAAGGAAACCCTTCCTTTGTACGTTGATATATATACAATCTGTTCCCTACATTTTATACCTGTGTTGAGTTATTATTTATTGACCCTTAAACAGGTCATAACAATTATAATGAACTCTTTGCCTACTAAATTTCCCCAACATTTGTAGCAAATTTTCTGGGTATTTTTGTTTACCTGTATGATGGGATATTTCAAAGTTCACTATCTATTCACCTCAAACTCATTCTATTCAAATAAAGTTCTATTATTATTATTGTAATCTGAGTCCTTCTACTCAATTATAATGAACTCTTTGCCTACTAAATTTCCCCAACATTTGTAGCAAATTTTCTTGGTATGTTTTGTTTACCTTTATGATGAGATATTTCAAAGTTCACTATCTATTCACCTCAAAACTCATTCTATTCAAATAAAATTCTATTATTATTATTGTAATCTGAGTCCTTCTGCATAGTTATAATGAACTAACCATCAGTTTTTGTACTTTGCTCGGGTGTGGTGAAAGAGCCGCTGTGAGCGGTTTAACTCTTTGCCAACCAAATATCCCCCACGACTGTACCAAATTTTCTTCGTATTTTTTATCTGTATGATGGGATATTTCACCGTTCGCTATTTATTCAACTCAGAATCCTTCTATTCAAATAAAGCCTCATTATCATTATTGTAATCTGAGTCCTTCTGCTCAGTTAGAGCGAACTAACCATCAGCAGTGTTGAGAGAGCCGCTGTGAGCGGTTTGAAGTAGCAGAGAGTTAAAGACAAGGGAAACATAAAATAAAGTATACTGTTCTTTCAATACATATAATTGGAAAACAGTCTTTGTTGTTGTTGTTTTTTTTGTAATGAATATCACCAGCCCAGCACCAGACATCGGTACTTTCATAAAACCTGCAATTTACTTAGAAAGAAAACTTAAGTTATTTTGTTAAAAGTTAAAAAGAGAAACTCGGCTTGGTCATATATTTACGTCAACTTTACAAATTCTGTAAACAGATAATAAAGAACACCAAAAAACAAAAGAGAGATCGACGTGGGTGGTTAGGAGAGAGAGAGAGAGAGAGAGAGAGAGAGAGAGAGAGAGAGAGAGAGAGAGAGAGAGAGAGAGAGCTTTCCCTGGGGTCAATATACCGTTGCTCAGATTACCTCTCTTCTCGTTCTGAGCTTTCACCCCATCAACTTTAGAGTACCCGAGGGCACCACACTCTTTCTTGTCTTGTATAAATAACACAATCTGTTCGCACTCTTGCTAGCTCTGTTACAAGCTGCAGCGCAAGACCTTCAATCATTCAGAAGCATCAGTCTCCCCTTTCTTGCTGTGACGTATAAACAAGCGAGTCTTATTTTTAGAATTTCAAAAGCTTAGCGTTCTATTTTGATGCCTAAGTCAACAGCGCCTCTTGTCGGCTTCTTGTATCAGATATTCCCGTCAACCACAAAAATACCCTGCCCATATGCTTCTTGTCACCTACAAATCCCGGTGACCATAAGAAAGATTCATATCGCTTTTATAGAATTCATTATTTGGAATTAAAACGGATTAGTTTTTCTTTTCTTTTCTTTTCTTTTCTTTTTTTTTTTTTATTAATCCGAGCTTTTTTTTAAATATACATTACGCTTAATTTTATAGTGGACAATACGTGAACCTGCTGATTTCCCGCTATAACAGGAAGTGATACCTTTATTCAGAAAGGATTGAAGAATTCTAATTAGCATATTGTAGTTATCTCCGAAAATATCCAATATGGTTGAAAAAAATGACGTATTTAAGAAATGACGTATTCAAGTAATAATGTGTTTAAAAAATGACGTATTTTTTAAAAAATGACGTATTTAAAAAAAATGACGTATTTTAAAAGCATTACGTATAACTTGAATTCAGATTCACACAAATTATCATTCACAAATGTATGATCCATCTATTCTCCTTCTAGCTCTGAGTAAATAGCAGAGTAGGCTGAAGAAACCAGTTTAGGAGAAGGAAATCTCTGAATTCAAATGCTATTTACATAAACCAAAATCTCTTCTTGAGAATGAAACACAAAATTCACTGGGACTTTGAGATAAAGAAAGATCACATTATTCCATTCAGAATCCCATGCCTAGTATTGATTAATAAAAGAAAGAAACTTATCAACTGATAGACTTTGCAGTCCTAGATCACATGGTGAGGATGAAAGAAAACAAAAAGATAGATAAATACCTGGAAATTGCTAAAGAATTGAAAAAAAAAAGTGGAATATAGTTAAAGTGATACCAATTTTAGCTGGTGCACTTGGAACTGTCCATCAAAATTTAGAAAGCAGACTGGCGAAATTCGAAATCAGAGGAAGAATTGAGCATATCCTGGAACAGCATTGTTTGAATCAGATAGAATACTCAACAAAAGGTCCTGGAGACCCGCGGAAAATAATTGTCACTCAGACTCCAGTGAAAGACCATCAGCTAACACCGGTGGGAAAAACTCCCAATGAGTGATGTAATAATAATAATAATAATAATAATAATAATAATAATAATAATAATAAATTCTCTGGGACTTTGAGATAAAAACGGATCACCTTATCCCAGCAAAAAGACCAGACCTAGAGTTGATTAACAAAAAAGAAAGAACTTGTCAACTGCTGGATTTTGCAGTTCCAGCAGATCACAGGGTGAAGCTAAAGGAAAATGAAAAAAGGACAAATATCTGGACCTTGCCAGAGAACTGAAAAAGTTATGGAATATGAAAGTCAAAATGATACCAATTGTAGTTAGTGCACTGGGAACGGTCCCAAAAGGATTGGAAAAGGGTCTGGAATGTTTGGATATCAGAGGAAGGATTGAAACCATCGAGAATACTGCACTGCTGCAATCTCTCAGAATACTCAGAAGAGTCCTGGAAACCTGAAGAGACTTGCTGTCACTCAGACACCAGTGAAAGACCATCAGCTGATGCTGATGTCAAAACTCAAAAGGAGTAAATAATAATAATAATAATAATAATAATAATAATAATAATAATAATAATAATGAGAACTGAGAAAACTGTGGAACATGAAGGTGAAGGTCGTACCAATTGTAATTGGTGCCGTTGGAAAAGAATTTGGGTGAATTGGAAATCAGAGGAAGAATTGCGACCATCCAAACAACAGTACTGTTAAGATCGGCTAGAATACAGAAGAGTCAAGGAAACCTGAGGAGACTTGCTGTCACTCAGCCTCCAGGGAACCATCGGCTACGACATGTGTGAAAAACTCAATAATAATAATAATAATCTTATTATAATGGAGATTGTGTGTTTTTCTGTCTGTAACCGAAACTATATTCCTACTCAAGTCACAATTCTCTTAATTATTGACATCACATTCTCCATGATTTTATTTTTATCTAAACCTCAATTATTAATAAAATGTTCTTACATTATTAATACTGTTAACCATGTCTACATACTGACAACATGCAATTATATTTATATATACAACAAAATAGCGGATTACAGTGTGAACGGGAAGGCTAATTTGCATATTAATATTAAAAAATCGAATTTAATAAATATGTGCTTAGTATTATTGATTTCTAACTGTTTGGTTTTATTTTAATGAATATAAGCAAACATCTCTTCAATGAATCTTAAATGAAATCCATTAACAAGATAAAATAACTGTCATTTTATTCTTTACTTCCTCTTATAACTAAATACTTAAATTAGAAAAAAATAACAATGAAAGACGAGAGTGATGGAAAGTAAGTTTCAGTTGTTCCATTTTTTATTATACTCCCTCTGTTTCAAATCTTTTTATCTGTATTCTTATTTAGTTTCATTAGCCTTTCTAATTTAATACAATATTTTATTACATTAAAACTTAAATACTTGCACCCGGAGGGTGTATATATTTTCTAGTAATAATAATAATAATGTGTTACAAAATCTAGTAGAAAAAAAAACATGACTACAGTATTTGAAAATACTGTTAAATATGGTATTTAATCGGATTCTTTTTATTTTTGCTTTTAAAAAGATTATAGAAATTTCGCCATGCGTTAATTTTTTCATGGTAATACATGAATTTACCAACCTCTTCCCCATGAACAAGATGTGACACAAGGTCAATGTTTAACCGGAATTTAACAGGCTTGAATTCAGATTTTCATTCTCTTAGATGGGTTGCCATACCAAGTCTAAAGATCTCAGTCTGTTCAACTATTAACTCATAGTTTGGGGGAAGCAGTTTGATGCATACCTTTCCCAATGGTATTAACACAATGTGAAACGCGACCAGTCTCGTCCAGGATTTAAACTCTGGTTACTGTGTCCATTTCCTGCGACGATAATCATTACATACCAGCCGGTGCTGGCGGAGTGGCCTGCTGTCAGCATCACCTGGTATCGAAGGAGTCTATCCCCTTTACACTAGCGCTAGACCAGGGACATTGTTTTTGCTACTGTAAGCTCATCACCTAACCGCACAGATCAGATTACCCAAGCTGTGATATTCATACACTGAATTGGCATGGACCAGTATCGAACCCAGGACCTTGCAGTTCCTAGGCGCGGGTGCTCTACCGACTGAGCTAAACTGACCCCTGATGGTTATTAGCTAAAGTAAAAAAGTCAAGTCGTCGGGGTGGCCTAAAGTCGGTATCAGCCAGAGAGGGGGTCTATCCCTTTTTCACTAACACTATACCAAGGAGATCAGCTTAGTAGCGCCGGGTTAGCTCAGTCGGTAGAGCGTTCGGCTAGAAACCACAAGGTTCCTAGTTCGATTCCGGTCCTCGCCAACTCAGCGTATGAGTAGCACAGGGATCTGTGCGGCAAAGTGAGAAGATGATGGTAGGTGTGGCGCTCCACCTCAGATGCCAAAACAATCTCCTTGGTCTAGCTATTGAAAAGGGGATAGACTCCCTCGCTGATTGCTGATACCGACTTTAGGCCGCCCCGACGACTTTACTTTTACTCATACGCAGATTTGGCGAGGCCCGGTATAAAACACCTACTGAAAGCTTATCACTTTACCACACAGATAAGATTACCTCATTTGTGATACTCATACACTGAGTTGGTGTGGACCGGTATCGAACCCAGGACCTTGCGGTTCCTAGTCGGTGGCTCTACCGACTAAGCTAAACCTGTCTTAGATTATACGTCATAATAGTAAACTTTAAGTAGCCTTAAAAAGCACCGATTTTCGTGTAAATTTTAGGTGCCTATTTTATTGGCTTTTCTGGTAGATTTCGATGCGTAGATTAAAAGGATATAAAAAACATTGCTCTGTTTTGGGAATTGACGGAGATATGAGGGTTCAAAGATCCCCTAATTATGCCTTAAAAAGCACCGATTTTCGTGCAAATTTTAGTTGTTGATTTTATTGGCTTTTCTGATAGATTTTTGTGCGTAGATTAAAATGATACCAAAGAAATTACTCTATTTTCGGAATTTTTTTTTCCCGAAAACTTTTCCAACATTAATTATGGTTCGTATTAGTAACTTTATTTATTTTCTCGATTGTCAAGATGACTCTCGACAACTCGCAACCAGAATCTGACGAAGACTTTCAAATACCAATCTGTATTTTGTTGTGAAGTTTTATAGCTGGACACTGCAAACATTCTCTTCTGTGCCTGAACCTTGACCTAACTGTCTGTTCGGTCAGATAGTCTCGTTTTCTTAAATGGGAAGTCCTGTTTCTGCCTCCAGACAAACCACACAATCCAAAACGAGCACTTTTGACGAATCGAGTCACATAATTATTCTTTCGTCATGATTGCACTTTGGCATTAACTAACTCTCTTCTTGGTTACATAATTTGTTGACTAACACAAACATAACTGTACGGCTGCCCTTAGAATACACTGACTATATCCCCTGCAGAAGGATTAATATCACCCCTCTCCAAAAGGGTGATGTCCTTGGTATGATGATAAAATGTATCTGATAGTTAGGCTCGGGGCCGGGTTAGCTCAGTCGGTAGAGCGTTCGGCTAGAAACCACAAGGTTCCTAGTTCGATACCGGCCAACTCAGCGTATGAGTAGCACAGGGATCTGTGCGGTAAAGTAAGGAGCTGATGGTAGGTGTGGCGCTCCACCTCAGACGCCAAAAACAATCTCCTTGATCTAGCGCTAGTGAAAAGGGGATAGACTCCCTCGCTGATTGGCTGATACTGACATTAGGCCGCCCCGACGACTTTACTTACTTACTGAAGACCTGGTTGGGGGTGGACTACTCTTTCATTGTCATTACTCACAGGTTTACTCTAGTAGTGTTTCATCTATAAGTAAGTCGACGGGGCGGCCTAAAGTCTGTATCAGCCAGTCAGCGAGGGAGTCTATCCCCTTTTCAATAGCGCTAGATCAAGGAGATTGTTTTTTAGCATCTGAGGTGAGCGCCACACTTACCATCAGCTCCTTACTTTACCGCACAGATCTCTGTGCTACTCATACGCTGAGTTGGCGAGGACCGGTATCGAACTAGGAACCTTGTGGTTTCTAGCCGAACGCTCTACCGACTGAGCTAACCCGGCCCATATCTTATCATAATGCAGATTCTTCGTCTGTATGTCTATAACCGAAACCACTTCACTGTTTACGTCACAATACTCTCAGGAATTGCGTAAGTTTATGAATGAGTATTTAATTTATAGTCAAGTCATTAGTACATAGAATAAATCTTGTTTATTAACGGTATCTCTTAGAAAATCTGAGTTAGATTTGTCACAAAACCGCTTGTAATATTAGTACGTTTAAAATCCTGTAATGTATCTTATATATCACTAACAAATAAAGGTTTACATAATATAAAGTGACTAAGAACCGCAAGGTTTCTGGGTTAGATACCGGCCCTCGCCAACTTAGCGTATGTTGCACAGGGATCTGGTTGTAAATTGAGAAGCTGATGGCATGTGTGGCTCTCCGTCTCAGACGCCAGTGAATTTATCAAAGTCGCACAATCATGGTTGAATTTAATGGCATTTCAACCAATCCACGATTATTTTAAGCCTTGTAGGGATACAAACGGTAATGAATTTATTCCAGAAAAATAATCTAATTATTCCAAATTTTAAAACAAACTTTTTAATTTTTTATTTTTTTTTACTGGTGTTTTTTACTGAAACCTAAGTAACTCCTTGCTAGGACTCACATATAAACACACACACAT
>CM042179.1:46886636-46906636 GCA_023376005.1 Doryteuthis pealeii
GAAAACATAATGGTTATTTTTAATTCTCTCTCCATTCATAGCAAGAGTGTCCGATTACAGTGATGACACATATACACATGCACACACATACACACACATACGCACACACACACACGTACACACACGTACACACGTACACTCATATATCAATGCATACATGCATATAAACACGAATACGTAAACGCACCCATACACAAATACACAATCACATGCCCTTACACATAAATAAATGCATATTAAGCTTAAACACATAAATTCCCGAATGCAGACAAAAGATTTGCATATATGTGTCTACAAAACATTTGCATATTATACACATACCAAACATTTGCATATATGTATCTATAAAACATTTGCATATATGTATCTATAAAAACATTTGCATATATTCATATATTCATCTGCAAAACATTTGCATATATACATCTACTAAACATTTGCATATATACACATACCAAACATTTGCATAAATATATATATATATATATATATATATATATATATATATATATATATATATATATATATATATATATATATATATATATATATATATATATATATATATATATATATATATATATATATATATATGGGGGTGGGTTAACTCAGTCGGTAGAGCGTTCGGCTAGAAACCACAAGTTCCTAGTTCGATACCGGCCCTCGCCAACTCAGCGTTATGACTAGCACAGGGATCTGTGCGGTAAAGTAAGGACCTGATGGTAGGTGTAGAGCTCCGCCCCAGACGCAAAAATAATCTCCTTGGTCTAGTGCTATTGAAAAGGGGATAGACTCCCTCGCTGCATGGCTGATACCGACATTAGGCCGCCCTGACGACTTTACCTACTTTTACTTATATATATCTATAAAACTTTTGCATACATGCTTCTCCAAAATTTTTGCATATATACATCTACAAAACATTTGCAAATTATACACCTACCAAACATTTGCATATATGTATTCATAAAACATTTGCACATATGTATCTGTTATACATTTGCACACATATGCATCTACAAATCATTTGCATATATGCATATACGAAACAGTTGAATCCGCATAAGTTTCAGAGGGTTCAGACTTACCACACATCGTTCAGAAAAATCACAATTTGAAATTTATGCTTAAATATGTAGAAATTTCATTTGGAAAAAAAAACAAAAACAAAAACAAAAAAAACGAAGAAAGGCAAAGAAATAATTCAAAGTCACCTAAAAAAATGTATTTTGTTTGTTATCCAATGTTAGATAGATAGATAGATAGATAGATAGATATGAACAGACAGCGATAGATGGATATATAAATATATAGATGTGAAGACTGTAATAGATAGATAGATAGATAGAGATAGATAGATATAAACAGGCTGTGATGGATTGATAGATAGATGGATAGATAGATAGATATAAAAAGACAGCGATAGATGGATATATAAATATATAGATGTGAAGACTGTAATAGATAGATAGATAGATAGATAGATAGATAGATAGATAGATAGATATAAACAGGCTGTGATAGATGGATTCATAGATAGATAGATAGATAGATAGATAGATAGATATAAAAAGACAGCGATAGATGGATATATAGATAGATGGATAGATAGATAGATAGATATGAGTACACTGAAGTAGTTAGAGAGATAATTTGAAAAGTGATATAGATAGATAGCTTACTAGCTTGCTACTAAGCTAGATAGATAGATATGTAAAAACTGAAATAGATATATTAATTGATAGATAGCTATATTATCATTAAATCTATGTACTTATTAGTTTTATGACAAATTTCTTAAATACCATCTACTATATTACCTACTGTACTCGGCTGTTAACTTAAATTCTAAAAGATTGAAAAATTAGCGAAAAAAATAATTTTCTATCCTAACTTCTTTCAAAATTGTAACAATGGATCATTATGACATTGGTGCGCGTATGTGTGGGAGGAATTGATGATTTTAATTAGCATTTCATAGTTTTCACTTTTACTATGGGAAAGAAATTATGTTCAGCGAAAGGCAGACACCAAAAAATTATTATTTAGTTGTCGACTGGACTGGAAATTACTTTATTTTCCAAAATGGTTCAATTTATGTTTGTTAATCTAATAAAGATCTCGCTATAGTTTTTTTACTTGATTACAGTTACATATAAACATATATATATATATATATATATATATATATATATATATATATATATATAGATATATATAATATAATGATTGTGTATATATATATATATATATATATATATATATATATATATATATATATATTATATATTCCAGTTTTGTTCATATCTATCTATGTATCTATGTATCTCTAAGTACATCTATGTATCTATTTCAGTCTTTTCATATCTATCTATCTATCTATCTATCTATCAGTTCATATCTATCTATCTATCTATCCATCTATCTATCTATCTATCTATCTATCTATCTATATATATATATATATATATATAATATATGTATATATATATATATATATGCATATAATATATATATATCTGTATATATTTATCTATATATGCATATATATATATATATATATATATATATATATATATATATCTGCATATATATATATATATATATATATATATATATATATATCTGTATATATTTATCTGTCTATATGTCTGTCTATATATCTATCTATCTGTTCATATCTATCTATATGTTCATATCTATCTATCTATCTATCTATCAACCAGTTTGTCCACAATCTATCTGTCTGTAATATATATATTATATATATATATATATATATATATATATATATATATATATATATATATATGACATATCAGAAACGTCCACGTCTACTTATTCGTATGTATCAATAAAACTGTCTGATCTGTTCGAATCTTTCTATCTATATTTATATGTGTATATGTGTATGTGCGTGTGTACAAGAAGGTCCGTAGATTTAAAGGCACATATATATGTATGTGTGTATGGATGAGTGTATGTAACAATAAACTGACTATATATCGATCTGTTTGTATCTTTCTTTCTATATACATGTTTGTATATGTGAACGAGTGTGTACAACATGGTTCGTACGTTTAAATACATAAATATATATGCGTGGGTGTATGTATGTGCGTATGTGTGTATGTGCGTGTGTGCACATACAAATTATGTAAGCATATTTACGCGCAATCTGGAATTTTTGTTAATGCGTCTATGTACACACTTAACACATACGTCCACACGCAAAAACGTACACACGGACATTAGGTGGGGAGAGGCTCGGAGAAAGGTCGCGCCCTCGAGCGCGTGTGCTCACAAACACACGCGCATGCATGTGGCTGAAAAGACGGCGACGGAAGTTAAGTGTGCACATAAAGTGGAAATAAAGGAAGGAAGGAAGGAAAAGGGGGGAAAGGAAATAAAAAGGAAGAATCTGGAGGGGGGTTAAGGGAAAAATGAAGCAAGGGAAGGAAGGAAAAAGCTAAAAAACAAAAAAACAAAAAGAAAGAAAAGAAAAAAAAGACGGATGACAAAAGTGAAGAAAGAAAAGGAAAAGAAAGAAAAAAAGAGGGAGGTAGGACAAGGAATGAAGAAGAAATCTACAAAAAAAAAAATAATAATGTAGGGATAAAAAAGAAAGAAAAAAAGGAAATTGAGAGAGCATATAAAGTAGAAATAAAAGAAGAAATGAAGGAAGAAAAAAAAAGGAAAATAGAGGAAAAAAGAAAGGAAGGAAGGGGAGGGAAGAAGGAAGGGGAGGGAATGAAGGAAGGAGAGGGAATAAAAAAGATGAAAGGAAGACATGAAAGAAGGAAGAAAAAGCCAAGAAAAGACTGAGGAAAAAAGAAAGAAAGAAAGAAAGAAAAAGAGGAAGGATGAAAAGGAAAGAAGAAGAAAATAAAAAAAAAAAAGGCCAAAAAATGGGGCGATCAAAACAAAAGAGGAAAAAGGGAAATGGGGAGTGTGTGTGTGTGTGTGTGTGTGTGTGTGTGTGTGAGAGAGAGAGAGAGAGAGAGAGAGAGAGAGAGAGAGAGAGAAAAGATAGATAGATAGAGAGGGGAAGATAGATTAATAGATTAAGAGAGATAGAGAGATAGAGAGAGATGGGTAGATATAAATAAAGATAAAGATAGATTCATAGATAGATGGAGAGAGATGGATGGATAGAGAGAAAAAATAGAGGGATAGATAGAGATCGAGATAGAAGGATAAAGATAGCGATATATATATATATATATATATATATATATATATATATATATATATATATATATATATATATATATATATATATATATATATATATATATATATATATATAATCTCTTCCTCTCTCTCTCTCTCTATATATATATATATATATATATATATATATATATATATAATATATATATAAATATATATATATATAGAGAGAGAGAGAGAGAGAGGGAGATTTTGATAGAGAGAGATGAGAGAGAGAGAGAGTGAAAGAGAGAGAATGATAGATATAAATAGAGAGATAGAGATAGCTTGATAGATAGATAGAGATGGATAGTTAGATAGAAAGATATAGAAAGAGAGTGAGAGAGAGAGGGATCAAGATAGATAGATAGATAGAGAGAGAAATAGAGAGACACAGAGAGAGAACAGAGGTGGGGTAGGGTGTAGGGTTAAGTGTCGACGAAATGAGACGGGAATGCGATACAATGAGCGACTTTGTAAAAACTGCGGACGTATGAATTATGGGCAGATACGGCCGCTGCTTCAAATCCCCACCCACTCCATTCTATCCACCCGCACCCCTCACCCCTCATCGAGTCATCTTGGACAGGACAGCACTGTCTGCATAAGCTATTTTGTTCAATGATTTCTCTTTGCTTCACATGTCCAACCATTCATCCAGAGTCAGTCACAATGGGGGTAGGGGAGAAACCCTACCCCCCATCCACCCCCCTTTACGCTAAACGACACCTCCTTTCCCGTTCACCAAGCAATCTGCCCATCCCGAGAGAAATGTGGTCTCACCCTCTCCTTGTCTGTTTTTCATCTTGCCCTGTGTTATCCCCATACGTCTATCCGCTTCAGTAAGCCTTACTTATTGTTAAATAATAATAATAATAATAATAATAATAATAATAATAATAATAATAATAATATAATAATAATAATAATAATAATAATAATAATAATAATATAATAATAATAATAATAATAATAATAATAAAATAAATAAATAAATAAATGAAAACGAATGCTAGCGTTTAAAACAAAACAGAGGTAACGCAACAACAACAATAACAACAACAACAAACATTAGTATCATTACAGGGAGCGTATATGTACGCACGCACGCACACATACACACGCACACACACACACACATGCATAAGCTCACACACATGCATACACACATGTACATACACACATGCGAACGTGTACATACACACAGAAATGCGTATGCACACGCGCATACACATACTCACTCACACACACAAACTCACACATACACACACACGCCTTCAACGGAGCGGATTCGATGAGTAATTCTAAACACAATCAATTAAAAAAAAATTCTGCTCGGCATTGCATATATATATTTACCAACCCCTCCGCACGAGCAGGATGTGACACAAGGTCAATTTCTTAAGCGGAGTTCAACAGGTTTGAATTCAGAGTTTTCCTTCTCCTAGACCGGTTGCCTAACCAAGGTTAAAGAGTCCAGTCTGCCCTACTATTTATCCATAGCTGGAGGGAGATTAGGATTCATACCTTTCCTAAGGATATTAGCGCTAAGTGAAATGCAATTACCACGTCCAGGATTTGAACTCGGGGCGACGAGTCCATTTCCCATGACTTTAACCATTACACCACGCGCTTTCTATTATATATTGCATATACATCGCAACAATCACATGTTAAGATTTATCTCCGGTCATTTATCGAGACTTCTTGAAGACACGGTATAGATTTTTTTTTCGAATATCTTTTTATTAAAAATGTTCAGTAGGTATTTCGGACACTGGATGCCGTCAAGAGAACTTACCAAGCACGATGACCGATAGGGACGGGTGGCTAAAGAGAGTCAAAAGAATCACTGCCGTCAGCATGACTTGATGATGATGATCACTATATCTATTAATACCTGAATAGCAAGTTTGATCCTCGCCGGATGCCCACTACTTACGACCTTGTGTCACATCCTACCCGTGGTGAACGGTTTGGATACAAAAAAAAATAAAAGTAGGTCACACCAAGGTTAACAAGGAAGTCTCGCTAGATTTATTATTACTGAATAGCCTGTTCAATCCAGGCTGATTGCCCCATATTTGCGACCTTGTGTCACATACAACCCGTGGCAAACGGTTGGGTAAATAAAGGTGCCTCAACTTTATTACAAATTTTCAGTAGGTATTGTGGACACTGGATGCCGACATGAGAACTTACCAAGTACGATGACCGATAAGGATGGATGGCTAAAGAGAGTCAAAGGAATCACTGTTGTCAGCATGTCTTGATGATGATGATGATGATGATGATGATGATGTGCATTATCAATTTCAGTCTCCACGAAAGTTTGTTTTTTCTGCATCTAAATTAAGATTGTTGTCCCATCGTGGTGTAAGGTTTATCAAGCTAGTCTCAGTAGATCTATTAATACTAAATAGCGAGTTTGACGAATTCCTTCTGTTTACTCAGCTTTGGTTTGAGAGACGTTATATATATATATATATATATATATATATATATATATAGAGATTTATCCAAAACTTGGTAGTAAGGGATGATTCTATATGTGATTTCTAAGATCCACTGCATTAATATTGATGATCCTGTATGTATAAATACAGTGAATCTTTAAATCACTGAAGAGAGCTCAATGTAAAATAACCTTTTAGATTATATACAGAGCAATATTTATCAATAAAGGAAGGAAGAACTCAATACAGTAATTCCATAATAAATTTATTTCGACAAAAATTGGGGCCTATATAAATCTAAGTTGATTTTGGACTTATAACTTAAAGTTTCATGGTTATGCAATCCTCAGATGAGGATTGCATAACCATGAAACTTTAAGTTATAAGTCAAAATCACCCACAATACCATTACTATTGATTATAAATCTGCTCTGTTTTATTAGCATTGAGCACATTTTCATGCCAATACTTTTCTCATTTATTCTCTATTCATTCTATATATATATATATATATATATATATATATATATATATATATATATATATATATATATATATATATATATATATATATATATATATGCCTCCAGAACACAGAGCTGAAATTCTGAACGCACACGAGCTAGGATAGTGAGCTGACTTGTTTTTTTTTCTTCTTACCCACGCTTCATAATGACTTTCTTGCATTTTCTATCGTAGTTCTTCTTCATGTGGTAATCCTCTGATGAGACTCGTGTGTTTATATATTCTCTTATTAGGAAGAATGGTGAGCCAATCGATAAGATACCATCAACTTGTTCATAATAGTCAAAGTCTTTAATGCAAAAAACTTCAATCAACAAAAATAAGAAGTTTTAAGTCTTATATGGCCAATAGCCATGAAAACACGACCGAAGAATTCCTTATCAGAAATCACCAATCTGGTTGGTTGGATTTTATGGCATGCCAACCCTTGTTGGGTTATCTTATGCTGAATACCTTTTGTTTTATTCATTCTTTATGCGCACTCAATTTTATTTCAAATTTGTAAACACATTTTTAAAAACCCTTTTTTTTCTATTTAACCTATAGATGGGACCCTAAGGGTTCTGCCACTCCGGGTCAGAGTGGAGCTGGGAATAATGGTGATAAAGTGGGTACTCCACACTCCTGAAAACTTCTAAAATTGAAACATCCCCATTAGATGCAGTTTAACGTCATATTCAGGACACTAAGACCCTCAGTTACCACTTTCTAGTACATATATAAGAAAAAGGGTTGGGACTTGCCATAAGGGCAATAGAGTCAGGACAGTCATATAGGTTCTAGGGCTTGACATGATCAGCGGAAAATCACCAGGAAATTAGTTTAAAAAAGATGGGTAACTAACATTATGTGATAAAAGGTGATTTTTAAGCGGAGTTTAACAGATATGAATTCAGAGTTTTCCTTCTCCTAGACCGGTTGCCTAACCAAGGTTAAAGAGCCCAGTCCACCCTACTATTTACTCAATGCTACAGGGAGAATAGTTAAATGCATATATTTTTCAATGTTATTAAGGCTACGAGAAATGCAAACAGCCCCGTCCAAGATTTTAACTAGGATCGCCGAGTCCATTTCCTATGACTATAAACATTGCACAACACGCCTCCACACATTTAAAAAGTTAAAGGAAAAAAAGAAAAAAAGCCACATATGTAATAACGAAAAAACTTTATTTCAGAATCTTAAAATATCGGCGGAACATTTTGTCAAAAAAAAAAAAAAAAACCCCCCCCCAAAAAAAAAATAATCTGAAATAATAGAATTGTAAAAGTATTTAATCTGCAAAAGAAAAAATCAATAAATAAAGAAGCCGGAGAATGTATCGGTTAAAACGTCGTGTCAAATACAACAAGAATGAAAATATCTATTAACAGATATTTCAATTTGTCATTGAAATCTTATATCCTTTATTGGATCATCTGAAGAAATATCTCTCCAATTTGACTAACCTGAAGCAATCATCGCCTCAAAATGTTCACCTGAAGAATCAACGCTTTAGTCTGACTCACCTGAAAGATTATCACCCCAATCTGATTCACCTGAATAATTGTCATCCCAATGTCATCTAGCTAAAGAAGTGTTACTCCAATGTAAATCATCTGAAGACTCGTTACACCAAAGTTTTCTGTTAAAAACAGTTGCCCCAATCTCATACACCTGAATAATTTTCATCACAATATCACCCAGCTAAAAAATTGTCTGTAACTCATCCGAAGACCCGTTACCCCAATGTGTCCTCCTGAAAACTGTCACCCCTATATGATACACGTGATAAGAATCATTATCTCAAAATTTCTGTAATTCATACGAAGACTCGTTACTCCAAAGATTTCTGAAAAACTTTTATCCCAATCTGACTCACCTGAAAAATTACCTCTTCAAAGATTTTCATCTGAGAAATTGCCCCTCCTTCCCACCCACACTCTGGTCCAGCTGAATAATTGTTACTCCAGTGTGATTCAGATCAAGACTCGTTATGCCAAAGTGTCCTGAAAAACTGTCGTCACAATCAGACTCACCCAAAGAATTAGCACCCAAAATGATCAACTGGAGACTCGTCACCCCAATAAAAAAAACAAAAAAAAAAAAAAAAAACAAAACAAAAAACAGAAAACACCTGAATTATCCCCCCCCCCCCGCCACCAATCTGAATCAAATAGTCATCACCAACAAAATGTTTGCCTGAAGAACTGTCACTCCAAACTGACTCACCTGAGTAATCATCACCTCAAAATGTTCGCTATGCTAGACGGGTGGTTGGTCACGTCAATCCCTAGCACCTATATGATTGTCCTGACCCTATTGCTTTTATGGCTAACCCCCAATTCTTTTTATCATATATGTACTAAAGGCGGTGGCTGAGGGTCATTATCCTAGGTATGACATTAAACTGCCTCAAATGGTAAACTTTTAATTTTGGAACTCAGGGGAATGTGGAGTATCCCTTCATCGACATTACTCACACTAGCAAATATATGCACCCTCCGGGTGCAAGTATTTAAGTTTTAATGTAATAAATATCATATTAAATTAGAAAGGCTAATAAAGCTAAATAAGAATGCAGATAAAAAGATTTGAAACAGAGGGGGTATAACGAAAAATAGAACAACTGAAACTTACTCTTCCATCACTCTCGTCTTTCATTGTTATTTGTTCTAATTTAAGTATTTAGTTAAAAGATGAAGTAAAGAATAAAATCACAGTTATTTTTTTATTATTAATAGATTTCATTTAAGATCTATTGAAGAGATTTTGCTTATATTCATTAAAATAAAACAAAACAATTAGAAATCAATAATACTAAGCACATATTTATTAAAATCACATTTTTAATATCAATATGTAAATTAGCCTTCCCGTTCACACTGTAAACCGCTATTATACTGTTAACCATGTCCACATACTGACAACATGCAATTGTATTTATATATACAACAAAATAGCGGTTTACAATGTGAATGGGAAGGCTAATTTGCATATTGATATTAAAAATTTGATTTTAATAAATATATGCTTAGTATTATTGATTTCTAATTGTTTGGTTTTATCTTATTGAATATAAGCAAAATCTCTTCAATAAATCTTAAAAGAAATCCCTTAACAAGAAGAAATAACTGTAATATTATTCTTTACTTCCTATTTTAACTAAACAGTTTAATTAGGAAAATTTACCTATCAAAGACGGGAGTAACGGAAAATGATGGAAGAGTTAGTTTCAAAGTTGTTCTATTTTTCAATCATACCCCCTCTGTTCAAAATCTTTTTATCTACATTCTTATTTAGTTTCATTAGCCTTTCTAATTTTACTATGTTGATATGATTAACAGTATTAATAATATAAGACAATTTTATTAATAATTGAGGCTTAAATAAAAATAAAATCATTGAGAATGTGATGTCAATAACTAAGGGAATTATGACTTGAGTAGTGATATAGTTTCGGTTACAGACAGAAAAACACACAATCTCCATTATAATAAGATGTCTACTCTTACCCGAAATGGTTGTACCTGTTATAGTCCTATCTATGGATTAAATAGAAAAAAATAGTTAAAGATGTGTAGAAAAAAATGAGTCTAGTGTGAGTGGAAAAGGGATAGAATCCCTCGCTGGTTGATACAGACTTTAGGCCACCCCGACGATTTATACCACTTAAAAAAAACGGGGAGTGTAAATTAATCTATTATTTTCCCCGGCAGCCATCTTGAAGCTTCAAATTGGAGAACATTTTTTTTTAAAGCCAAGTGGCAAGATATTGCTGAAAATCTTGAAATTTATACTCATCTTTCAAAATCAATATATTCTATCAATATATTATTTCAAAATCAATATATTATTCAGAACCGATATATTTCATCAATACATTATTTCAAAAGCAATATTTTTGATTGATAAATTATTTCAAAATAGATACATTATTCAGAACTAATATATTTGATCAGTATATCATTTCGAAATCAATGAATTCACTGCACACATTTACCCAACCCTTCCACCAAAATTGAAGAAACACATTTTTGAAAACAAAGTGGCTAGATATTGTTGAAAATCTTGAAATTCATTCGTGATTCAATTAAGGTTGAGGAAAAAATATGCCCAGAAGGAGATGTCCGCCGACGAAACAGAACAAGTAAGTACCCATCTCCTCTACCCTCTCTTCTCTCGCCAACTATATACCCGATAGGTAAAGGGCATTATAACACAAGCAATGATCTAAAACTGCATCTGCAAGCCAACCAGATGTTGGTCTAAGCCACAATGACACTGAAAACAATTATACAAAACTTTTAGTTGTATATCTTACTTATATACTTATTTTTTGAGGAGATGTGCTTAATTGAAGTCATACCTAATTTTGAAAATTAATTAGTTAATAATTAATGAATTTAGGCGGGCATTTATGTTCAAATGTAAGGCTAAACAAATCGAGAAAATGTCAATCCCTGAATGTACATTTCGGCCTATTAGGTCTCATCAGCAAGGTTATAGACATGGGAGACTGCTCCGTGTGTGACTCGAAACCCCGACTGTCAAGCTGACAGGCGAAGTCTCTAACCGTTACACTAACTTGCCATTCCCACCTTCTTCGTTTGTTTTGAAACTTATATATATTCCACTTTTTATTCCACTTTTTTTATTGACTTGCTACAATATATACTTATGTAGAAAAATTGTAGTATATCATACATACATTGGAGGCGCGTAGTGTAATGGATATCGTCGAAGGAAATGGGCACGACGACATGAGTTCCAATCCTGGACGGGGTTGCTTACATTTCACATAGCACTAATACCCTTGAAAAAGGCTATGAATTCAAATAACCTCCCTCTAGCTATGGGTAAATAGTAGGCTCTTCAACCCTGGTTAGAGAAAGTCTAGGCCAACTTTTCGTAGAAGTCTTGCATTTCCGGTCTGTCAAATTTTCTGAGCAAACTTCTTTTCTCGTTTTCTCAGTCTGAACTTCTGAATTAATTTTTTGCATTTTTTTGGATGAGGATTGATGTGAATAATATTGATGTTTCGGACTGTTCTGCTCGTCTTTATTGTGTAATGTATAAACACAAGGTTTTCGCCGCTGCATCCTCCGGACTTCCTCAAGTATCCCCTGTGTATCGGTCAAACTATTTAAAATTATAAAAAGGTTTTGTAATTTGCTTGGAGCATTGTGTTTATATTGGTTTGTTGGTTGGTTTTGAAGGCTGTCACAATGCAAGTGTGAAGAAAAAAGAAGGTAATTATGATGTTGTTTGTTAACCTGTCATTTTATTCTTAATATTTCGGGATAAACATCCCTCATCAGAAGATCACTAGAACTGAAATGGTGCTAGCAGCTGTTCAATTTGTTCTGTCTCATGTCTTCCAAATTCTGTGTGTGTGTGGGGGGGAGCGCTTGCTTATCTGTGTGTTTGTGTGTATAAGTGTGTGTGTGTGTGTGTTGTGTGCGTGCTTGTGTGTGTGTGTGTGTGTATGTGTTGTGTGTGCGTGCTTATGTCTGTGTGTCTGATCATTTCCTTTTATTTTATTTTAATTATTATTCCAGATCTGGTTCGCCCTCTAAGTATGTTTTTTTTTGTTTACTAACAGGACCATCTGTTCTCTTTTTTATTAATATGTGTCTGAGATTAACATTCCATATATTGTCTGATTGTTTATGGGTGCGGGTGTGTAAATTTAAAGTCTATCAAGGTCGCCTGTTGTCCTGTTGTGTGTGTGTGCGGTGTATTTGCTAAGTCCCAACAATAATTTAAAATTATTCCCCAGGTTGGGTCATGAGGAAATTCGGATACATCAAACCAACCATCTAAAGTTGCCAAGGGTAAAGAACCCAGTCTGCCCTACTATTTACTCATAGAATGGAGCACAGATTGATTCATGGATTTTTCACTGGAATTAGTGTGAAGTGTATACACAAACAGCCTCGTCCAGAATTCGAACTCAATCGCTGACTCCATTTCCTACGATGATAACCGTTGCAATAAGCTTGATTTTAATGTATTTGGCAATTTAGTAATTAAAGTAAAGTAAGTAAAGGAAATGAGTTGCCTATTGGCCGGTATCAGCCAGACAGCAAGGAAGGCGATCCCTTTTCGCTAGCGCTAGACCAGGGAGATTGTTTTTGCGTCTGAGATGGAGCGCCACACATTTCATGAGCTGCTTACGTTATCGTATAGATCCCTTTGCAACTCATACGCTGAGTTGGATAAGGCCGGTATCGAACCCCGGAATCTTGTGACGCTCTACCGACTGAGCTAAACCGTCCCTTAGTTGCCGAGGCTGGTATTGAACCCAGAACTTAGTGGTTCCAAGGCGGATGCTCTACCGACTGAGTACACCTCTATTCTAGTTTAAACGAAAGCTATTGTTTGGGTCAGTTTAGAATCAGGGACACACAGCAATGAGTGAATGACTAATCGAATAAAGTAAACGTAATCGTGATGAGATTTGAGTTATAGCAGTCCCAGACCGCTTCCAATTGGTTCCTGTTTTTTTGTTTTTTGTTTTTGTTTTATTTGTGTTGCTTTCCTGAAACAGGGTTTCACGTTCAGAAAAAGACGATCATACAAACAATTAATTCAGATGTCCAGATGCAGGAAGTGAGAAAAGAAGTTTGCTCTGAAAATTTGACCGACTGGAAATTGTAAGACTTCCACAGAATGTTGGTTTAGTAATTAACGAAAATGAATGTAACCCTAATAGAATGACTTGTACCAACCACAATTATCATTGAAAAGGCTTTCAAACCACAATAGAAAATTATTATTATTATTATTATTATTATTATTATTATTATTATTATTATTATTATTATTATTATTATTATTATTATTATTATTATTATTATTATTATTATTATTTCCCACTAGTCGTAACCGGGGGTTCACTGAGGGCTGAATGACTGCAAATCTCTTTAGGTATCCTGTACTCTTCTGGGTATTCTGGCCGATCTTAACAGTGCAGTTGTTTGGAGGGTCTCGATTCTTCTTCTGATTTCCAATTCACACAAATTATTTTCCAGAGCTTTGGGAACCAATTACAATTGGTACAACTTTCACCTTCTTGTTCCCCAGTTTTATTATTATTATTATTATTATTATTATTATTATTGTTGTTGTTGTTGTTGTGGTGGTGGTAGTGGTGGTGGTAGCGGTGCCTTTGGAACAATCTGCAATGGTTTAGAAAAAAGACAAGAGGAATTAGAAATCAGGGGAAGAATCGAGAACATCCAGATAACAGCGTTCTTAACATCAGCTAGAATACTCAGACGAGTCCTGGAGACCTGAGAAGACTTGCTGCCTCTCAGATGAAAGTGAAAGACCATCAGCTAATGTTGTGGATGTTGTGCAGAGGACCTAGAGCGATGGACAATAAGAATGGATGGAAAGGAAGAGTCATGGAGATCCGTGCTGTCGGCACGATTTGTTGTTGTTGTTGATGCTGATGATGATGATGCATATGTATATGTGATATATATATATATATGTATATATATTATTATTATTATTATTATTATTATTATTGTTATTGTTGTTGTTGCTGTTATCATTATATGGAAAATTCCCAAGTCTAGTTATATTGTCATCCACATAGAATCTTGTTTTGCCGCATCAAAATGTGACAAAACAAGGAAGTCTGCTTCAGACTAGTATCGAAACCCGACCTATGTGTCTTACCACCTCGAATTTTACTATTATAAACATACTAAAGCACCGGGAGTGCTCTATCCGTTTTAAGATATATATATATATATATATATATATATATATATATATATATATATATATATATATATATATATAAGAATCTGTTAATAGAAATAATAGGGAAGTCTGAAGAACTCATAGTTTTATTTGTATTTAATATGTTAGGACAGATCGGGACATTGTAAACGTATAATCTAAATACTACAAACTAGTATCAGATTGCCAGAATTATTGGTAAATATTTGCAAGAATGCACAGGAATAATTACTAACACGGCATTAGTTTTCTGTTTGTAGAAAACTGACAAGTGCTCGAGATTGGTGCGCGAATATTCAATAAAATACAGGTAGTTCCTCCGTGTGCACGTTGGTATGAGGATGCGTTTGCGTGTTCACTCTGATCTGTATACCTTAGCAAAGGATGTAATGGAACATTTCGTCATTGGAATATTCGTCACAGATGAAATATTAATACTAACTACGTCACAGCTTACGTCACATATATTCTTATGCTATATACACCTAAAATTTAAGTAAGCAATTTTAAGAATTGTTTTTTAGTCTCATCCTCTTTTTTTTTTTTTACAGTAACAAGAAGTTAACTAAAAAGTTTACAAATAAATAAATACCTACGATTTTGTGTAAAATTGATGTGGAAAATATTCAAAATAATTGTTTCATTATTACATGCACGCAACATTTTATTTGAGAGGGACGGGGCTCAGTTTTCATTTCAAATTGTTTTTGATTTTTTTACTCCTTTAATAAATATGAGGATTTTACTTACTTATGATACAAACCCTCTGACATTGAATTTTTAACTCCCACCATCTCAGGCAATGTCAATTAAAAATTAAATTTTACGATGCCCGGAGGGTGTTTTCTGTTGCTAGTTAATACTAATCTTTATGCCTAATTGAGATCAAGTAACACGGAATACCCAGGTATTCTGTTTAGTGTAAGCATTGTGGGTAGGAGTCAGAACAAGAATAGAATAACAAATGGGGGCGGGGGGAAAGAAATGAAAGAAAATATTTAAAAAATATAATAAAGGCCAGTTTAGTTCAGTCGGTAAAGCCACCGTCTAGGAACCACATGGTGCCGTGTTCGATACCGGCCATCGACAAGTCAGAGCATGAGTAGCACACCTTGGATATGTGATGGTATGTGTAGTGCACTACCTCAGACACAAAAATATCACTGGTCTACCGCTGGTGAAAAAGGGGATAGACTCCCTCGCTGTCTCGATGACACCGACGATAGGCTAATCTACCGACTTATTAAATGAATAGATAGATAAAATATTAACATACACACACATACACACACACACACACACACACAACACACAATATATATAATGTGTGTGTGTGTGTGTGTGTGTGTGTGTGTGTGTCTGTCTGTCTGTCTACATATAGAGAGAGCGAGAGGGGGAGATAGATAGATAGATAGATAGATATGAACTGGCCTAGATAGATAAATATGAATATACCAATATTCATATGAAAATAATGATATCAATAGATAGATCTAGAAGGATATACATTGATAGATAGGAGAAATGTGAGGAGGTTAATCCGACAGTATGTGGAGAAAGGTAGACAAACACGGGATGTTATGGAAACTGGATGTTTATTGTCGACGATGCAACGTTTCGGTCTATTAGACTTTCTTCAGGACTTGGATATAGTTCTTGGTTCAATGATGGACATTCTCGAAATGGTGAAACAGGAGGTCGTCAGTAGGGGGAGGGGTGGTTGGGGTGGGTGGTGGATTTTTCTTCTCTCTAGATGGGGAGGGTCAGAATGGTGAATGGTGGTGGTACCGCAGGTGTTAGTCTAGAATATTGGATTGTGAGGATTGGTCAAGATAAATGTCAGTTTTTGTTTGTTTGTTTATATGTGTTGGGGAACTGGATTTGTCGTTATATGTGTAGTTGGTATGTTAGTGTGAGTTTGATAGATAGGTAGATATTTTTCATAACTTTAAGTATTTTATCTATTTATATATTTTTTCTTTATTTTACCAAATATGTCGTCCAAAATGTATTTTCAAACCATTTCAAACAGATCTATATGACCCATTGATATTATCGATACGCGATGAATGGACATGGGAGTAATGGCAATGAATCGGTAATTCCATATTCCCTATAGCCCCCAGGACTCCCCCCCCCCCCCGGATGCACTTTAATATCATATCCAATAAACACCCTTTTGGGGTCGGGAAGATGTCTTACTCCTACTGAAGAGTTTCAGTCGTAGTATTCTATGATCCGCTAACAGGGTGAATAGATTGATTGATATGAACAGAGATAGAAAGACAGACATATGGATAGATACAAATAGACTGAAATAGATAGACAGACAAACAGACAGACAGGTAGATAGATTGATAGATAGATTGATAGATAGATATGAACAGGCTGATATAAACAGATAAATACAAACAGAATGGGATAGATAGATTGATGGATATAAACAGGCTGAGATACATAGATAGATAGACAGATAGATAAATAGATAGATAGACAGACACAAAGAGACTGAAACATACTGACATACAGACATACAGACGTATAGATAGATACGAACAGACTGAGATCGATAGATAGATAGATAGATAGATAGAGAAATTGACAGATAGATAGATAGATAGATAGATAGATAGATAGATAGATAGACATAGAAATATACAGACATACAGATAGATAGATAGATATAGAAATAGACAGACAGACAGACAAACAGACAGATAGATAGATAGATAGATAGATAGATAGAGAAATGGATAGACAGATAGATAGATAGACAGATAGATAGAAAGATAGATAGATAGATAGACAGATAGATAGAAAGATAGATAGATAGATAGACAGATAGATAGATAGATAGATAGATAGATAGAATAAGCAGGAAATAAAATATTGGAGATTGATGAGTAAGAAAAAGAGTGAGTGTGTGAAAGAAGAAGAAAAAAGGGTGGGTGGGGTTAGGATGGAAATAGTAAATCAATAAAGGTGATTGAGAGAGTAAGAGAAGCGTTAGAGAACAATACGTTAAGTTCTCTGTTTAACTCCGGTGCCACCCCGCTTGGCATTTTTTTTCTTTCTTTCTTTAGAGCTGAAAAACCCCGTCTTTCAGTTTCTTTTCCTCTCACTTTCTTTGCCTCTCCCCTCCTCTTCCCTACCCTTTCCCTCACCCCTCCACAACTCAAACTCACACTCATCGCGTCCGTGAACGTCGTTTCGCCAGTGGCGGGACATCACATCAGTCTTGAGATACCAGATGGCGGGATCTTGAAAGGCACACGACCAGTGGGTTTAAGTTGCAGAAATCTGCTATCGAAGACACCTACCGACTTCACTCGTGGTCTAGGTGTGTGTGCGTGAGAGCGTGTGCACGCGAGTGTGTATTTGTGTGTACATTTTTTTTTATACATATATGTTTTCGGGCCTTGGTCTTTACATCAATCTTTTAATTCGTATGTGTATGTGTACTTCAGTTTCAAATGTACTTTAAGCTAATCACTATTCGATTAGCAAAAAAATCCTATTTGCTGATTGTGTTAATATTTCAATGTTTATTTCCATCATCATCCTCACAATATTATCTACATACAGAAAGGATGAAAGTAACTGTGAAAAACATCCTTGTAGCTAATGAATATTTGATTAACAATCAAGTATTCTGAATTTTGTTAATATTTCCATGTTTATTTCCATCATCCTCACAACATTATCTACATATAGAAAGGATGAAAGTAACTGTGAAAAACATCCTTGTAGCTAATCAATATTTGATTAACAATCAAGTCTCCTTGATTTTGTTAATATTTCAATGTTTATTTCCATCATCCTTACAATATTATCTACATACAGAAAGGATGAAAGCAACTGTGAAAAACATCCTTGTGGCTAATGAATATTTGATTAACAATCAAGTATTCTGAATTTTGTTAATATTTCAATGTTTATTTCCATCATCCTCACAACATTATCTACATATAGAAAGGATGAAAGTAACTGTGAAAAACATCCTTGTAGCTAATCAATATTTGATTAACAATCAAGTCTCCTTGATTTTGTTAATATTTCAATGTTTATTTCCATCATCCTCACAACATTATCTACATACAGAAAGGATGAAAGCAACTGTGAAAAACATCCTTGTAGCTAATCAATATTTGATTAACAATCAAGTCTCCTTGATTTTGTTAATATTTCAATGTTTATTTCCATCATCCTTACAATATTATCTACATACAGAAAGGATGAAAGCAACTGTGAAAAACATCCTTGTGGCTAATGAATATTTGATTAACAATCAAGTATTCTGAATTTTGTTAATATTTCAATGTTTATTTCCATCATCATCCTCACAATATTATCTACATACAGAAAGGATGAAACTGTGAAAAACATCCTTGTACTTAATGAATATTTGATTAACAATCAAGTCTCCTTGATTTTGTTAATATTTCAATGTTTATTTCCATCGTCATCAT
Organism: Doryteuthis pealeii; assembly: GCA_023376005.1. Taxonomy (NCBI): domain Eukaryota; kingdom Metazoa; phylum Mollusca; class Cephalopoda; order Myopsida; family Loliginidae; genus Doryteuthis; species Doryteuthis pealeii. Next base: position 46,906,036 of record CM042179.1, read on the forward strand.
AATATTATCTACATATAGAAAGGAGAAAGAGAACTGTGAAAAACAATCAAGTTTCTTATAGTAGTAGGATAAATATATATATATATATATATATATATATATATATATATATATATTATTCCTGTAGTCGTTTATGGTTTACGGTTGTTGTAGTGATGGTAGATGTTTTCATTCAATTGTGTGTGTTTCAAAAGACAGGATATAAGTTAAGTGTAAGGAAATGAATCCGACGGTAAAAGTGTGTGTTTTCATACCCTTTTATCTATACATATACCGTCGGATTCATTTCCTTACTCTTAACTTATATCCTGTCTTTGAAAACACACACAGTTGAACGAAAACATCTACCATCACTACAACAACCGTAAACTATGAACGACTACAGAAACATCAGAAAATACAAAAACTTATTCATTTCTGCATACTCCTTACAGAATAGAAGAATGTTTCTTAAGAACTGCATCTTCGATAAAGTCATACCAAGGAGCCTGCCCATATATATATATATATATATATATATATATATATATATATATATATATATATATATGATTGATACTTCCGTATCTAAGCGCGAATTGAAAAACCTTCAGTTTGAGTT
>CM042179.1:46911636-46914136 GCA_023376005.1 Doryteuthis pealeii
TGAATGAGTACACTTTATCAATTCTTTTATGAAAAGTTAATTTTCTTTTAAACCAAATATACGACCATTTTATTATTTCTAGGGGAACATTATACAACCAAAACTCAGTATTATTAGTGATCGCTGTACACAAAATTCGATTTAGATTTGTAAAACCGAAAGTACACAATCATATCCATCGATTTTATCGATCAACCTGTGTGTGTGTGTGTGTGTGTGTGTGTGTGTGTGTTTAATAACTGACATATTTTCATCTTAACGGACAGTTTTAAGTAATACGATCAACTGCCAATACTTTTAAATGTCTTTGATATTGTCAATCGGGAATTTCAGCAGATACATTCTACGACTTCCTGATGCTCGTAAGGTAGATGTGGATGTCTTTTCGCGGTAATATACAGCTAAAAAGAAATCTTCTCAACTTTCTCAATCACTTGGATAAGTATTTACTAAATCTTAGTTCCGAAAGAATATAGGTCTATTTTCTTTTATAGTGTGGTTATTCTGCTGGATGTGACATTTGACATTGAAATTTACATACTGGGTCGAACTTTGATTGCAGCATAAAAAATAATAATTTCTAGATAATAGAATATATATATATATGATAGATATATAGATAATATAGACAGATAGAGATAGAGAAGATAGATATAGATAGATAGATAGATATAGATAGAAGATATATAGATAGATAGATAGATAGATAGACTATATATATATATATATATATATATATATATATATATATATATATATATATATATATATATATATATATATAGAATATATAGATAGATAAATAGATATATAGATAGATAATGAAAATCGTGTGTTTTGTTTTCCTGTTTAGACCCAGATGACCACCAGGCCAGAAGAGACATACTCTTCCACATAAACTACATGTTGGAACTTCTCCACTTTGAATGTTGTATCATTCTTGACGTTATTTGCTAATTATGTTTCATCTTCCCTTTTCCCTTCTTTTTGAAAACAATTTAGATAATATGACATATCATAATCTTTGTACTGTTTACGCTATTAATAAACAATTAACGTTGTATCCATCAGCGTAATATCTATTTATACGACATATCTGCTAAGGAAGCCCGCAAATCTTGTCGGATTTTAAAAATGTATATTTGTCGTGAATGTAGTCGTAATAATAATAATAATAATAATAATAATAATAATAATAATAATAATAATAATAATAATAATAATAATAATAATAAAGCTGGTTGGGAGTTTAGACTGGAAGCACAAATAAAAAAAACTACAACAAACAATAATAATAAAAAGAATAAAATCTTTTTCCTTGGCTCCTTCCATCACTCATCATCACTCATCCTTTTATATTTCGCATCTTTCAACCCCGCCAAGTCCCCCCCCCCGTTTTTTTTTCTTTTCTTTTTCTAATCAACGAATGTCGCCAGTCTGTTGACCGACTCTCTATCACCAATCGGGATCCGTGATTTTTTCCGAAAATTCTAATCAACGACACCATCGAACCTCCTCTTTTCACTGTCTCGATTCATCCGATGAAGCAAAATCTTAAACGTTGTTGAGGAGTGAGAGAGGAGGGTTAGAGTGTGTGTGGGGGGTAACGTTGAGAAGGAGAAGTGAGGATGGAAAGGGGTGTGATAGGAGGGGGAGGGGGTACGAACGCACCATTTTTCAGCTCTTTTGCGATTGTAAAAAGAAACCTAATTTTTAGCTTATCACTTGATCATCAATAAATCCGCGGCCGAACGAAAATGCGTGCAATACGGTCGACTTAGCGTCCAATGCATTGCTTAGCACGATGCTAATGATGAGGGAGGAATGATGAGTAGGAGGATAAGGAGGAAGAGGGGTTGAGAAGGAGGGTGATAATGATGGTGATGATGATGATAATGAATATGATGATGATGATGATGAGAGGAGGAGGATAAGGAGGAAGAGGGGTGGAGGAGGAGGGTGATAATGATGGTGATGATGATGATATGAATATGATGATGGATGAGGAGGAGGAGGAGGATAAGGAGGAGGGTGGAGAGGAGGGTGATAATGATGGTGATGATGATGATAATGAATATGATGATGATGATGATGAAGGAGGGAGGAGGAGGATAAGGAGGAAGAGGAGGTGGAGGAGGAGGGTGATAATGATGGTGATGATGATGATGATGATGATGATGATGATGATGGAGAGAGGAGGAGGAGGATAAGGAGGAAGAGGGGTTGAGAAGGAGGGTGATAATGATGGTGATGATGATGATGATGATGAGGATTGATGATGATGATGATGATGATGATAAGGATATGATGATGATGATGAGGAGGAGGAGGATAAGGAGAAAGAGAGGGTTGATGAGAGGGTGATGATGATGATGATGATGATGATGAGTAGGAGGATAAGGAGGATGAGTAGAACGAAGAGGAAGAGGAGCAGGAGGAGGAGGATAGAGGAAGAGGAATATGAGGTTGGTGATGATGATGATAAGGAGGAGGTGTTTGA
>CM042179.1:46919136-46971636 GCA_023376005.1 Doryteuthis pealeii
TTCAGACCCTTGAGGACGCGTGTGTTTTACAGCGGAGAAACAGATACATTCAAACCACGTGTTCCTTTGTCTACTTTCTTTCATTCTCTGGTCCGAATCGCTTTAAAGACTGGCCATTATGCTGGTATATGTCGAAGAAAGAGAGAGCAGTGTATATAAGCCAGAGGTGATGGCTATTATACCATAATGCCAGTTAATCATGAAGTTGCTCATATTGTGCTGAGAGATGCTGGAACGTTTAATTAAATACGCTGTCATGTCAGTGAGCAGCGTTTCTCTCATGAATATAAACAGCTACATCAGCAACGGAATCAAGAATAAGGGCAATGAAGTAACTCACGTTAACACTTTGATCCGAGACACATAACAAAATGATACTAGAATCTATTTAAAGGCAAATATACTATAATCTATTTGAAGGCAGAACTGTCTGGCTACAACACTTTGATCTGAGTTAGGTCAGACATAGATCAGACAGACTGATACTTCACTTTGATCGAGGCACATAGCAAAATGATACTAGAATCTATTTAAGGCAAATATACTATAATCTATTTAAGGCAGAACTGTCTGGCTACAACACTTTGATCTGGTTAGGTCAGACATAGATCAGAGATAGATCAGACTGATACTTCACTTTGATCCGAGGCACATAGCAAAATGATACTAGAATCTATTTAAAGGCAAATATACTATAATCTATTTGAAGGCAGAACTGTCTGGCTACAACACTTTGATCTGAGTTAGGTCAGACATAGATCAGACTGATACTTCACTATGATCCGAGGCACATAGCAAAATGATACTAGAATCTATTTAAAGGCAAATATACTATAATCTACTAAAGGCAGATATATTTGGGTGCATCACTTTGATCTGTGTTAAGTCAGACATAGATCAGAGATAGATCACACTAATACTTCACTTTGATCCGAGTTAGATCAGATATAGCTCAAAGATAGATCGCACTGATATTTGAATGCAGAACTGTCCGTGTGTGATCTGAGACAGATCAGATACAGATCATACTGATACTTCACTTTGATCCTAGGGACATAGCAAAGATGCTACATTCTGATTGGAGGCAGAAATATCAGGGTGCGACACTTTGTTCCGAAGCAGATCAGAAACAGAACAGACGGGTACTTTACTTTGATCCGGCAAAAAGCTACTACTACAATCTAACGGAAGCCAGAAATAACACTTTGATCACAGACATTGTTTGTCTACATTTCTCCACACACACACTCACACACATATTTTTTGTTACATTAGGGTCGGTTTAGCTCAGTAGAGCATCCGCCTAGAACCACAAGATTCCTGGTTCGATACCGGCCCTTGAGTATGAGTACCACAGGGATCTGTGTGGTAAAGTAAGGAGCTGATGGTAGGTGTGGCGCTCCATCTCAGAAGCTAAAACAATCGCCATGGTATAGCTCTAGTGAAAAAGGGATAGATTCCCTCGCTGTCTGGCTGATACCAACTTTAGGCCATTCCGAAGCTTTACTTATATATATATATATATTATATATATATTATATATATATATATATATACAGGATGCCCAGAAGTCGCGCACCATGTATGAAATACATATAAAAAGTATAAAAAGACATATGAATATCAATTTTATTCATCAAAATCATAATAGATGCTCAAATTGTTCACCCTCTCCATTGATACATACATCAATTCTCACGATGCACTTTGTACGGATGAAATTTCTGTGTCTTAAGAATACGATGTACTGATGATTTGCTAATCATAAGCTCCTGGCTTATTTTCTTTACTGATTTCACGGGGCTTCTAGCAACATTCGCCAAAACCATAGTTTATGTTGCTTCATCAGTTTCACTCTTTCGTTGACCACATCTCTCGCGGTCAGCAACTGAGCCAGTTTCATGGAAACGTTGAATAATATTAATACTAATATCTATTTAACCCTTCAATTTAATTCGACCCGATTACGACATGAAGGCTCTGCGTTCGACAAGAAACACCGAAAGAAGGACCAAAGGGCACATCTACCGAAATCTTGTGTATATCTATCTATCAATAATGGAGATTCGCTTCCGCTTTGTGTCTGTAACAAAAATTACATTACCCAAAATCGTCATAACATAGAATAAATACACTCAAAATTTGAACATGCAACATTAGACAGTCCTCATTGTTTTTTTTAAAACAAGTTTTAATAAATACATGACTGGTATTATATATCTATATATAGTTTGTTTTATTTTAATACATATTTAAAGTTTACATTTCAAATTGTTTTTTTTTTTTATCCTTTAATGAATTTGATAATTTTACTTACTTAGGGTACAAACTCGCTGACATTGAATTTTTTACTCCCACCCCTCAGGCAATATGTTTCAAAAATCTATTTTTACATCGCCCGGGTGGTGTTTTTTATTTTTATTTTAGTAACAATAAAGTTGAGGATAACGTTCCAAACAATCTATTAAAAATCAAGTCATCAAGTCTAATATAAAAAAAAACCCCAAACAAATAGAGATGTGTTGCATCAGTTCCACAAGAAACGCCTGAAGAAGGCTGGAGGGTACATCGGCCAAAACATTGTGTATATAACAACAAAGATGAGGACAACAGCCCAAAAAATCTAAATGATACAAATAATTATGCCTTATCTAAAAAATTCTGACAAATAATGATCTCAACTAGTTTCGACTTTATTTTCGAGTTTATTGTCAGAGAAAATGTGTTTGTGGAAAAAAGTGTGTTTTTGTTTAAGTTGAAATAATTGCTTTTAAAAAGTTTATTTACTATCAGAAAAGAAACGAACAATTTTACTGATGACTTAGCATATTCATAGAATAAAAACTATTTTCTGATATTCAAGTGTCTTCAACTGACCTTTATATATCTCTTGTCAAATGTTTTAAGAGCTGCTATAAGAGAAGCAACGAAAAATGAACTGGTGATTTGCATATCCATTTGTTGAATTAAATTAATATTTTCTGCTTTCCAACTATCTTCAACTGATTTTGATATATCTGTTGTCGGGAAACCTGGAAAATGAGCTCTACACATGGGAGGAGGTATATGTCAAGCCTGGGAGAGGTGTGTTTCAATTCAGCTATGACTATCTTGTCAGTTTATTTATCTATGTTGATGTTTATGTATAACCCCAAACCTGTCCATCCTTTTTCAAATAAGCACAATTCGGTTTTATGTTAAATCCATTTAAAAAATTACCAAGCCAAGATTAAAGAGCTCAGTCTGCCCTACTATTTACCCATAGTTGAAGGGACCCCAGTGGGATGCATACCTTTCCTAAAGGTATTAGCATTATGTGAAATGCAAAGACCCTAGTCCAGGATTTTAACTCGGGTCGATTATTCCATTTCCTGCGATTTTAACCATTACATCACTCACCTCCAAACGCTGTGTATATAAAAATCTTTTTTTTTTAAATTTCAGGAATATCTTTTAAAGAACAAAGATGCTTATTTCATTGATAATGGTCAGTATCTCTCTCAGTTCATTAGAACATTTAGTTTATCATTAGCTGTAGATTGAAGATTGGACTTGGTATTGGTAAGTTTAATGCCATTTCCGCCCTGTCGACTGGGGTGTTAGAATGCACCGACTGCACCTCTGCAAGGGTAAGACTCCCCCAACGGGGCCACCTGTTGGCCGTGGGTGGCGACCCGTGATGCTTAAGGATAGAGCCCAGGTGGATGAGCAGTTCATGACTTGCAATACTCCACTTTGGCCCTATCTTGGGCTAGACGGGCGGTCGGAGAGGCCCCCTCCGATCAATCGGCTGGTCACCTCAAGCCCTAGCACCTATATGATTGCCCTAACCCTATTGCCCTTATGACAAGCCCCAAACCCTTTTTATCATATGAGTGCTAGAAGGCGGTGACTGAGGGTCTAGATGTCCTGGGAATGACGTTAAACTCTATCTGATGATGAGGTTCCAGTTCTGGAGGTTTGGGGAATGTGAAGCACCCCTTCATCACCATTGCTCCCTGGTCCACTCTGACCCGGAGTGGTAGTACCTGTTAGGGTCCCATCTATGGGTTAAATAGAAAAATGTATTTAAAAAAAAATTGTATTATCCATTAAGAATTGATTTATTTCAACACTTTATCGGCATTAAATGACCCACTGAGGTTGATATGCCGTAAAACAAAACAAACCAAACCAAATCAAATCGACCAGATGGTTTGCCTTGTAGATTGAAGATTGGACTTGGTATTGGTAAATCCAATGTCATTTCTCTTTAAATATATTCTGCTTTTTATAATTGAAGACGTTATATCCATTTATTCGTATGTTTGACTTGGCCAGGCGATACCTTTATAAAGGGATCATTAAATTTATTAATGAGTAAAATCCTTTGTTAAGGTGGAAACTCCTGACAAGATTGATGTGACTTGAAGTAGACTAGCATCGTTTGTGTAATTTTACCTACTACAATTGGTATCATTTTCACCCTCGTATTCCACAGCTTTTTTTCTTGCAAGGTCCAGATATTTATCTATCTTTTCGTTTTCCTTCATTTTCACCCTGTAACCTGCTGGTAAAATAACATCCTACCAGGTGTAATGTTTAGCAAGCTAGTCTCGCAGATCCATCAATGCCCCATACTTGCATCTTGTGTCACGTCTTACTTGTGGTAAATGGGTTAGGTAAATACCTACATTTGGTGTTCCATCGTGTTGTAAAGGTTAGCGAGCTAGTCTCGCAGCTCCATTAATGCCCCATTGCTATCTTGTGTCACATCCCACTTGTGGCAAACAGGTTAGGTAAATAACTACATTTGGTGTTCCATCGTGTTGTAAAGGTTAGCAACCTAGTCTTGCAGATCCATTACTACTGAATAGTGAGTTCGATCCACACTGAATGCCCCATACTCGCGACCTTGTATCACGACCTACTCTTCGCAAACGAGTTGGGTAAAGACCTACATTTGGTTTCCCTTCGTGGTGTTTTGGTTAGCAAGCTATTCCCGCAGATCCATTACAACTGAAAAGCGAGATCGATCCTCGATGGATGGGTGATGGACGGGTAGACATATTCCGCATGAGTGGCCACCCAGAAGCCCTGATTTAACATCCTGTGACTTTTTTCTTTGGGTTTGCTTAAAGGAGCAAATCTACTCTTTGAAACCAACGACGTTGATTCTGTGTCAATGCTATTCAAATCTTTCTCTCCTTCTCTCTCTCTCTCTCTCCTCTCTCTCTCTCTCTATATATTATATATATATATATATATATATATATATATATATATATATGGAAGTACGATGAGTAAATTAATCCGACAGAATGTGTAGAAAATTTTTAAAGAAAACAAACACAGGATGTCATGATCAATGGAAACTCTTTATGTCGATTCTTAAGTATTTCGTTTTTTTTTAAATTAAAACCTTCTTCGGATTATAACCTTTTAACATACACTGAACATCTTTCATCTTTTACTCATACAAATATTCAATGTCCCAAAGAAGGTTTTAATTTAAAAAATAAACAAAAAAAAAAACGAAATACTTAAGTATCGACATAAAGAATTTCCATTGTGCATGACATCCTGTGTTTGTTGTCTTTTAAAATTTTCTCCATATATATATATATATATATATATATATATTGGGAGAATATGTGCTTAATTGGAGTCGTACCTAATTTTGAAAATTAATTAATTAATAATTAATTAATTAGGCGGGAAAGCCTATTTAAATGTATGGCTAAACAAATCGAGAAAAATCAATCTTTGTATGTACATTTCGGCCTATTAGGCCTCATCAGCAGAGTTATAGATAGGAAGACCGCCCTGTGCGTGATTTGAAACCGGACTGTCAAGCTGACAGGCGGGTAAAAGCCATATCCAAACACATCGTGTTTACATACTTATCATATATATATATATATATATATATATATATATAATATATATATATATATATATATATATTATGGGACTACTCTTACTCAAGTTTCATATATATTTGGTGATCCTCGGACGAGTGAATAGTAAAAAAAAGAAATAGAAAAAACTTTTACTATTCAGCCATCTAAAGTTTGCCTAATACCCATGAAACTTGAATAACGGTAATATAGTCCCATAGTCTTGTATTTGAGGTTTTAAACGTGCTCTGCTAATTTAGCAGTGAGCACTTTTGTATGCAAAAACTTTTCATATTTACTATCTTTCATAATATTGTATCATATCATATCATATTATATATATGTGTGTGTATATATATTATATCATATCATATTATATATAAGTGTGTGTGAAGAGATAGACGTGAATCCAACGGTATGTAGTATATTAAGAAAATTGAAAAAAAAAACACAGGTTTAAATAAGTTGAGTGGTAAGTTTATTAGCCTATGCTGCAGTGTTTCGATCTATTAATTAAATCACCTTCAGGGTATTTGTTGGTATAAGGAAGATGATAAAAAATTTTTATCACAGAATAACGAGAAAAGCAAGTGATAGTCCTTGTTTATCAGTCTGTTCAAAATTTGAAGTCTGAAGAGTGGACGCTGAAAAGCTGGACGGTTTGAAATATGACGTCAAATATTGTCTTTTACGGTGTGAGTATGAGAGTGTGTGAGTGTGTGTATCGAAAAAAGGCACTGTGCATTTTTAGGTGTTTTGTGTGTGTGGTTGCGCATGTGTGTATAAATCTTTTGCGATAAACGATATCGAAGCAAACCTCAAGGTTATATATATGTGTGTGTGTGTGTATATATATTATAATATATCATATTATATATATATATAGATATACTGCGTCCCATATGCACAAAAATGTAAAAGGACGCAGTAAAATCGTATCCATTGCGTCCTAGTGTTTTTCTTATTTCTTCCCTCACCATTCCAAGCTAAGTGTAAATACATTTCAATAGTTTCTTAGAAAGTAATAACACAGGATAGGTTACAAGGTAGGAGTTAGATGGCTTTAGTTGGGACGCATAAATCTTCCCTGGGATTCATTCAAAGCAAATATGTGCATCCCAGGACGCACTAAATCAAAAAGCTATCTGCCTCACCGCATATATATATATATTATATATATATATATATATATATATATATATATATATGAAGAGATATGTAAAGAGTGAAAGATAAATATAGAGAGTAAGAGCTAAATAAAGAGTTTAAGATGAATGAATATACACGGTAGTAGATAGCTAGATAGAATAAATAGATAAACATGAAAAACCAGTGAGGCGTAAGCGGTCTTTGTGTATGTATAAATAAATTACCCAGTAAAGTATGAAGAAAATAAAGGAGACTATGTTTAAAAAATACATATTTGTTGATTTATTGTGTAACTTAAGTCGTTTTTTTAATGTGATTACAACGCAGACTTATTGACGTGTCTACACACATACAAACTGACAACCAGACGAATATACAGGCACAGACACACACAGACACACAGACACAGACACACAGACACAGACACAGACACACACACACACACACACACACACACACACATACATACATTAACACATAATCATCTGTATTTGTATGTGGGTGATTGTGTGTGCTGGGACACACATATACATATTCATTACACCACAGACTTACTAACAAGCTTACACATATACAAACACACAAATATACACGCCCACACAAACACACACATGCATGCACACACACATTTGTGTTTGTGTGTGTGTGTTCGTGTGTGCTGGGATATACATATATATATTCATTAAACCACAGACTTATTGATGAGCCTATACACATACAAACACACAAAAATACGCCCACATATACACACTCATACACGTACATACACATATACACACACACATTTATGTTTGTGTGTGGGTGTTTGTGTGTCCTGGGACACCACAGACATACTGACGAGCCTACACACATACAAACACACACATACACACGCCCACATACACACACATACACGCACCCACCCACACACGCACATTTCACCACATACTTATTGATGAGCCTACACACATACAAACTCACGAAAATACGCATACACATACACACTCATACACGTATACGCATACACATACACACATATCAATGTGTATGTGTGTGGGTGTTTTGTGTTTGCTGGTACATATACATATTCATAACATCATCTACTTATGGACGAGCCTACACACATATAAACACACAAATAAACAAATACACACGTCCCCGAACCCACGTACACACACACACACACACACACACACACACACACACATATATATATATATATATATATATATATATATTAATAAACATAATGCAGTATAGAGCACATATTGAAATACACAGATACGCACACACCCATGTATATCTATCTATTCATATAACACACGTGTGATCGGCTGCAACTAATCGGTACCTCGATTAATTCAGCGGGTTTAACCCTGAAGATCCTTATGGTAAAACTCGAGTAGGTTTCTATTGTATCCATTTCTTTAATAAATTTGCTCTACTTCGTATTGAGTACTTTGTATTTGTTATATCGCTAACTTAACCCCTGGATTTTGCACCTCCAACGATCGTACCCATTTTCACCGGTAAGCCACCTTTTATCTTTATAAATATATATATATATATATATGTGTGTGTGTGTGTGTCTGTGCGCGTGTTTGTGCGTGTGTATCTGTGTGTGAGTGTTTGTGTGTGCTTGGACGTACATACATATAAAAACATGAAAATATCTAAATGAATGCCAAAATCTATTTTTTCCAAGAAAGTGTTTACTGAAAAAAGAAAAGTAATAACACAAAGATATTTTTTTAGATAACTTATTTTATTTTCTCTAAAATTTCTTTTTTCCATTTATTCTTTGGTTTTAGGTTTTTTTTGTCTTTTTTTTTCTTTCTTGTTGTTGTTGCTGTTTTTATCCTGTTTTCTTTTCTCTTTTCGTATTTTACATCTTTTCTTTTTTTTTGTTTTTGCATCTGATTTTTCAAAGCTGCAAGATAAATAGTCAAGTTGAATAGAAAAGAAAAAAACAAAAAAACAATAAAAAAAAAAAAAAAAAAAAACAATTAAAAATACAAAATGACAAATGACTGATAAATCGAACATATTGACCAACATTACCAAAAATCTTGATGAAGTAAACATATATATATATATATATATATATATATATATATATATATATATATATTGATAAAAAAATCTTGATGAAGTAAAAATGGTATCATTTTTTCAAACTTTAATTAAAACAGAAACACAGCTTATTATACTCATACACATACACACACAGACACACACACAAACACACACACTCACACACATATATTTCTCTCTCTCTCTCTCTCTCTCTCTCTCCTCTCTCTCTCTCTCTCTCTCTCTGTCTCTCTCTTTCTGTATATATATATATATATATATATATATATATATGAGAAGAAAATATTTTAAAAATATAACAAACACAGGATGTTATGATCAGTGGAAACAATTTTATATGTCAATACTTAAGCATTTCGTTAAGTGAATAGTGAATGTGGGAATATGATGTTATTAACCGTTAATTTTTATATGCGCGTTTGTTTACGAAAGCCAATGACGTGATCAATGCATGTGCAAAAATGGAAGGTGAAGATCATATGATGACGTATGCATTAACGTGAATAGGCGGAGAACGAAAAGTTAACAAAAATATGACGTATTTCATATGGAATATTAATGTTAGAAAAATAAGAAGATTAAAACAGTATATATATATATATATATATATATATATATATATATATATATATATATATATATATATATATTATATATATATATCAAGTATGGTGCATCCAGCGAGGATGGTAATCCCTATTCAGTAGTAATGGATGTGCGAGATTAGATTGCTGACCATTATACCAAAATGTGACGCCGAGGAGTATACGGTCTGATATTACTAGAAATAAATTCTCATTATCTGTAATAACGCTCACATACACTTCATCATTATGAAGGGATGCTGACAGCACGGATTCCCCTGACACTCTGTCTCTGTCTATTTCTCTTTTTCTCTTTTTTCTGTTCTCTCTCTCTCTCTCTCTTTCACACTCTCTCTCTCTCTTTCACTCTCTCTCTCTCTCTCTCTCTCTCTCTCTCTCTCTCTCTCTCTCTCTCTTTCACTCTCTCTCGGCATTCGTTCCTATAGGTCACCGTTCTTGATAACTCCTCTAAATGACATCCAGTGTCCACACAGAGCTGATTAATGTATATGGTGATGAATATATATGATGAATGTTTATGGTGATCGGCTAACACTGGTAAATCCAAGTGTATGATTCAATTGGAGAACGTCGTTTATGAGTTCGTCTTTACTTCCCTAGAAGTAGCCAGTATGTTTGGATGGTTTGATAAAACATATAATCGTATTAAATAATTATGCATTCTATATTAACAGATGTTAGGCGTACAATTTCCAGAGTGATTTATTACTTAGTTCATGACACAAACTAAAGTTTGAAATACACACACACACACACACACACACACACACATATATATATATATATATATATATATAGAGAGAGAGAGAGAGAGACGCACACACACATACAGAGAGAGAGACAGAGAAAGAGAAAGAGATGGAGACAGAGAGAGAGAGAGAGAAGAGAGAGAGAGAGAGAGAGAGAGAGATTCACACACACGCATACATATATACAGCGAGAGAGAGAGAGATGCACACACACACACACACACACACACATACAACGGAGAGAGAGAGAGAGAGAGAGAGAGAGAGAGAGAGGAGAGACGCACACAACCACGCTGTCGACTTGGGCTATACAATACACTTCAGTAGAGAGATCGGACCACCACACAATAGGTCTACCTTGTTGGTCGTGGATGGCGACCCGTGATGCTTAAAGACGGAATCCTGGTAACTGAGCAGTCCATGACTTACGTACAACTCTCCACTTTGGCTCCTACTTAGGCTATTTGGGTGGTTAGAGAGATCTCCTCCGATCTAGCGGCCGGTCACATCAAGCCGTATCACGTATATGATTGCCCCGATCATATTGCTCTTATGTCAACCCCTAACACTTTTTATACAGATGTGCTAGAATGCGGTGGCTAAGGGTCTTAGTGTACTGACTATGGAATCAAACTGCACCTAGGGGTGAAGTTCCATCTCTGGAGCTCTGGGGAGTGTGGAGTACCCATTTATTGCCATTACTCCCATGTCCACTCTGACTCGAAGTGATAATAACTGTAATGGGTTAAATAAATTTAAAAAATGAGTTCTAAAAATTTTTTTTAAAATGACTTTTAAAAAGTTGTTGAATACCCAACAAGAATGAATAAAGCCAAAACGTCTACGGCTTACCGTAAATACCGACCAACCAACGAACCAACCAGCCAAGTCACACACGAACGGTCGTCCCACGAAAAGTGCTCCATAGGAAAAGAAATGCTAAATCCTAAGCGAGCTTCACAGAACTTTTAACCCAACCTTATTCAATCCACTAGGGTAGACTTTTCTCATTCCATTAAACATAACCAGGTACAAGTGTTAAGCTATGTTAAGTATTTTATGTTATTATCACCCATGATCAGGATTGAACCTGCAACCTACAGATGATTGTCACTTAGTGATGCTGATAACTTTTTGATTTAGTGCGTCCTGAGATGCACATGTTTGCTTTGAACGGGTCCCCGGGAAATTTGATGGGTCTCAACTTAAGTTTCTTAATAAATTGTAAGGTTTTTGTTTATGATCTGGGGAAACAACTAAAGCCATCTAACTCCTACCTTCTAACCTATCCTATGAAATTCATTTCTAAGAAACTATTGAAATCTATTTATAGTTAGCTTGAAAAAGTTAATGAAGAAAAAAGAAAAACACTAGGACGCATGGATATGATTTTACTGCGTCCTTTTAGATTTTTATGCATCAGAGACGCAGAATGCGTACCTATCAGCATCTCTGAGTATTTTATGTTATAGATTATTATAATTATACATTAAATTTAGACAACCCACGATTAATAGAATTAATTGTGAAATCGGTTATGATATTCTCAAATGTTTTAAATAAATAGAATAATTTTTTATTCTAAATCACGTTTGTTAAGCTGTGGTAATTATTCTATGTTATAGCCCTTGGCCAAGATTGAACCTGCAGCCCAGAGATGACTGTCACTTAAAACTGTATTAACCCAGCACCTATAACCATTGCGCCATGTCTCTAGTTGGACACATGGCGCAACGGTTATAGGTGTCGGCTTAATAACCCAGAAGTTCAATTGGTATCCAGCAAGTTAGCCACACCTAAAGAGGCACTTATACACACACACACACACACACAAACAAAAAAAAACAACATTATATTATCAAATTGTTGAAGTCTGCACGTAATAGCCCATATAAAAGTAAGTAAAGTCGTCGGGGCGGCCTAAAGTCGGTATCAGCCAATCAGCGAGGGAGTCTATCCCCTTTTCACTTGCGCTAGACCAAGGAGATTATTTTAGCGTCTGAGGTGGAGCGCCACACCTACCGTCAGCTCCTTACTTTACCGCACAGATCCCTGTGCTACTCATACGATGAGTTGGCGAGGACCGGTATCGAACTAGGAACCTTGTGGTTTCTAGCCGTACGCTCTACCGACTGAGCTAACCCGGCCCATATATTTGTAGATTTTTTAAACAACTATCTATAAAAAGATAAGTCATTGTTAGAGTATTCATTTCCTTAAATGTGTGGTTTCAAGTTCATTAATGCGAGTTCATCATACCTAGTCCTGCCCTGTCGGCTGGGGCGTTAAAATGCACCGACTGCACCTCTGCAGAGGGGTAAGACTCCCCCAATGGGGCCCCCTGTTGGCCGTGGGTGGCGACCCGTGATGCTTAAGGATAGAGCCCAGGTAGATGAGCAGTTCATTACATGCAATACTCCACTTTGGCCCTATCTTGGGCTAGACGGGAGGTCGGAGAGGCCCCCCGATCAATCGCGCACCGTCAAGCCCTAGCACCTATATGATTTTCCCAACCCTATTGCCCTTAAATCCCCTTTTTATCATATGGGTGCTAGAAGGTGGTGGCTGTGGTCTACATGTCCTGGGAATGACGTAAAACTCTATCTGATGGTGAGGGTTTTGGAGGGGAATGTGAAGCACCCCTTCATCACCATTGCTCCCTGGTCCACTCTGATCCGGAGTGGTAGTACCTGTTAGGGTCCCATCTATGGGTTAAATAGAAAAGTGTATTTATAAAAAAAATTGTATTATCCATTAAGAATTGATTTATTTCAAAACTTTATCGGCATTAAATGATCCAATGAGGTTGATATGCCGTAAAACAAAACAAACCAAACCATCATACCTAGTCCTGAACCGGGCTTGGTATTATTTTCTTAAAAGCGGTTGATAGTGAGTTCTTTATTTAAAGTCCTTGAATATCTACTATTTATTTATTGTTTTATTTTATTTTATCTTCCTCTCCACAGTTTAAATTAGTCTATTTATCGCCATTTCTTCAATAGATGTCAACTCGCTTAGTATCGGCTCATTATGGGTGCTGTATATAAGACCTATCGATTGACAAATAGCGTCATTTTGGACAAGCAGCTAATTTATTTCTTTCAGTTTTGCTACTGCACCCTGTCTTATTCTCGGGTCCCTTACATGA
Organism: Doryteuthis pealeii; assembly: GCA_023376005.1. Classification (NCBI taxonomy): domain Eukaryota; kingdom Metazoa; phylum Mollusca; class Cephalopoda; order Myopsida; family Loliginidae; genus Doryteuthis; species Doryteuthis pealeii. Next base: position 46,932,743 of record CM042179.1, read on the forward strand.
CCCCCCTCACCTTTTCTTTTGTCAAGGGATCACCTTTCAAAGAAACATTCATTTATTTATTTTCTCTATTCCCTCATTTCATTCTTCTTCTTCTTCTTCTTCTTCTTCTTCTTCTTCTTCTTCTTCTTCTTCTTCTTCTTCTCTTCTTCTTCATTCTCCTCCTACTCCTACTCCTACTCTTTCTTTCTCTTCTTCTTCTTCTTCTTCTTCTTCTTCTTCTTCTTCTTCTTCTTCTTCTTCTTCTCCTCTCTCCTACTTACTCTTCTTCTTCTTCTTCTTCTTCTTCTTCTTCTTCTTCTTCTTCTTCTTCTTCTTCTTCTTCTTCTTCTTCTTCCTTCTTCTTTTCTTTCCTTCTCCTCCTCCTCCTCCTCTTTCTTCTTCTTCTTCTTCTTCTCTTCTTCTTCTTCTTTTTCTTTTTTTCTTTTTCTTTCTTTCTTTCTTTTTATTAACCTTCTGTTATTAAATAGAAGATGTGAAAAGAAACCACCTAATTTGTTAAATTTGAAGTGTTGGTGGTATGGTCAGCTCATCAAATATCCAGAGAGTCTGCACCGGTCAATGATTCTTAATCACAATTTCTTATTTCCCCTCCTTCCTATATTGTCTTCTTAGCAATCTCTCTCACTTAACACTTCCTACTTTCACTTTTTCTTTTCCCTTGTGGTACTCCGTATCCGTCGTTCCATTGTGTGTTTTCCTCTTTCTCGTATATTTCCTGGAAATCTCTAGGATTTCCTTTAACGCCAATCACTCTAACCCCCACCACACACACACCCTCGTCAATCCTCCTTCTGTTCCCTGGTTATTTCTCAACCCCCGATATCATATTCCCTACTTCGCGCGAACCAACAATTACTTTCATTTTCACTTTCGCTTTTGTCTTCTTCTCGGCGTCTGTTTTCCTTCATGCTTTATACGTTATTCTTTCTCTCTGTCTTCTATCTCCTCTGTTTTAGTGATTACCTCCTACGTGTAAATTTTCACCTCATATTACTCTGCTTTCTTCTTCTTCTTCTTCTTCTTCTTCTTCTTCTTCTTCTTCTTCTTCTTCTTCTTCTTCTTCTTCTTCTTCATTCACTTTACCTTTTCCTTTTTTTTTTATTTCTTATTTTATCCTGTCACTCGCACTTATAGTCTCGATTATCTTTCCCCTTTTTTCCAATCCTTTTAATTCTTGTTGCTCCTTTCTTTTTTCCATTCTTCTTAGCTTTCTCTTTTTTTCCACCTTTCTGTTCCTAATAATCTTCCTTTCATCTTATTAATTGGATATGAATAATTTATACGAATTTTTGCGATCAATTTACTTTTTCAATTCTCTTACCTTTTATCCATATCTATTCGCGTTTTCCTTCCACGTGGTTTATCTTTCCGGTTTCTCTCAAGTACAGGTGTGTGTGTGTGTGTGTGTGTGTGTGGTGTGTGTGTGTATGTGTGTATATGTGTGCGTATGTGTTTGTGCGTCTGTGTCTTTGTGTGTGTATGTGTCTTTGTGTGTGTATGTGTGTGTATATGTGTGCGTGTATGTATGTGTGTGTGTATGTGTGTGCATCTGTGTCTTTGTGTGTGTATGTGTGTGTGTGTGCCTGTGTCTTTGTGTGTGCATGTATGTGTGCATGTATGTGTGTGTGTGTGGGTGTCTTTGTGTGTGTATGTATGCGTGCATGTATGTGTCTGTGTCCTTCCACGTGGTTTTTATCTTTCGGGTTTCTCTCAAGTACAGGTGTGTGTGTGTGTGTGTATGTGTGCGCCTGTGTCTTTGTATGTGTGTGTGTGTGTATGTGTCTTTGTGTGTGTATATATGTGTGCATGTCTGTGTCTGTGTCTGTGTATAGACGTGCTTGACGGTTCAAGAAAATGAATTAAGACAGTTGAAAGAAAGAAAGAAAGAAAGGAAGAAAGAAAGAAAGGAAGGAAGAAAGAAAAAAAGAAAGAAAGAAAGAAAGCAAAATAGAAAGAAAGAAAGAAAGAAAGAAAGAATGGAAGGACGAAAGGAAGAAAGGAAAGGAAGAAGAAAGAAAGAAAGAAAGAAAGAAAGGAAAAAAGAAAGAATGAAGAAAGAAAAAAAAAAAAGAAAGAAAGAAAGAAAAGGAAAAGAAGAAAAAAAAAGAAAGAAAGAAAGAAAGGAAGAAAGAAAGAAAGAGAAAAAAAAAGAAAGAAAAAAAGAAAGAAAAGGAAGAAAGAAAAAAAAGAAAGAAAGAAAGAAAGAAAAAAAGAAAAGAAAAAAAAGAAAAGGAAGAAAGAAAGAAAGAAAGAAAGAAAGAAAGAAGAAAGAAAAGGAAGAGAAAAAAAGAAGAAAAAAGAAAGAAAGGAAGAAGAAAAAAGAAAGAAAAAAAGAAAGAAAGAAAGAAAGAAAGAAGAAAGAAAAAGAAAGAAAGGAAAAGAAGAAAAAAAAGAAAGAAAGAAGAAAGGAAGAAAGAAAAGAAAAAAAAGAAAGAAAGAAAGAAGGAAGAAAGAAAAAAAAGAAAGAAAAAAAGAAAAAGAAAGAAAGAAAGAAAGAAAGAAAGAAAGAAAGAAAGAAAGAAAGAAAGAAAGAAATGAGGAGAGATAAATCAATACTATTATACTTTTTACCTACTGAACTATTTTGCAATAGCTCTTAAGAAAACGTTGTAATAATTAAATTATCGTACTGTGGTATATCCACAGGTCCTGTTAGTACAATGAGTATTGAATATTAAAAAAAAGTAATCGAAGTGGCCTAAAGTCAGTAACATCCAGACAGCGAGGGAGTCACAAGCGCTAGACCAAGGAGATTGCTTTGACGTCTGAGGTGGAGCGCCACACCTACCATCAGCTCCTCACTTTACCGCACAGATCCCTGTGCTACTCATAGACTGAGTTGGCGAGGGCCGGCATCGAACCCGGAACCTTGTGGTTTCTTGTCGGACGCTCTGGTATTGAGCACTTTTTAAAATAAATATAACAAAGTATATCATCAATATTAATATATAATTACACACACACGTGCGCATATATATATATGTGTGTGTGTGTGTGTGTGTGTGTGTGTGTGTGTGTACATGTGTGGGGGGTGTATAATCATACATCAATATTAATACTTTGATATATTTATGTGTATGAGTGTAAATAAAACAACTTGTAATACCTTTTGTCTGTATAACGTTGGCTGTTCTACATGTCAAAAGTGTGCGAGTCGTTGTGCGAGTACACACACAAACACACCCATGTACACATACACAACACACACACACACACACACACACACACACACATATATATATATATATATATATATATATAGTGAGAAAGAGAGATAGATAGACAGGGAGAGAGAGGGGTGAAACAGAGAGAGAGATAGATAGATAGATAGATAGATAGAGAGAGAGCGAGAGAGAGGGGGAGAGAGAGAGAGGGAGAGAGAGAGGGGGGAGAGAGAGGGGGGAGTGAGACACACACACATACACACACACACACACACACACACTCCAAGGCTTTCTATAACTGAATTATATTTGTTGGGTGTGGCTGTTGAGCCGGGACTCGGCTAGATTTCTTGAAAGTCAACCAAGTCTTCCGGAAAGCAGTTTATTGTCCCCCACGTGCATTAATGTGGGATTGCGTTATCTAGTTGGAACGAGGTATAGCCACCTGGAGGTTCAAATTGTTTGCAATGTTTTCAGACGCTAAAACAATATCCCCCCTCAAGCGCTAGTGAAAAGGGGATAGACTCCCTCGCTGTCTGGCTGATACTGAAATTAGCCAGACTCGCTGACTTTACTTTACTTATATATGGGGGGTGTTATTACATGCAACCGTGTACGAATGTGTTTGTTTTTGTGTTGTTAACGTAATGTGTATAGCATTACACACAGACACACACACACAAACACATACACACATATATATGTGTGCGTGTAAGGTAATCCAAACGACTGGAAAGTAAGGGATGATTCTATTTGGGATCTTCGAAACCTCACTGTATAACCATACTGTATGCTTTTGTAGGTGCAAACATATCTGATCATACAAGGATTTTTATAAATCCCTATAGAGAGCTCAATGTATAATAATCAATAAATTAAATTAAATATTTAATTTTCAAAGAAAGAAAACTTAACAAACCGTCATCCTGTTATATTCTTATTTCGACCAGAAACTAAAAAAAATTAGTCTTAGACGGGTTTTACAAATATTTATTTACAAGGTAAACCCGTTTGATCTTTGAGTTTCTGGTCGAAATAAAAATATATCAGGATGACGGTTTGTTAAGTTTTTCTTTCGTTGAAATTATATATATATATATATATATATATATATATATATATATATATATATATAAAATTTAACATTTTGAAAAAACATATGATGTTTGTTATGTGATTCCTGACAGATCTGTTTCGACCAAATCGATAAGTTGGTCTTCGTGGACTTGTATATTTTTAACAGCTGAAATATATATTATACTATTTTGATACCCACTTTACATTTTTTTATATTTTTTTACAACAAACTCTTTTGAGTTTTACTATAAACTATAATGCTTCTGATTTTTTAAAAATTAAAAATAAAATTTATTTTATTTTTAAAACAGAACATGCATTTTTCAAAATTTCAGCGGTTGAATTCAGCGTTCGTTTTTTGTATACAGTCTTTTTAACGGATATCTTTCTTCCCATCTATGTCGCTCTTTGATGAAGACCAACTTATCGATTTGGTCGAAACAGATCTGTCAGCAATCACATAACAAACATCATATGTTTTTTTCAAAATGTTAAATTTCATACTGTCGGATTAATTTCCATCTATTTTTCATATATATATATATATATATATATATATATATATATATATATATATATATATATATATATATATATATATAATGTACCCTTGGATCTTTATGTATGCCACACATGTCAAAAGAATCTCCAGTTTGGCTCGTAGTCGTTACAAAAACAAAAAAAACAAGAAAAAAAAACTTACACAACACCTGGGATGGTTTCTCCACATATGAACTCAGCCATTTCCCCGGAAGTGAAGAAACCATGACTTCTCTAGCCATTTGTCCCTATCGGTCATCGTCCCGGTCACGTCCTCTGCACGGCATCCAGAATCCGTACAGAACTGATTGATGTAGATTTTTCGTTGTTCAGCCTACACCGGTATGTCCATATGCAGGTATCCAAAAGAGAACGCAACATATGTTTGTCCTTACTTCTCCAGAAGTGTCCGACATGTCTTATTCGTCTTACTTGGATGGTTTTGAGTGATTGAAAATTAGTGGCCATACAGCTGCTCTTTTGTGATTTGCTGCTTCCAAGATTTTTTAAAGACAACCCGCAGTGTCTTTGTGTAGTTTCAACAACAACAACAACAACAACAACAACAATAACAACAACAATAATAATAATAATAATAATAATAATAATAATAATAATAATTATTATATTATCATTATTATTATTATTATTATTATTATTATTATTATTATTATTTAAAACGATATATGCATAAACCAGAATCTGTTTTTGAGAATCTGTTCTTGAGAACGTATAAAATATCTGTCACTTTGAGATAGAGACGGATCACTTTATTCCAGACAGCTACTCTCACTTTCAGTTTCAGTTTCACCCCTTTTATTAATTTTTTCACCTTGTACTACTACTACTACTACTACTACTACTATAATAATAATAATAATAATAATAATAATAATAATAATAATTCTTGTCCTTTTCCAAATAATTCTCCCTATCTCTTGTTCTCTCTTTCTTAGTCTCTTAAACCTTAAATCTTTCTTTCCGTATAATATTTTTAACATTTTTTTAACATTAACTAGTACAATCTATGTCCGCTTCTTTTTTTTCTCTTAAACAAATATATTTTTTTATATATTCTGTTAGTTCTATACAACAAACCCGTTTCTATGATATTTACTTTTTTTTTATTAAAAAAAAAATTGTTTTCCATCCTATCACTTTCACCATTTTTGTCTTCTCTAAATTTTTAATTTTTTCTTACTCCCTTTAAGCTGTTTTGTTTTCATTTCGCAAAAATACTCCACCCCTTTTTCTCTCTCCCCCCTCTCTCTCTTTCACCCCCCACTTTATACTTCTTTACCTTCTCTATCACTTAACACCTTAAACCCTTCTATGTCTTTCATTCTCCTCTCCCCCTCTCTCCCTTTTTTTCAAGACTCCATTCTTTTTTTTTTTTACTTTCAGATACCTAGAATATTTTTTCTTTTTTCTTCTTCTTTTCTTCTCACCACTTCCCTCATCAAACCTCCGTCCCCACCCCACGTCCTAATTCCCTGATTAGTTGTTCACGCAACTTCCATCATATCTTTTTTTTTATTCACCCCCCTCTTTTCTCTCCTGTCGTCATTTTAGTTTTCTGGAAAATGCTAGCGTCGGGGCACTACCCCGACCCCCTTGACACCGCCCGCTATCACACCCAACGCCCGACACAGGCACTTCGAACTCCCAAACCGTACCCACTCCAGATCAACACTGACAAATACTTGGAAGCACTCACACGTATTACGCACTCTTAAAAATTCCTGTTTATGTTTCTTCCTGCTTACACACTACTATACACATGCAGCTATGAACACGGACGGCCTATACGCCTATACATACATTTAAATGAACAGAATCGTATGTAAATATATAACGTGTTTCCCAGAAAATAAGACCTAGCTGCAAAATAAGACCCAGTGTCATTTTTCAGGACGATTTCAATATAACTCCTTATAATCACAAACGATAACACCAATAGACTTTGGAAAGCTTTATTCTACTTAGAATAATTGGTACACTTATTGAGGGTTTATATAGTCTAGTATTCACTAATGAATTCTCCAAAGGGGGGGGGTAAACATAAAATAGGGGAGGATAACACCGATAGACTTTGGAAAGCTTTATTCTACTTAGAATAATTGGTACACTTATTGAGGGTTTATATAGTCTAGTATTCACTAATGAATTCTCCAAAGGGGAGGTAAACATTAAATAGGGGAGGGTAACACCGATAGACTTTGGAAAGCTTTATTCTACTTAGAATAATTGGTACACTTATTGAGGGTTTATATAGTCTAGGTTTCACTAATGAATTCTCCTAGGGGGGGGGGGTAAACATAAAATAGGGGAGGATAACACCGATAGACTTTGGAAAACTTTATTCTACTTAGAATAATTGGTACACTTATTGAGGGTTTATATAGTCTAGTATTCACTAATGAATTCTTCAAAGGGGAGGTAATCATAAAATAGGGGAGGTAACTATCAATTACTTATTACACTCCATCTCCATTTAAAATAAGCTCTAGTTGAGAGCGGCAGATAGACGAAAGAAATAAGCATTCTTCACAATGACATCATGCGACGCAAACACTCGTCTTTGTCAATACTAAAATGTAGATCGTTTTTAGTAATTTCTGTCAATTTAGAAATTTCAGCGTTTTTCGATTTGCAAAGAATAAGATTTCTCCCGAAAATAAACACTAGTGTTATATACCGGAGTGAAAATCAATATAAGCTCTCTCTTATTTGGGGGGGGGCACGCTATGCAAGTAGAGAGAGAGAGAGAGAGAGCGAGAGAGAGAGAGAGGGGGGGGAGAGAGAGAGAGACGCATGCACATATATAGCTAAGTATAAGTGTCAGTATACACTTATGTATATATATATATATATATATATATATATATATATATATATATATATATACTAGCAAAAGTACCCGGTCTATGACCGAACGAAATCATTTTTTTGGAACACAAGAGAGTGGTCCTAAAAATGGTATGACATTAAAGTGCATCTAATGGTGAAGTTCTAATTCTGAGTCTCTCGGAAGTGTGGAATACTCCTTCATTGCCATTTTGATCCAGAGTTGTAGTACCTGTAAGGAACCCATCTATGGGTTGAATTGATGAAAAAATGAGTTTTCATTAGAACGAAAATTATTCGTTTATTGGATATTTAATGTTAAACAAAACTAACAGTTTGTGTATTATAATATTAGTTTATTTAGATGTTTACATTATTTAATAGCATCCATTGTGGTGTAATGGTTTGCAAGTTAGACTCACATTATTACTGAATAGCGATTTTAATATTCGCTAGATGCCCTTTGCTTTCGACCTTGTACCATATCCTATCTGTGACGAACAGGTTGGGTAAGGAAAATGAAGTCCCATCATTGTGTAATAGTTAGCAAGGTAGTCTCGTAAATCCATTACTACTGAATAGTGAGTTCAATCTTTGCTGGATGTCACATGCTCACGGAATTGTGTTTAATTGTGTTTAATAATATTGACATTTTTTAGCAGAAATTAAGATTAATGCTTTTTTAAAAATGTTTTTATATTTTACTGAAAAAAGTCCCGTATAGAAACTTATAAATATCTTCTGATATAATTATTCAGACATCTTTATAGAAAAAAAATCGTTTTTTATCTGTTCATTCCCCCCCCCCCAGATTTCATAAAATAAAATAGGGGGTAGCTCGTCAAAATATTTCCCCTAATATATTTTAAGAAACAACCTATTTCAAACATATTTTCATTAAAAGATGAATAATTACCGAAAATTTCGTGAAAATTTGACTATTAGTTGATTTTTCATAGAATTTTTTTTTAAATTCGGTAGTCAACTTGTTTTTGGCTATGTTAAATTTCAATTGATTCAACGGTGCAAAAAGATAAACATTGATTTCGTTCATAATTTTCATTATTTCCGTAAGCTGAAATTTAAAAAGAAATCATCAGGAGTTAAACAACAAATAATTTTCTTTGAATAATTCAAAAATGTTGAAGATAATATTAACCTTTATTCAAGTTTCATTGTGTTAAATATAAATCCAGTTAGCTATTCGAAAATAATAATAGTATGTGTTTTTTTTTTATATCCTCCTTTTCTAATCGCTAAAAAATTGCGGGTCTTTTTTTTTCTGTTTACAACATTGAGAATAATATTTTAAAAACTTGTGAATGGTTTAAATGATTTTTTCTAAAACTTTTTCGTACGTAAGACAATTTTAAATTCAGTTTTTAATTGCTTGTTGAGTTAGAAATAAAATGTAACGTTGCAATTTTTCGTTATTCTTCCTTCAACAACGTTTAATAAACTGATAAAATGGATATATTTAATCATATTTCATTCTAAGAAATATAAAAATAATAGTATGTGAGTATCCACTTTTATTTATATCTTTTTTTTTTAATCGCTTGAATGATTTTTTTCTAAAACTTTTTCGTGCGTAAGACAATTTTAAATTCAGTTTCTGTAATTACTAATAACTAAACATTAACTTATTTGTAGGTAGAATATTTTACATATAAATTCAAATTTGATTCGCTGATTCAAAATGCATATATTTTATTCTAAGAAATATGAAAGTATTCGTAAAAAATATTGATAAAAAGGTTTTCATTTTTCTTTTTTACATTTAAAAAGTGGATTTTTTTAGTTCTCAAAACAATTGCATTCAACATTGTTGACTTATTAGTACTGCCATATCAGCAGCAGCTGTGTAATAGTTTCCGAAAATCGTTTGATTTTTGTTTGATTAATTAATTATATCCCTTAATTAGTAAAAAATCAATAACCAAATTTGGTGTATTTCTTAGTTAGAAGGATATTAATCTATTTGCAAGATTTCGAATCTGAGTGACTCATCTTTTCTGAGTTATAGATCGACACGTATATACCAAAAACTTTCTTATATATATATATATATATATATATATATATATATATGTGTGTGTGTGTGTGTGTGTGTGTGTGTGTGTGCGTGTGTGTGTGTGTGAGTGTGTGTGTGTGTGTAGAAATGTATCATCACACCTTCAACGTCATGAACAACATCTACATATCGTTGTCCATGGTGTCAAAGACGTCGCCATTCTGCAGTCGTGTTTATCTAAATATTGAGATGCTTAGCTCCTGTGCGGCCGGCGTCTCACCAAGCCTGTCTATTGAAGGCCAGATCTTCCATGATTGAAGGTGTGATGATACATTTCTACACACACACACACACACACACACACACACACACACACACATATATATATATATATATATATATATATATATATATATATATATATATATATGTATATATAGTTAATTCCTTGTTAGTATTGGAGAAATGATAATAAAGTGCTCAGTTACTTCTGTAAGAGCTGTATTTATTTAATTATAGTTTACAATACATTTAAGAGTCCGTTTTACCAATGGTTTCGGAGCCTCACCTTTAGGTGATTGGTCGTCATCAGAAACGTTCACTGAATAGACTAGACTCATTTTGAGTTTCTGGTCGAAATAAAAATCATATCAGATGACGGTTTTTTTTCTTTCTTTGAAAGTTAGATATTGCTCTGTATATAATTGATTTGTTGTTTATTATACATTGAGCTCTCTTAGGGATTTATAAAAATCCTTGTATGAATATATATGTTTGCACCTACAAGAACATATATTATGGTTGTACAGGGAGATTTCGATAATTTCCAAATGGAATCATTCCTTACTTACCAGTCATTTGGATTATATATATATATATATATATATATATATATATATATATATATATATATATATGTGTGTGTGTGTGTGTGTGTGTGTGTGTGTGTGTGTGTGTGTGTTTATGAGAAAAATGTAAACGAGTCCGAGAAATATGTTGAAAATTAGGGAAAAATATGTACGATGGTAAGGATGAAATTTATTGTCAATGTCTTTCAAAGCAGAAATCAACAACACGTGTACTTATCGGTTCTGATATTTTATTTGCCTTATTTTATCGAAAATATTTTTTAAATTCCTTACATGTAAACAAAAAGAAGATCTGCTGACTTATTAAAACACATCCCTGTGCTGCTCATACGCTGAGCTGGCGAGTGCCGGTATCGAACTAGGAACCTTGTGTTTTCTAGCCGAACGCTCTACCGAATGAGCTAACCCGGCCCTTAATAGTAAGACATGTTTTTTAGCTTTTGTAAGGCAACCAATCTAGGAGAAGGAACACTCAAACCAGCTTTACTCCACTTACGAGGAGTGCGAGATACAGACGGATCCCATTATTCCAGGCATGAAACCACACCTAGTATCGATTAACAAAAAAAAAAAACATGTCAACTGGTAGACTTTGCAGTTCCAACTGATCACGGGATGAAGATGAAGGAAAACGAAAAGATAGAAAAATACCTGGACCTTGCTAGAGAATAGAAAAAATTGTGGAATATGAGGTTCAAAGTGATATCAATTATAGTTGGTGCACTTGGAACGGTTCCAAAAAGATTGGAAAAAAGACTGGAATATATGGAAATCAGAGGAAAAATTGAGACCATCCAGACAACTGAATTGAGCAGACTTGTTGTCACTCAGACTTCATTAAAAGGGCATCAGCTAACGCTGATATGAAGAATTCACATAATAATAATAATAATAATAATAATAATAATAATAATAATAATGATAATACCCAACAAAATAGTAAATGTAGACTTTGCGGTAATAGAGATGAGACTGTAAACTATGTACTATGGGAATGTAGCAAACTAGCACAACGGGAGTACAAAACTAGACACGACTGAGTTGGGAAAGTGATCCACTGGGAATTATGTCAAAAATTAAATTTTGACCATACAACAAAATGGTATATGCATAAACCAGAATCTGTTCTTGAGAACGGAACGCATAAAATTCTCTGGGACGGATCACCTTATCCCAGCAAGAAGACCAGACCTAGTGTTGATTAACAAAAAAGAAAGAACTTGTCAACTGGTGGATTTTGCAGTTCCAGCAGATCACAGGGTGAAGATGAAGGAAAATGAAAATAATGGACAAATACTTGGACCTTGCCAGAGAACTGAAAAACTTATGGAATATGAAAGTCAAAGTGGAAAAGGGTTTGGAAAGTTTGGAAATCAGAGGAAGGATTGATACTATCCAGAACACTGCACTGCTGCAATCTGCCAGAATACTCAGAAGAGTCCTGGAGACCTGAGGAGATTTGCTGTCACTCAGCCTCCAGTGACCCACTGGCAACGGCAGGTGTGAAAACCTCATAATAGTATAGGAGGGATGATGAAGAAGAAGAAGAAGAATGACAATATATCTAGAAAAAAATATACCAGAAGATATTGACGAAAGAATCAAGTCTCAAAAGATACCGGGAAAGAAACAACCAATAAAAGCAAAACAGAACCTTCCAAAATAATTGAAGAAAATTCTACGGTCCAGTCGGCGAAGAAAGTATGAAGTCAAACGAATGGATAAATAACATGAAAAAAATTTCAAGGGCTTGAAGAAGGCGCCAAGGTCGACATAAACCTGGAATCGCTAAGAGCATCACTCAAGAAAGCACCAAACTGGAAAAAACCTGGCCACTATGGTATACATGGATTCTGGTTTTAAAATTTCACCTTTATTCATGACAGATTGTCCTAGCACCTGAGTCAATGTTTACAAGAAACAAACATACCTGGGTGAATGACAAAGGAAAACAAAATATCATGCAGAAGCAGAAAGGCTTTCAAAAAGGAACAACCTCCAGCAACAATAGGCCGATAACATGTCTACCTATGATGTGAGAAATTTTGACTGAACAGATAAGAGAATGAATATATTAGTCGCTTGATTGTGGAGGACTATTTCCAGAAGAACAGAAAGACTTTGTATTTATGTGTATGTGTGTAAATATATATATATATATATATATTATATATATATATATATATATATATATATATATATATATATGCTATTGCTATGCATATTTAGTCCATTAAGTGAATGGATATGGAAGGAAACATTTTATAACCATTAATCTTCATTTAAAAACAGAAGATATGTTAAGTATACTTTCTTGTTGAGGTAAGTACATATGGTGATGTAAAGACAAAAGCATTATTGTACCATAAATTAAATTGGTCAGAGAGTGAATATACCTCAAATGAGCAATCTAGAAATGATAAATTATGCCAAGAGTAAATGTTCAATATTATTGGATTCCTAAAAAGAATTTAAAAAACTTATTCCTGAATAAAGAATCCGAATTGATGCCCAAATGCTGCCATGAAAATAAACATCTGCCACAAATATATAAGGAGACCAAAAAAAAAACCCAGATTTTTAAAAAAAAGTCAAGTCTGTTTGGGGGGGGGGGTCACCTTATATATACATATAACTTTGTAAAATGTACGTAAAATTCACACTCATATTTATGAACTTTTCCAAATAGCCATCTGTTTGCTGTGGGTGGCGAACCATGATGCGTAAGTATGGAACCACTCTGGTCGTTACTTAGGCTAGTTGGGAGGTCGGGGAGGTCGAGTAGGTCTCCACCGATAAATCAGCTAATCATATCAAGCCCTAGCACCTATATGATTGTCTCAGTCCTATTGCCCTTATGGAATGCCTTAACCCTTTATATCATATACGTTCTAGAAGGCGATGGCCGAGGGTCTTAGTGTCCTGGGTATGACGTTAAACGCTATCTCATGGTGAAGTTACAATTCTGGTGCTCTGAGGGAGTGTAGAGTTCTTCTTCATCCCCATTACTCCCAGATCCACTTTGGCTCGGAATGGTAGTACCCGTAAGGGTCCCATCTATGGGTTAAATAGAAGAAATGAGTTTTAAAGATGTGTTTAAAAATTGAGAGTCAAAAATTTGAGTATCGATTAAGAATGAATAAAACAAAACGCCTTCGGCATAAAATAACCCAACAGTGGTTGACATGACATAAAATTCTTGCAACCAACTAACTAAAGAAAAGCCTACGATATAGTTCCACGAACTTGCATTACTAGAGGTATAAAATGTACTAGATATACGACAAAGTCAAAAACTGAGTACAAGACTAGGCACAACCGGGTGGGAAAGGTGATCCACTGGGAATTGTGCAAGAATTTCAAATTTTACCATGAAGCTAAATGCTATATGCATGATCCTGAATCTCTCCTGGAGAATGAGATGTATAAAATTCTCTGAGCCTTTGAGAGACATACGGATCACATAATCCCGGCCAGGAGACCATACCTTGTGTTGATTAACAAAAAGAAGAAAACTTGTCATCTCGTGTATATTGCCGTCCCGGTGGATCACCGAGTGAAAGTGAAAGAAAACGAAAAGATAGACAAATACTTGGACCTAGCCAGAGAACCGAGAAAACTAGGGGACATGAAGGTAAAGGTTGGACTAATTGTAATTGGAGCCTTTGGATTGTTTCCCCAAGGGTTTGGGAAAAAAAGTCTAAATGTGTTGGAAATCAGAGGAAGAATCCAAAGGACAGCATTATTGAAATCGGCTAGAATACTCAGAAGAGTCCTCGATACATGAGGATATTTACTGGCACTCACTCTAGTTAACTACCAGCTAAAGCGTATGTAAAGAACCCTTATGCAGTAAAATAATAATAGTCATCTCTTGGATTTTACCGTCCCGGACGACCACCCACTGAAAATGGAAAAAAGCGAAAAGATAGAAAAATTGCCAGAGAAACAAGAAAACTGTGGAACCTGAAGGTGAAGGTCGTGCCAATTGTAATTAGTGCCCTTGGAACAATCGCCAGTGGCCCGGAAAAGAGTCTGGATAAACTGGAAATCGAGACTACATACTTGTTGAGATCGGCTGGAATAGTCAGAAGAATCCTGGTGTCCTGGAAACCAGAGGAGACTTGCTGTCACTCAGCCACCAGTGAACCACCGGCTACTGCAGTTGTGGAAAACTCAATAATAATAATAATAATAATAATAATAATAATAATGATAATAATAATTAAAAAGAAAGAACTTGTCAACTGGTGGATTTTGCAGTGCCAGCAGATCACAGGGTGAAGCTAAAGGAAAATGAAAAAATGGACAAATATCTGGATCTTGCCAGAGAACTGAAAAAGTTATGGAATATGAAAGTGAAAGTGATACCAATTGTAGTTGGTGCACTTGGAACAGTCCCAAAAGGATTGGAAAAGGGTCTGGAAAGTTTGAATATCAGAGGAATGATTGAAACCATTCAGAACACTGCACTGCTGCAATCTGCCAGAATACCCAGAAGAGTCCTGAAGACCTGAGGAGACTTGCTGTCACTCAGACTCCAGTGAAAGACCCTCAGCTAACGCTGATGTGAAAACTCAAAAGGAGTAATTAATAATAATAATAATAATAATAATAATAATAATAATAATAATAATAATAATGTGCACATGAACTAACAAATTTCATATAGTTTTTAAACGAACAAACAAAAGTACATATTCGTATAGAAATATGTTCTTTTACTGACAGACGTTCAAATTTATAACGGGAATAGAAAATATCAACCAGGCACCTGTTTAAGAATAACTCGTCCAGACTGTCTTTCGATTCTCAACGTTAGCAGAAGAAAGCCACAGACGGTGAACCGTATGCACATAAAATTTAACCGTAGGGAGAGTGATCACCTTAAGAGACAAAAAGCCAACAAGAAGAACGTTAACGCGAGAGAATATTGAAGGAAAAGGAAAGAAAAGGAAAGAAAGCGTGAAAGATGATACGGGGTTTGCGTTCACGCACATGCGCATGCTCGCATACGTGTGTGCGGGTGAGAGATAGAGTGATAGAGACAGAAAAACAGAGAGAGAGAGAGAGAGGGGGGGGGAGAAAAAGACAGAGAGAATGACAAAGAGAGAAAGACAGAGAGAGAGTGTGAGAGAGACAGAGAGAGTATGTGTGAGGAGGGGGAGACTAAACAATTCTATGAGAGAGGAAGAGAGGAAGCGTGCTAGAGAGAGAGACAGAGGAGGGGGAGACGAAAGAAACAATTCAAAGAGAGAGAGAGAGAGAGACAGAGAGACAGAGAGAGAGACAGAGATATATATAGAGAGACACATATATATATAGAGAGAGAGCCAGTATGTGTGAGAAGGGGCAGACTAAAGAAACAATTCTATGAGAGAGGAAAGAGAGAGAGAGAGAGAGAGAGAGAGAGAGAGAGAGAGAGAGAAAGTGGGGGGACAGACAGACAGACAGACAGAGGAAGAAGACGAAAGAAACAATTCAGAGAGAGAGAGAGAGAGAGAGAGAGTGAAGAGAGAAACAGAGAGACAGAGAGAGAAATAGAAAGAGAAGAGAGAGAGAGAGAGGGAAGAAGAAGAGCGGTCATTTTCACATTCTCTCATCTACGCCACATTTCCCCCACCCCACACACCGCGCACCGCTCCACCCCCACCCACCGTCTTTTGCAGATCCATGATATCGCACCCATGACTACTCCTTTTCTTGCCACCTTCCATCACCAAATGACAACAAAGTGAAAACCTCGCTACCCAGCTAATGAATTAAATCAGGTTTTGAACACTTAAGAACCCACCACCACCACCGTCCATCTACCCCAAGCTCCGATAACGACCGCACCCACCCGCCTCTCTTCCTTTCCGACTACCACTCACTGTATTTTCAACTCGCGCCATTCGTCCAACCAGTCTGTCTACCGGTCGGCCAGTCAACCAGCAAGCCAGCTAGCCATTCTGTCTGCTGGCCCACGCGTTCCGCGTTTTCTGTCGTACGTCCGTCAGAGTCGGCGCCTCTCTTGACTAGCCTCTGTCTACCTGACTCACTCACGACTTCGCCGCTTCCTTCGTTCGCCTCCTCCTCCTCCGTCTCTTCCTTCTACGTCTTGCACCGTCCAAGGGTCTGCACAGTTTTATCCAGTACGATTCCGGCTGATATGCTGTCAACTTGCCGATCGCGCATGCACGCGTGCACACACACACACACACACACACACATGCACACACACACATGCACATACACACACACATTTATATACATGTACACTCATGTACGCACGCACATACACACACAATACACACAAACACACGCATACAAACACGTACAGATGCGTCTTATAGACGTGAATAGGCACGCCTATACGTTTCAAACACGCGTATTATGTTATACATACGGGCACCAGCATCCATGAAGATGCATCCGGCTCCCTGACCACTATGGTTGACTTTTTAACCAGGAATTTCAATCCCGTTGCCCGTTGGGCGAAGATTAATCCAATAGGAGGTGCGTTGTGTAATGGTTATAGTCGTAGGAAAATGACTCGTTGGTCCGAGTGCAAATACCCTTGGGAAAAGTTTGAATCCAACTACTATGCCTCTAGCTATGCGTAAATAGCAGGGCAAACTGGGCTCTTTAACCTTGGTTAGGAAACCAGTCTAGGAGAAAGAAAACTCTGAATTCAAACCTGTTAAACTCTGCTTGGGGTGGTTACTACTAGAATAGGCTCAGTCCTAATTAGTGATCTATTTTACTAATAGAATAAATGAATAAATAAATAAAGTCGTCGGGGTGGCCTAAAATCGGTATCAGCCAATCAGCGAGGGAGTATATCCTCTTTTCACAAGCGTTAGACCAAGGAGATCGTTTATGCGTCTGAGGTGGAGCACCAAACCTACCATCAGCCCTTCACTTTACCGCACATATCCCATGCTACCCATACGCTGAGTTAGCGAGGGCCGGTATCGAACTAGGAACCTTGTGGTCTCTAGCCGAACGCTTTACCGACTGAGCTAAGCCGGCCCTTAAATAAATAAACATAATCCTAGCAACTACATATTAACATACTTCTAAAATCATAATAGAATTACATCTATTAATAATGGAGATTCGCTTCCGGTTTTTGTCTGTAACAAAAACTACGTCACTGCTTACGTCACTATACCCGAAATCGTCATAACATAGAATAAATACACTCAAAATTTGAGCATGCAACATTAGACAGTCCTCATTGTTTTTTAAAACAAGTTTTAATAGATACATCCCCAGTATCATATATTTATATATAGTTTGTTTTTTATTTTAATAGATATTCAAAGTTAATAGAACTTAGTTTCGATTTCAAATTGTTTTTTTTTGTTTTTTTTTTACTACTTTAATAAATTTGATGATTTCATGATTTATTGTTACCTGGAGGTCCTCTTTGCAGCATCAAATATCCGCGCGGAGCTGGTCAATGTAGCTCCTTGCTGAGCGCTCCAGATTAACATGTCCATGTGTTGGTTTCCAAAGGAAAAAGTCGCTTATAAGTTTGACCTTGCTTCTCCAGCTGTGTCCTCCATGTCTTGTGTGTCTCACTCGGGGGTGGGGGTGAGATGGGGATAGGGACCTTACAGCTGCTTCATTGTGGGGTGTTGTTTCCACGACTTGTTAAAGATCGCGCGCAGCATTCTTGTGCATCTCCCATCTATCTTATTCTCTAGACGATTCGTCAGGGTCAAAGTAATGCAGCCACACAGCAGCACTGACAGGACCACAGCTTGGAAGAACACTAATACCCTTCCGAAAGGTATGAATCCAACAATTCTCACCACCCCACCCCCAGCTTCGTGGAGAAAGAGTTGAACAAACACGTTCTTGTGTACTCCAGCTAAGGGTAAATAGCAGAGAATATATATATATATATATATATATATATATATATATATATATATATATATCGAGTTGAAACAGTCTGTACGATGTTCTACACACCGAATAATTCTTTGCGAAATTCACTTGTCATTATTATCTTCTATAATTATCGAATTTTATGCGATATGCGTATTGTAATTGCCTTCAAGCAAATATATAAATATTAATATATACTTTATTCAACAATGCTTCTAAAATAAACAAACATCCAAAAATCTTATTTCCTTCGCCGAAGAGCATAAGGCCCGGGTTTGTTATTGTTCACTCAGCGTCCCCTTGACTCATATGGTAGAGACGTCTCAGTATCATTGACAGGTTAATTTCACAGGAATTCTTCCGTGCTGTATCGTGGCCGAAGCAGTATAGTTTCTGACTAACCTGCTGAAGTCCCGGTTTCGATTTCTGTCGAAGGGAAATCGTTAGTATACATCGCTGATGAGACTTAATAAAGTTGAAACAGTCTGTACGATGTTCTACACACCGAAAAATTATTTGCGAAATTCACTTGTCATTATTATCTTCTATGATTATCGAATTTTATGCGATATACGCATTGTAATTGCCTTCAAGCAAAAATATAAATATTAATATATATATATATATATATATATATATATATATATATATATATATATATCAAATCCTCTATGCAAGTAGTATGTGACATGAGGTCAAATTTTAAGCGTAGTTTACCAGATTTAATTCTGAGTTTTCCTTCTCTTAGAATGGTTGTCATACCAAAGTTAAAGAGCCCATTTGTATAACTATTTACCCAGGTGGAGGGAGAATAATTGGATGCATACCTTTCCCATGGAAATATCGACTTTAGGCCACCCCGACGACTTTATGTAAAAAAATATGCTTAAAGAAAATTAAGTTTTAAAATTAAAATTGAATATCCATCAAGAATGAATAAAACAAAACGTCTTCGGGATAAAATGACCCAACAAGGGTTGACATGTCATAAAATCCAACCAACCAACCAACCAGCATTGAAGAACAATATTGCACCTTATTTAACCGTTTTTCAAACTTCATAAATAGTGCATCCATACGAATGTCAATTCTAAAACTAAAAAAAAAGTTACCTTTCCCATGGTTATTGGCGCTATGTGAAATGTAAACAGCCTCGTCCAGGATTGGAACCTGGGGCGCCGTGTCCATTTTCAGGGATGATCGAATTCGCTTTTCAGTTGAAATGGATCTTCCAGACTTGCTTGCTAACCCTTACACCACGATGGAGCGGTGTTTTTTGCCCAACACGTTCGCCTCGGAAAGGATAAGACACTTAATGTTGGGGCATCTAGCGAGGATTTAACTTTTTGAATAGTTTGACAGTTTATCAAACATTAAAATTTTTAAAAATAACAGTTTTTATAATATTAAAAATGATATCCCAGATGCTCAGATACACAGGATTCTCGGATACATAGGATGCTCGGATACATAGGCGGAAACACCTTAGGAATGCTGGAAGATACCGCGACTGAAAGATTGTGTTTATATATACTACAATAAAGTCCGAAAAATCAAATTATTCACATCAAGCCTCATCTAAAAAAACACACACAGACAAATAATAGAATGATCCAGTCTCACGCAAATACTAACTTTGTTTTGTTTTATGGAATATCAACCTCGGTGGGTCATTTAAAGTAAAGGTAAAGTCG
Organism: Doryteuthis pealeii; assembly: GCA_023376005.1. NCBI lineage: Eukaryota > Metazoa > Mollusca > Cephalopoda > Myopsida > Loliginidae > Doryteuthis > Doryteuthis pealeii. Next base: position 46,952,829 of record CM042179.1, read on the forward strand.
TCGGGGCGGCCTAATGTCGGTATCAGCCATGCAACGAGGGAGTCTATCCCCTTTTCACTAGCACTAGACCAAGGAGATAATTTTAGCATCTGAGGTGGAGCGCCTCACCTACCATCAGCTCCTTACTTTACCGCACAGATCCCTGTGCTACTCATACGCTGGGTTGGCGAGGGCGGGTATCGAACTAGGAACCTTGTGGTTTCTAGCCGAATGCTCTGCATAAGCATCCCTTTTTTTCGGATTGGTTTTCGTTGTTTAATGACATATCAACCTTCGTGGGTTATTTGATACCAAAGTCATCCTTCTTCTTGAAGAGTTGTGGTACTATGTAACCTATAGCTGGAGGGGTGAGGGGTTTCATACATTTTTTTCAATGGTATTAATCCGAAAGTGAACGTAATGAGCGTGACTGGATTTAAAACTCGCTCCGATGTCACAGTCCAGAACTATAGCCACTACGCCATGGAAACATCCCACAGTACATTTTCTGGATTGAGCAATACAATACACCATTGGTCACTCTTCGATCGAATGCGGCTTGAAAATTCTCATGAAGTTGTAATTTTTTTTTTTTTTCAGAAAAATATTGTTGTCATATGACGTCAAAGAACAGTATACGAGAAATAACATTTTTTTCTCTTTTCTATTGATTTAGACAGTAGCACCTGCTAATACAAAAGTATGTCTGAACGGTAGGGGTGTATAATTTAACCTATTTACACCTTATTCTCCTCACACAGTCTGACTTAACTTATATATCACAAACTCTCTCTCTCTCTCTCTCTCTCTCTTTCTCTCTCTCTCTCTCTCTCTCACACACACACACACACACTCATATATATATATATATATATATATATATATATATATATATATATACATTCAAGAGTCGTTCAATAACCTATTCAATCGTAACAATCTTCTTGTCTAGATAGTAATAGCGACTAAGGGCTGATACTTCTATAGTCGACTATGACACATTTTAATCAATTTCATACAATCTAAATTATTTTCCTGACCCTCCACCAGGCCAGATGAATATGTCTTTTTATTATGGCTCCATCTAAGGGTTAGCTCAGTGGATTGAGCGTTTGGCTAGAAACCACAAGGTTCCTAGTTCGATACCGGCCCTCGCCAACTCAGCGTATGAGTAATACAAGGATCTGTGCGGTAAAGTAAGGAGATGATGGTAGGTGTGGCGCTCCACGTCAGACGCTAAAACAATCTCCTTGGTTTAGCGCTAATGAAAGGGGGATATACTCCCTCGCTGATTGGCTGATACCGACTTTAGGTCACCCCGACGACTTTATGTAAAAAATGTGCTTAAAGAAAATTGAGTTTTAGAATAAAAATTGAATATCCATCAAGAATGAATAAAACAAAACGCCTTCGGGATAAAATGACCCAACAAGGGTTGACATGTCATAAAATCCAACCAACCAACCAGCCTTAAAGAGCAATATTGCATCTTATTTAACCGTTTTTCAAACTTCATAAATAGTGCATCCATACGAATGTCAATTCTAAAACTTCAAAAAAAGTTAAATCTGATTTTTCCCCTTTTATCAAACACATTTTTAGAAGATTAAGCTATGAAAACGAATAAAGTATTTTAATGCTTTGAAGAGCAAAATGAGTTCTAAAAAATATTTAAAAAAAAGAATTAATTTTAGAAAAACTGAGTACCCATCAAGAATGAATAAAACAAAACGTCTTCGGAATAAAATGACCCAACAAGGGTTGACATGCCATAAAATCCAACCAACCAATAAGGTCATTTTATCGTGGGGATTTGTTGTTTTAGGTAACATCAAGCGATGATCGAACTCGCTTTTCAGGAGTAATGGATCTGAGAGACTAGCTTGCTAACCATTAAATCACGAGGAGAATATACATACAAAATAATGCACAATGATATGGTTTTTAGGGGAGTAACCCCCCAAAACAAATCAGGAACCGGAATCCCTAAAGTGGTGTGACGCTGAAATCCAGTGCAACCCAGCAACTCCTGCGTGTCGCTGCCAAATTGCATTGCTTCTTAACTTTCCTTTGGATCACAGCGGCAGAGTGGAGAGGGGGGATTTGCTGCATGGGCAACAGCTCATCCTCTACCCAGGCTACGTAGTTCCAACAAATAAATAAAGAATTGGACACTACTCCATCGTCTCTCGTAGACGGAAGGATTTCAACATTGAACACTATAGATATCGTTTTATTCCGGTTTGTAGAGACAAATCGCCCCACCCGATTTCTCTATCACGACACACGCTATAATGTGAAAAGCGGAATTTTTAAAAGTAGAATATTTTGCAAAATATACGCGCCGAACAGTTTTCTGTAAAACTAAGAAGATGGGTCATTTTTAGGATGGGTGGGGGGTTAATGGTTAAAGAAATGTGAGAAACACTGTACGAAGCAATAGTAATGAAAATATCAAATAAGAATCTTGGTCATTCCCTTTTTGTAGGGCCCAGAACCATTCAGCACTATCTCTCATTCATATATATATATATATATATATATATATATATATATATATATATATACAAAAGACTTAGAGATTTAACATTATAGTCTATTTCAGGGAGCTTAGACTATAATGCTAAATCTCTAAGTCTTTTGTTATTTCTTTACTTATATATTTGCTCAGTGACTCTAACATTAAGAGCACACATTGAGCTCTCATACTGCGACAGGTTTTTTTAAAATAAAACTCTTGTGTCGTAAGGAAGATTTCTTCTCTGGACTTTTGGATTATATATATATATATATATATATATATGTCAAAAGGTACACGGTAATTATTTTGATAATAAATTTGCTCTACTGACGTACTGAGCACTTTATATTTGTTATATCGCTGTCTTATCAATGTGAAACTTGAATCAACTAACCACTGTGACCATTTTCACCGGTAAGTCACTTTTTCCACAAATACCATATATATATATATATATATATATATATATATATATATATAGGTATATGTAAAAACAAAATTTTTTTTGCGATGAAACAAAGAAAATACAGTGCTCAATCACAGTTTGTAAGAGCTAATATTTATTTATTTTACAATGTTTTCATAGATCAATGTTCATTATCAGCGACCGCGGTTTCATGCTAAAAGCAATCATCAGGTTGAGGAGCAAGATCCTATGGTGTTTGTTGGAGTTCTTTACTGAAATGTGACATTGAGTAAAGAACTCCAACAAACACCATAGGATCTTGCTCCTCAGCCTGATGATTGCTTTTAGCATGAAACCGCGGTCGCTGATAATGAACATTGATCTATGAAAACATTGTAAAATAAATATATATATATATATATATATATATATATATATATATATATATAATATAATATATAGGTGTGTCAAAAAAGTATCGATATTTTTTATACTTTTTGACACACCTTGTATTCTGAAAAATAACATTCCATTCATTGTTCATTTCTATCTTGATAAATACAGCTTCAATCTCGATACTTTTATGACACAACTGGCATGCATAAATCTAAATCTGGCTTTTTTTAATGTTATGTATTGTTTTGTTTCAGTCGCTAGAGCATTCCCCTAGGAATCACAAGGTTCTGTGTTCGATACCGGTCCACACCAACTGAGCGCATGAGTAGCACATATTGGATCAATGCGGTAAGATGGAGAACTGATAGTAGGAGTGGCGCTTCACTTCAGACGCAAAATCAAAGTCTCTGGTCGAGCGCTAGTGAAAAAGGTGATAGACTTCCTCGCTATCCGGTTTATACTGACAATAGAACACCCCGACGACTTTACTTTTTTTTATACTATTTATATTTCTTCGTATCGACATTGCCTTCGAGAAAATCGATTTTCATCCGGAGAAAAAGAAAAAAAGAAAAAAAAAGAAAGAAAGCTAAAAAAATACAGAAATCTCTGTGTAATCTTTGTTATATTCTCTGCATATTTTTTCAGTGAAAAAGAGTGACACGCGCGAGAGCCGCTGTCAGTTCCTTACGGCAGGATCGCAATGGTGGGAGACCTGCTGTGGGCGGTTTGAAGCAGGCGAAGAGTTAAGAAATTGACCGTGTTTCACAAACTTCCGGTGCGGAAGGGTTGGTTAAATATACACATTAATCAAGTTACCTTTGACCATCACGATGAACAAGAATTACTTAAGCTCCAAATCTGGCTGTTTTGGATGTTATGCGTTATTTTGTTTCAAAAAGGGGATAGACTCCCTCGCTGACCGGCTAATACCGACTCTAGGACACACACCACCGACTTTACTTTTTTTAAAAACTTTTTATATTATTTTGTATCGATATTGTCTTCGAAGAAACTCGATTTATATCCTGCAAAAAAAAAAAAAAAAAAAAAAAAAAAAGATCCACTTCCCCAAAAATCTGGCTGTTTTGAATATTATGCATTATTTTGTTTTGAAAAAAAAAGGGATAGACTCACTCACTGTTCGGCTGATACCGACTATAGGGCACACCCCACCGACTTAACTTTCTTTTTTTTACTTTATATATTCTTTCGTATCGATATTGTCTTCAAAGAAACTCGATTTATATCCTAAAAAAAAAAAAATACAAAAAAAAAAAAAATCAAACATAAAAGCTAAAAGAATAAAGAAATCTCTGGGCAATCTTTTTTACATTTCTCTGTGTATTTTGTCTCTGTTGACAGACCAACGGCGCCGAATATCAGGTGGTTGGAATCTGTCGCGAAAAAAATTAAAGAGTCTAGTCCAAAGAGTCACCAGAGAATAGTACAGTGTTGACAGATGTTCCTTGCACCTGCTGGGACAGAGACTTTTGTTTCGGCAGGACGGAGGCTTAAAGCAATCTAATACGTTTATTTTGTCTCAAATCCTCTCGCACTCTCTTACTTATTACAAACAGGTATCAATATTAAGAGTGCGCTGTTGGTACCTAATATCCGACCAATAACCTAATAAATTGCCTTTTTATTAGAATTTATCTATCTATTTATTTATTTTGTGTCACATCCTTCTTTATATACACAACAAAATAGCGGTTTACAGTGTGAACTAGAAGGCTAATTTGCATATTGTTATTAACACTTTGATTTTAATAAATATGTGCTTAGTATATTGATTTCTAATTGTTTGGTTTTATCTTAATGAATATGAGCAAAAATCTCGAGGATAAATCTTAACAGAAATCCATTAACAAGAGGAAATAACCGTAATTTTATTATTTACTCCCTATTTTAACTAAATAGTTACATTAGGAAAATTTAGCAATGAAAGACGAGAGTGATGGAAGAGTAAGTTTCAGTTGTTTCATTTTTCGATTATACCCCCCTTTGTTTCAAATCCTTTTATCTGCATTCTTATTTAGTTTCCTTTGCCTTTCTAATTTAATATAATATTTTACTACATTAAAACTTAAATACTTGCACTCTGTTTCAAATCTTTTTATCTGCATTCTTATTTAGTTTCATTAGCCTTTATAATTTAATCTAATATTTTATTACATTAAAACTTAAATACTTGCACTCTGTTTCAAATCTTTTTATCTGCATTCTTATTTAGTTTCATTAGCCTTTATAATTTAATCTAATATTTTATTACATTAAAACTTAAATACTTGCACTCTGTTTCAAATCTTTTTATCTGCATTCTTATTTAGTTTAATTAGCCTCTCTAATTTAATATAATATTTCATTGCGTTAAAACTTAAATACTTGCACCCTGCGGTGGGTGTATATAATTACTAGTAAGTATAATGTTTGTTTTATGCGATTAATACCAATCACTAAATTAACAAATCGGATGAGGCTTTTTTTTCCTTCTTGTGACTCTGCAACAAAACGATTTCACGTCTTAAGAATTCAGACTAAAAAAAAACCCCTTATATTCTTAGCTTTACTGTTAAAGAGTCTCTAGTTCTATCTCGGCATAGTTCTCTCTCTCTCTCTCTTCTCTCTCTCTCTCTCTCTCTCTCTCTCTCTCTCTCTCTCTTTTCTGTGTACAGCGGCATAGTTCTGTCTGTCTGTCTCTTCCTCCTCCCCTCCCTCCCTGTCCTTCTGTGTGCAGCAGCATTGTTCTCTCTCTCTCTCTCTCTCTCTCTCTCTCTCTCTCTCTCTCTCTCTCTCTCGCTCCTACATATCTCCTTTCTTATCTTTCTTTAATCTCCTTATAAACTACTAGAAGCGGCTACCCAGCGCCGCCTGGATAGATGGGCAGGGTGGGGGACAAAAAAGTTAGTTTTGCAGAACCATTATTACTGAATCAAGAGTTGGATCATCGCAGGATGCCCCCATTAAGATCCCTATGTAAAAAAAAGACCTTGCTTTGATTCAGCCTGGTGCGGCGTCAGAAAAAAAAGGACAGACACTATGAGAATAAAGATTAATGTCTCCTATTTAGAATATTAAATGCAAAAAACAAAAAAACAAAAAAAAAACAAAACAAAACAAAAAACAAACAAAAAAACTATGCGGTTACTGTTTGAATTTTATTTATTAATTATCTTCATGAATATAAATCAAATCTTCCTTATCTTTGCTCAAAAAGCAAGATCTGGTGATTGTGAATGTGTATATATATTTACTTTGTCGTTAATTGATTCATTTTATTAGTTTCCTCCATACATACATACACACCAACTGCCCTTTATATATGTGTAATTACAAGCATATTTACCTGTGGCTAAAATACGACTCCCTATATATATCCTCTACTTCTCATCCCACCCTTATTATGCACGGATTTCAGATAAGACTTTACTAAAATGAACAGCCGTGTATGTATCCAACCTCTCCCCCACGGACATGATATGACACAAAGACAATTTATCTAAAAGTATATTACACCTAGTTTTGAATTAAGAGCTTTCTTTCTCCTAGACCGGTTGTCTTGCAAAGACTAACGAGTCTAATCTGTTCTATTATTCACCCATAGCTAGCGGAATAAAATTGCGGATTCATGACTTTCCAAAGTGAAATGCAAACAGCCTCGTCCAGAATTTCAACGGCTTGTGTCCTATAGTACCTGAATAATGAAAATAGAATAATCTATTTTACCATTGAATAATATCTGACGATACCTCAGAAGAGAGAAACAACGAGATCTCACAGGACTTGTTAATTCAACCTTTAGTCTTTTTAAAAGTCGACGGGGCGGTCTAAAGTCGGTATCAGCCAGTCAGCGAGAGAGTCTATCCCCTTTTCAATAGCGCTAGACCAAGGAGATTGTTTTTAGCATCTGAGGTGGAGCGCCACACCTACCATCAGCTCCTTACTTTACCGCTCAGATCCCTGTGCTACTCATACGCTGAGTTGGCGGGGACCGGTATCGAACTAGGAACCTTGTGGTTTCTAGCCGAACGCTCTACCGACTGAGCTAACCCGGCCCCTAGCAATTGCTAATTACTGTGTTCGCCTTATACGTTACCTTAGTAAACCTTTTCCGCTATCCTTAATATTCGTTGTGTTTCTTACTGTCATTTCTCTGTCAACTCTGGTACTCTAGTCATAACAGATTGTCGGCTCCATTTCTTACGATGATAAACCCTTACGCCAACATGTCTCCAATGATCCGGTATTTACTATTGTAAGCTATTTATCTGAATTTCTGTGATAAGGCTAGATAATTAGTATTATTTGGATTTTCGGACTATTGTCCTCCTCTTTATTGTTATCTGTACAACGTTTCGTTTAATGTGCCCTCCAACCTTCTTCAGGTATTTCTTGTTGGACTTGGGAGCCTTCGTGAACTCAAGAAGGTTCTCGAGTTCGAGGCGGCTCCCGAGTCCGACAAGAAATACTTGAATAAGGCCATAGGGCACATCGTCCGAAATGTTGTACAGATAACAATGAAGCCGAGTACAATAGTCCAAATAATCCAAATAATACTTACTATTGTAAGCTATATGTTACACAAAGCAAAGCGTAGTAAATAGCAGTGAATTACATTAAGTAAAATTATCTTGGACACGTTAAGAGCTAAATATTTTTCTACTTTCCCAAGTGATGTTAATTATGTAACATCCCATTTTTTTAAATTGTCGCTCCTTGTCTTCATCTTGTCCTCCGCACAGCGCAATTAAGTCATAGAGGAAAATCAGGGAAGAAGTACTCCACGGAGAATACCACCTGCTATAAAGCATTCTTTGTTGAGAGGATATTCTAGTTAAAATATTCTACAGTGGATTACGGTACAATAAACAGTTCAAGAAATTTCGCTCATCCTGTAAGTATTTTGATAATCAGGCAAAGTTAGGTATGCCTAAAATCGTGGATTTCGAAGCTGTGCTCCAATCTATTGAGTATATTTGTCGCATACCCCACTTGTATGGACTGGGCACAAGGCCTCGTTTTAAAGTGGGCCCACCCACAAACCGAAGCTCATGGGTGGGAAAGAACAAAAATTGCGTCGATCCCTTCGGCATTCCCTCACAAGAGGGAGGATAGCCCCCTGGGATCGACGCTATTATTAAACTCTCGGCAAGTCCAGCGGCCGAAGCGGAAAACCGAGTGTGCAATGAGTCTTTAAAAAAAAAGTGTTCCAAGCTATAGAGTATCACTTGCTATTGTAAGGATTAAAGTGATAATACTTGAATATAAATCCCCGACAAGGGTTGATAGACAAAACATTTTATATACAGCACAAGAATTAACAGGGTACATAATACATAGAGGTGTACATAAACATACATACATAAGTACTACAAAGGATAATGACACATTCATGAATGGTAAAAAGATAAACATAAAAGCCACAGACATGAGACTAGGAATAGTCCATGCTGTGTGAATCACTTACAGTAATGTAAGGGGGGCCAAAGCCCCAACAAGAGGGGGGTAGACCAGAGTCTAACCCATAGTGGTGTCTCGTGGGTCGAGCAACAGGAAAAGAGAAAGAGACGTTCAAATCAGCCGCTTAAATATCAAAGGCCCCTAGCGGGAACCAGCGAACTAAACGGGCAGACAACTCTCCAGGCAAATACGAAAGTAACGCTACACTATAAAGCATATTTTTGTTAACAAGATACTTTAGTTACAAAATATTCTACAGCGATCAAGGTTGGATTTTTGAGTATTTCTTTGTGTTATGGTTTGATAGGCCTAGAACAGTGAATTTTGAGATCGTGCTCCAAGACATAGAGTATCACCAGATATAAACCATATTGTTTTACAGTATACTCTAGTTAAAATGCTGTACCGTTGATTACAGTATAATGAATCGATTATTCCGATCGTTCTTATTCAATGGCAGCGATGAAGGTGTTTAATCAGATGTAAAAGGTTTTCATTCGTTTTGTGAACGTGTTCTCATGTAAAACTGATTAGACTCATTGTTGCTTAACTTGTTATTCATTAAGCTTTTTTAATACTTACCTGGCCTTCGGGCCTGTATCCGGTGGCTTTCGGTAATGAAAATTAACGGCGTAATCCCAGGGGTCATCCCCCAGGCAACACCTACTTGATTTAAAAGGGCAAGGCTGGGTTTATTGCCCAGTGCCTGAGTCGCCCACTTGAGGGGAATGCATTTTTGTACTGCAATCCCATGAGCTTTGGTTCCTGAGTGGAACCACATTAAATGGACCTTTAGAGAAAATATTTGGAAAGAATATATGGAAAGAAATATCTTACGGTAAAAAAGGTTGTCGGGTTGGCCTAATGTCGGTACTAGCCAGACAGCGAGGGAGCCTCTCCCCTTTTCATTTGCACTAAACCAAGGAAAATTTTTTTTTGCATTTGAGGTGCAGCGCCACATCTACCATCAGCTACTCACTTCACCGCAAAGATCCCAGTGCTACTAAACGGCATAAGTGGGTATAAGTACTTTCAGTGCGACTCAAAAGATAGAGCACTTGGAATCGCAAGGTCCCTTTCACCAACCCAGCGTATGAGTAGCACAGGTATCTGTGCAGTGAAATGAGGAAGTGGTGGTAGATGTAGCGCCACACCTCAGATGTAAAAAAAATGTTTCCTTTGTCTAGCGCTAGTGAAAAGGGGATAGACTCCCTCGCAGTCTGGCTGATACCGACATTAGGCCAACCCGACGACTTTTTTTTCCTGCCATACAATGTACAATTTTCCACCAAATATTTTCTTCAAAGAAAATTAAAGTTATACTTGATAGCTCGGAGGCACGTTGTATAACGGTTACCGTTGTCGGAAATAGACACGACGAAGCGAGTTCAAATCCTGTACTAGGCTGTTTAAATTTTACATAGCGCTAATACCCTTGGCAGAGGTATGAATCCAACTATTCTGACTCCAGCTATGGATAAATAGTAGGGCAGATAGGGCTCTTTAACATTGGTTAGGCAACCAGTCCAGGAGAAGGAAAAGTATGAAATCAAACCTGTTAAAATCCGCTTAAGAAATTGACCATGTGTCACATCCTACTGGTGTGGAGGGGGTGGGTAAATACATATAGTCGATAGAGAACGTCAGGCGTTCTAGGTGGTATAATTGTTAGTTTGCTAGCCTCGGAGATAGACTTCTACTAAATAGCAAGTTCTATCCTCGCTTTTTTGTTTTTTACCTTGTGCTTCACTCTACTCGGGGCAAACGGGTTCGGTAAATACCTAGTCGAGATCTAAGGTTTCAAACCATCTTAGAAACTGGAAAGACAGAAAGAAGGAAAGAAAGAAAGAAAAGAGGGGAAAGGAAGAGAAAACAGAATGAAATAACACTTCTTAGATAATGAGAGAAAGAATGAAAAGATGAAAAGAAAGAGAAAGAAAGAAAGAAAGAATGAATGAATGAAAGAAAGAAATTGGGAAAATGAAAGAGCAGTTCTTAGATGAAGAAAGAAAGAAAAAGAGAAAGAAAGAAAAAAGAAAGAAAGAAAGAAAGAAAAGAGGGAAAGAGATAGAAATAAAGAATGAATAAACATAAAAAAGAGAAGATTGAAAGAACAGTTCTTAGATAAAGAAAGAAAGAAAGAAAAAAGAAAGAAAGTAAGAAAAAAGAGAGAGTAAGAAATTAAACATCGAATGTAAGAGAAAGGAAAAGTGAAAACACAGCTCTTAGATACATTAAATAAAATAAAGAAAGAGAAAAGAAGAGAAAGGAAGAATAAAATAACAGTTCTTAGATGAGGAAATATAGAATGAATGAATGAACGTGAGAAAGAAAGAAAGAAAGAAAGAAAGAAAGAAAGAAAGAAAGGGAGAACAGAGAAGAAAGAATGAAAGAACACCTTTTAGATGAAGAAAGAAAGAAAGAGAAAGGAAGAATGAAAAAATAATTCTTTGAGAAAGAAAGAAAGATAGAAATAAAAAATGGGGGAAACAAAGAGAAACAAGGAATGAAAGAGCACCACTCACATGTAGAAAGAAAAATAGAAAGAAAAGAAAGAATAGCTCTTAGATAAAGAAAGAAAGAAAGAAAGAAAGATAGAAAGAAAGCGGGCAAAGAGAAATAAGGAATGAAAGCACACCTCTTAGATGAATAAAGAAAGAAATAAAGGAATAAAGAAAGAAAGAAAGAAGGAAAAAGGATGAAGGAAAGAATTGCTCTAGGTAAAGAAAGGAAGAACGGGATGAAGGAAGAAAGAGGAGAAGGAATAAGAAATAAAGGAATAAAGGAAGAATGAAATATTGAACAAGGGATTGGTTGGTTTGAAGCTGAGAATTACTAACATTTAAAAGGTAAAAACGAATAAAAGTTTTCATTTAAACGATTTAATCATCGGAGTGAAATATTTTTCTTATTTTGGGTCGAGACTTAGAGATAAAGGCAAAGTTGACAAAATGTCCATAAAGGATATTCACTTTAGATATTGGCAAGTAGAAAAATGGCGGAAAGTTAAAGTCTTAAGACCAATTCTTTATTATCATTTTCTATATCTTGAATTTACTTTATTTCTATATATATATATATATATATATATATATATATGTGGTTGTGTGTGTGTGTGTGTGTGTGTGCGTGTGCGTGTGCGTGTGTATGTGTGTGTGTATGTGCGTGTATGTATATATATATATATATGTATCAGATATACTGACAAAGCATATGTGGACTCCATAACAACATCATATATATATATATATATATATAATATGGTGTGTGTGTGTGTGTGTGTGTGTGTGTGCATATATCCATATATGGTCATATATCCGCTGGGTTTATATATATATATATATATATATATATATATATATATATATATATATATATATATATCAATATACTGACAAAGAAGAATACGTGGACTCCATACCAACATCATATATATATATATATATATATATATATATATATATATATATATATATATATATATATGTGTGTGTGTGTGTGTGTGTGTGTGTGTGTGTGCGCGCGTGTGTGTGCGTATATGTATATATGCTTATATATGTGTGCCCTTATATATATATATATATATATATATATATATATATATATATATAGTGTCAATAAAGTCCTGCAACAAATTTAGAACCTAACAACAAAAATGGCAGCGTTGTTGAAATGTAATAATCAAAACGTACATAAAGAAAATAAAACTCCAAGAATTGAACTTTCATTTGGTTTTTACTAAATGATTCTGTCATTAGTACAATGTGAGTTATTAAGTATTTTTTAATCTAAAGACTGCCGCAAGACTTTGTTAACACTATATATATATATATATATATATATATATATATATATATATATATACGGCGCTTGTTAACTACCAACTGCCGTTGAGTTAACGTTTTCACTACCCTTAGATAATATGCTTTATCCATTATATTGAGCACTCTTTACTTATATATAGAAAACTATATTATCAATATATATATGTGTTAGCGGCTTGAGAGAGAGAGAGACAGAGAGAGAGAGAGAGAGAGAGAGAGAGAGAGAGAGAGAGAGAGAGATAGGAGCATGAGTGAGTGACTGAGTGCTTGTGTTTACCAACCCTTACGCACAAGCAGCATATGACACAAGGTCATTTTTTAAGCAGAGTTTAGCAGATTTGAATTCAGAGTTGCTTAACCAAGGTTAATGGTTCCAATCTGCCCTACTATTTAACCATAGCTGGAGGTAGAATAGTTGGATGCATATCTTTCCCAGTGAGATTTTTTACTATGTGAAATAGAAATAATCCCGTTCAGGATTCGAACTCGTATCGCCGTGTCTATATCCTATGACTATAACCATTAAACTACTGGTGTATGAATATGGATACATATGTATATGTTAGGTTGATTGTTTTTACGGCATGTCAACTCCGTTCTGTTCAAGATCTTGCCATCGTTAACACATTCAACGCGGCCGTAAAAAAATTAGCTTTTTAAGGAAATTCCTAATTTTTTTTAGCTGAAAATTTGCATTCGTTACATTAATAAAACAACATAAATTCCGAGACAAAAACTCTGCAGCCTTTCAACGGAAGGCTAGGGGAGTAAAACCCGAAAACAAATCAGGAGCCGGAGCCCCTAAAGGTGGTGTGATGCTGAAATCCAGTGCTACCCATCAACTCCTGCGACACTACCGTTGCCAAACCGCATTGGTACCCTACCTTTTCTTTGGATCACAGCGGCAGTGTGGAAAGGGGGGATTTGCTGCATGGGCAACAGCTTATCCTCCTTATGAACCCGCCCAGGCTATGTAGTTAAAAAAAAGACTTGGACACTACTCTATTATCTCACGTAGACGGAAGGATGCGAACAACAACAACTCTGTTTTCTTATCTAATGCCACTTTCAGAGTCTTTTGCAAGCAATTATATTATATAACGTAACTAAAAATGATGATGTAAAAATGATATTTCTCTGAATGTTTGAGATGAGGCTTGATGATTAGTATTATCTGCGTTATTCGGACTATTGTCCTCGTCTTTATTGATATCTGTACAACGTTTCGGCCGATAAGCCCTCCGGCCTTCTTCAGGTATTTCTTGTCGGATTCGGGAACCTTCTTTTCGGACTCGAGAACCTTCTTTGCGAACTCGGGAACCTTCTTGTCGTAATCGGGAGTCCGAGAAGGTTCCCGAGTCCGACAAGAAATACCTGAAGAAGGCCGGAGGGTATATCGGCCGAAACGTTGTACAGATAACAATGAAGATGAGGACAATAGTCCGAATAACGCAGATAATAGTAAAAATGATAGTTTCAAGAAACTATTCTTAATACGAATAATTTGTTGACAGTTTTTTACGATTCGAGTTGCAATTTTAGGCCTGTAGTTGAATGCAGTTTCACAGTAGATATTATTTGGGGCATAGAGCTTGATCCTTCCTTGAAGTAGAAAGATGTAGTATCAGTTTTAATTCTTGTCTGTGTCTGTCATTGAAATAGAAAGATGTAGTATCAGTTTTAATCCTTGTCTGTATCTGTCGTTGAAGTAGAAAGATGTAGTATCAGTTTTAATCCTTGTCTGTATCTGTCATTAAAATAGAAAGATGTGGTATCAGTTTTAATCCTTGTCTGTATCAGTCGTTGAAGTAGAAAGATGTAGTATCAGTTTTAATCCTTGTCTGTATCTGTCATTAAAATAGAAAGATGTAGTATCAGTTTTAATCCTTGTCTGTATCAGTCGTTGAAATAGAAAGATGTAGTATCAGTTTTAATCCTTGTCTGTATGTGTCGTTGAAATAGAAAGAGATATCAGTTTTAATCCTTGTCTGTATGTGTCGTTGAAATAGAAAGATGTAGTATCAGTTTAAATCCTTGTCTGTATAATCATTAAAATAGAAAGATGTGGTATCAGTTTTAATCCTTGTCTGTATCAGTCATTGAAATAGAAAGATGTAGTATCAGTTTTAATCCTTGTCTGTATCTGTCGTTGAAGTAGAAAGATGTAGTATCAGTTTTAATCCTTGTCTGTATCAGTCGTTGAAGTAGAAAGATGTAGTATCAGTTTTAATCTTGTCTGTATGTGAAATAGAAAGATGTAGTATCAGTTTTAATCCTTGTCTGTATCTGTCGTTGAAGTAGAAAGATGTAGTATCAGTTTTAATCCTTGTCTGTATCAGTCGTTGAAGTAGAAAGATGTAGTATCAGTTTTAATCCTTGTCTGTATCTGTCATTAAAATAGAAAGATGTGGTATCAGTTTTAATCCTTGTCTGTATCTGTCATTAAAATAGAAAGATGTGGTATCAGTTTTAATCCTTGTCTGTATCATCAGTCGTTGAAGTAGAAAGATGTAGTATCAGTTTTAATCCTTGTCTGTATCGTCATTAAAATAGAAAGATGTAGTATCAGATTTAATCCTTGTCTGTATCAGTCGTTGAAGTAGAAAGATGTAGTATCAGTTTTAATCCTTGTCTGTATCTGTCATTAAAATAGAAAGATGTAGTATCAGTTTTAATCCTTGTCTGTATCTTCATTAAAAATAGAAAGATGTGGTATCAGTTTTAATCCTTGTCTGTATCAGTCGTTGAAGTAGAAAGATGTAGTATCAGTTTTAATCCTTGTCTGTATCTGTCATTAAAATAGAAAGATGTGGTATCAGTTTTAATCCTTGTCTGTATGTGTCGTTGAAATAGAAAGATGTAGTATCAGTTTTAATCCTTGTCTGTATCAGTCGTTGAAGTAGAAAGATGTGGTATCAGTTTTAATCCTTGTCTGTATTAGTCGTTGAAGTAGAACGATGTAGTATCAGTTTTAATCCTTGTCTGTATCAGTCGTTGAAGTAGAAAGATGTAGTATCAGTTTTAATCCTTGTCTGTATCTGTCATTAAAATAGAAAGATGTGGTATCAGTTTTAATCCTTGTCTGTATCAGTCGTTGAAGTAGAAAGATGTAGTATCAGTTTTAATCCTTGTCTGTATCAGTCGTTGAAATAGAAAGATGTAGTATCAGTTTTAATCCTTGTCTGTATCAGTCGTTGAAATAGAAAGAGATATCAGTTTTAATCTTTGTCTGTATGTGTCGTTGAAATAGAAAGATGTAGTATCAGTTTAAATCCTTGTCTGTATAATCATTAAATAGAAAGATGTGGTATCAGTTTTAATCCTTGTCTGTATCAGTCGTTGAAGTAGAAAGATGTAGTATCAGTTTTAATCCTTGTCTGTATCTGTCGTTGAAGTAGAAAGATGTAGTATCAGTTTTAATCCTTGTCTGTATCAGTCGTTGAAGTAGAAAGATGTAGTATCAGTTTTAATCCTTGTCTGTATCTGTCGTTGAAATAGAAAGATGTAGTATCAGTTTTAATCCTTGTCTGTATCTGTCGTTGAAGTAGAAAGATGTAGTATCAGTTTTAATCCTTGTCTGTATCAGTCGTTGAAGTAGAAAGATGTAGTATCAGTTTTAATCCTTGTCTGTATCTGTCATTAAAATAGAAGATGTGGTATCAGTTTATCTTGTCTGTGTCATCGTAGAAAGATGTAGTATCAGTTTTAATCCTTGTCTGTATCGTCATTAAAATAGAAAGATGTAGTATCAGATTTAATCCTTGTCTGTATCAGTCGTTGAAGTAGAAAGATGTAGTATCAGTTTTAATCCTTGTCTGTATCTGTCATTAAAATAGAAAGATGTAGTATCAGTTTTAATCCTTGTCTGTATCTTCATTAAAATAGAAAGAGTGGTATCAGTTTTAATCCTTGTCTGTATCAGTCGTTGAAGTAGAAAGATGTAGTATCAGTTTTAATCCTTGTCTGTATCTGTCATTAAAATAGAAAGATGTGGTATCAGTTTTAATCCTTGTCTGTATGTGTCGTTGAAATAGAAAGATGTAGTATCAGTTTTAATCCTTGTCTGTATCAGTCGTTGAAGTAGAAAGATGTGGTATCAGTTTTAATCCTTGTCTGTATTAGTCGTTGAAGTAGAACGATGTAGTATCAGTTTTAATCCTTGTCTGTATCAGTCGTTGAAGTAGAAAGATGTAGTATCAGTTTTAATCCTTGTCTGTATCTGTCATTAAAATAGAAAGATGTGGTATCAGTTTTAATCCTTGTCTGTATCAGTCGTTGAAGTAGAAAGATGTAGTATCAGTTTTAATCCTTGTCTGTATCAGTCGTTGAAATAGAAAGATGTAGTATCAGTTTTAATCCTTGTCTGTATCAGTCGTTGAAATAGAAAGATGTAGTATGAGTTTTAATCCTTGTCTGTATGTGTCGTTGAAATAGAAAGAGATATCAGTTTTAATCTTTGTCTGTATGTGTCGTTGAAATAGAAAGATGTGGTATCAGTTTTAATCCTTGTCTGTATCTGTCATTAAAATAGTAAGATGTGGTATCAGTTTTAATCCTTGTCTGTATCAGTCGTTGAAGTAGAAAGATGTAGTATCAGTTTTAATCCTTGTCTGTATCTGTCGTTGAAGTAGAAAGATGTAGTATCAGTTTTAATCCTTGTCTGTATCAGTCGTTGAAGTAGAAAGATGTAGTATCAGTTTTAATCCTTGTCTGTATCTGTCGTTGAAATAGAAAGATGTAGTATCAGTTTTAATCCTTGTCTGTATCAGTCGTTGAAGTAGAAGATGTAGTATCAGTTTTAAATCTGTCATTAAATAGAAAGATGTGGTATCAGTTTTAATCCTTGTCTGTATCAGTCATTAAAATAGAAAGATGTAGTATCAGTTTTAATCCTTGTCTGTATCTGTCATTAAAATAGAAAGATGTGGTATCAGTTTTAATCCTTGTCTGTATCAGTCGTTGAAGTAGAAAGATGTAGTATCAGTTTTAATCCTTGTCTGTATCGTCATTAAAATAGAAAGATGTAGTATCAGTTTTAATCCTTGTCTGTATCAGTCGTTGAAGTAGAAAGATGTAGTATCAGTTTTAATCCTTGTCTGTATCTGTCATTAAAATAGAAAGATGTAGTATCAGTTTTAATCCTTGTCTGTATCTTCATTAAAATAGAAAGATGTGGTATCAGTTTTAATCCTTGTCTGTATCAGTCGTTGAAGTAGAAAGATGTAGTATCAGTTTTAATCCTTGTCTGTATCTGTCATTAAAATAGAAAGATGTGGTATCAGTTTTAATCAATAGAAAGATGTAGTATCAGTTTTAATCCTTGTCTGTATCAGTCGTTGAAGTAGAAAGATGTGGTATCAGTTTTCCTTGTCTGTATTAGTCGTTGAAGTAGAACGATGTAGTATCAGTTTTAATCCTTGTCTGTATCAGTCGTTGAAGTAGAAAGATGTAGTATCAGTTTTAATCCTTGTCTGTGTCGTCATTAAAATAGAAAGATGTGGTATCAGTTTTAATCCTTGTCTGTATCAGTCGTTGAAGTAGAAAGATGTAGTATCAGTTTTAATCCTTGTCTGTATGTGTTGTTGAAATAGAAAGATGTAGTCAGTTTTAATCCTTGTCTGTATGTGTTGTGAAAGATGTAGTATCAGTTTTAATCCTTGTCTGTATGTGTTGTTGAAATAGAGTTTTAATCCTTGTCTGTATGTGTTGTTGAAATAGAAAGATGTAGTATCAGTTTTAATCCTTGTCTGTATGTGTCGTTGAAATAGAAAGATGTAGTATCAGTTTTAATCCTTGTCTGTTGCTCTGTCCTTGAAGTTGTCCATCAAGCAAGTAATTTTTGGACAATCTATCAACGCCGTTAAATATGTTTGGAGCTTTTTCAGTGGACTTAGAATAGTCTATAAATATAAGCGGTGGTTGTTCGTATAGCAGGAGTAATCCAAAACAGTTATATGGCTACAAGGAGGCGCGTGTTGTAATGGTTAGAATCGTAGGAAATAATCATTTACTACGATGATAAACATTGATTTAGATAGAATCGGATGGTGAGACTGCGTTGCCATTTCTTCAACGCTAGTTAGGTGGCAGAGCAACCGACTCGGAATCGCAAGGCTCCTGGTTCAGCACATGAGTAGCACAGATTGGTCAATCTGATGTGTGCGGTAAAGTGGAGAGCTGACGGTAAGGGTGGCGCTCCACCTCAAAGGCAAAAACAAT
>CM042179.1:46974136-46994136 GCA_023376005.1 Doryteuthis pealeii
ATATAATATATATATATATATGTGTGTGTGTGTATGTGTGTGTGTGTGTGTTCGACAGAGAGAGAGAGAGAGAGAGAGAGAGAGAGAGAGAGAGAGAGAGAGAGAGAGAGAGAGAGAGAAAGGTGGAGAGAGTGAAAGATGGACATACAGACAGACATTCGGACAGACAGAAAGATTCTCCACAATAAAAATAATAATAACCCCACAGCAACAAAACAAAAGCAAGTCGATGTTTCCCAGTCGCAGAATACGACGACGACGACGACGAAATATATTTCAGTAGACAGAAACGACCAGATGAGTGCATTAGTCGCAAAATGGCGGTGGCCACTCACTTAAATGTCGGCCACCGCCCAAAGTGGAATTATCACAATGAACCAGTCTCTGTCTTGCCAGACCCCCACCTACCTCACACCGCTTCACTGTGATTTACGTACATCTATAATTCAATTATCTTGACCGCCAAGAAGAGACGTAAACTGAGCATTCAATAACATAGTGTTCAACATTCAAATCCTAGTCCCAAAATTACGACACTTTCTCATATGAGTGGATACGTTATTTTTTTTACAGAATATGAATTTATGTATTTTACTTGGTTAAGCCATCTTTCTATTTTTCAGGGCAGTTGATAAGTATGTATGTATGTATGTATGTATGAGGCAGCTTGAAAGATTCCATCAGCACTGTCTTAGACGTATCCTTGGTCTGAAGTGGGAAAGCCATGTTCCAGATACGGCTGTCTTGACCAAAGCCAAATCAACTAACATTGCGGCAGTTGTGTTGAGGAATCGGACGCGTTGGGCGGGTCATCTTGTTTGGCTTGATGACTCTAGACTACTAAAACACCCTTTTTTATGGTGAGCTCCTTTTTGGCAAAAAGACCACAACACAAGCCAAAACAACGATTTCGTGATAGTGTGAAGGAGTGTCTAGTGTGCTTTCGTATTCCCGTCGATAATCGGGAGTCCCTGACATCTGATCGTGGGCAATGGATGGCTGCGATTTACAAGGGTGCAGAACTATTTGAAGCTGCAAGGGTGGACCGAGAAAAACTCAGGAAAGCGTGCCGAAAACATGAATCTCTATCAGCCCTTTCTGGTGATGTGTGGATCTGTGAGGGGTGTGACCGGGCCCTATTGTCAAAGACGGGCTTGGTCAATCACAGAAAATCACATGAGAGCTACCCGATTGCAATTGTTGTCTCTACCATGCCACACTCTAAGACCCAACATGAAGACAATGATGAGTATACAACACCTGTTGACGCAGTCAACACCGATCGTTATGTGTGTCAGATTTGCCGGACTTTGGCGGGATTAAAGAGTCATGAACGAGCCCACAAACGGACAATGGATGAAGTTGTGGCAGTCGCCTGACAAGACGTTGCGATCAATAATAAGATGCTTTCACTATCCAATACATGATAACTGACTGAAGAATTCATGTGGATGATGGCTGTACCAGTTTTCAGAGTGAAAGAATTGAGCATGAAAACCTCAAGCGTCAACTTCGAAAGGGATACACCTGTCATATTGGTGGAAATGTCAAGCATGTGGGTCAAATTCTGTTTTCTAATGCTGGATATGTCAATCATAGGAAATCTCACCATGGACAATTCATGCACACTCCAGGAACAAACAATGTGTCTTGTGCAATCTGTAACAAAGTCTGTAAGTCGGCTTCTGGTCTTAAGAGATATATGGTGGTGCATAAGCATCAAATTTTATCATCTGATCCATCCGATCCAATGGAAAGTATATTTGCATCAAAGTTTATGGTTCTGCAGCGGGATGGTGAGTCATTTGAGGGCTCATGAGAGGAAAGGTTCTGGTGGTGGAGTTATAGGATTGTGAGGGACGGCAGTGATCTGCAAAGATTAGGCTATTGCTATATGTATGCATGTATCAGCTGTTCGGAACACTTTTCGACAGGTGGTCTCAAGCGTCACATGAGAGTTCACAGTGATACGTATACTGTACCTGTCGACTCAGTCAACACCGATCGTTATAAGTACAACATATGTTCTAAGCTATGCTAGTCGCTAGCAAGATTGACAATCCATGAACGAGCTCCCAAACGAACAATGAATGAAGGAGTGGCAGTCGCCTGACAAGACGTTGCGGTCAATATGTATGTATGGAGCAAACTAGAAAAAAAAAACACAAATAAATGTATATACTATTTCTCTGAATGTTTGAGGCCGAAGGGCATATCGGCCGAAACGTTGTACAGATAACAATGATGAGGACAATAGTCCGAATAACGCAGATAATACTAATCATCAAGCCTCATCTCAAATATCCAGAGAAATAGAAAAATAATTAACACGGCTCCTACCCCAGCTATGGTTAGCAGAATGAGAACAAGATACCCCCGTGTACTGAATAAAGGGTTAGGTTCAAAGTTCCGTGATGGCTCCCGATTACGACAAGAAGGTTAGCGACTACGACAAGAAAGTTCCCAAGTTCGAAAAGAAGGTTCCCGAATCCGAGAAGGTTCCCGAGTCCGACAAAAATAGCTGAAGAAGACCGGAAGACATATCGACCGAAACGTTGTACATATAACAATGAAGATGAGGACAATAGTCCGAATAACACAGATAATACTAAATGTATATAAATATTCACTATTACCTCATCTTCATTTTTGTGTTGAAAATTATGAAGATTTGATCAAAGGCATTAAGATTTAATTTACAATAAAATAACATTAAACATTCTACTTTAGCATTTATAAATCTCAAAAGTAAAGAAATAAATAGACCATTTTTTTGCCTCTAGTACGTATATAAAGGACAGTTGGTGTGTATGTGTGTATGAATGTCCAGATAAAAATTCTAAAATAAAACAATTAACGGCAAAGTAAATATATATGCACATTCACTATCACCAGAACTTGATTTTTGTGCAAAAATCATGAAGACTTTATTTTTATTCAGGAAGATATCTAAAATTAGAAAGTGAATAGTAAGAGAAGGGAAAATCATTGGTGGCGTGTGTGATTAAAACATAAACAAATCAATTATGGAAGACCAAAACAATCAATGGATTTACGAGAAAACTTTTTTTATCCCCCACTCTTCCCAGGCAACGTCGAGTAGCCGCTTCTAGTAAATATACAGAGGACAGTTGATGTGTATGTATGTATTTATGTATATCCGGAGGAAATTACGAAAATAAAACAGTTAACGACAAAATAAATATATATAAACATTCACTGTTACTGAGTCTAGCTTTTAGTGGATTAATTATAATGATTTTATATTCACGAAGATGATTTAAAATTAAAATAGCATCAAAATTGTCTATGAATATCAAAATTAAATAATTCAATATGGAGGCGCAAAACAATCAATGTTTTTCACCCCCCTTTTTTTCATGCTGGATTAACATAAGGTTTTTTTTTACGTGGAGATTTTTTATGGGGGATGAACTCGCTATTCAGTAGTAACAGATCTGCATGACTAGCTAGCTAACCATAACACCACGCCTTTTTCTCTTCTGCCCAGTCAATGCCAGGTAGCCACTTCTAGTTAGATATAAGTAGTAGTCTGTTGAGAGGCAATCACGGTTTCAATCCAAATGATTTCATCAGGACCCTACCCTACGCTTAACTAAGTCTATGGAATTACATCAACTTCGTTAGGTCCTGGTGAAAACATTTGGATTGAAACCATTGGATAATATATATATATATATATATATATATATATATATATATATATATATATAAGTAAAGAAATAACAAAAGACTTAGAGATTTATAAGTATATATATATTTGCTCTGTGACTTTAACATGAAGGGCACACATTGAGCTCTCAAACTGCGACAGGTTTTTAAATAAAACTCTTGTGTCGTAAGGAAGATTTCTTCTCTGGACTTTTGGATTATATATATATATATATATATATATATATATATATATATATATATATAAGGACATGAAGCCAACGGTGATGGTTAACTGACAGTTTCCCGCCTATGCGATTTTCAAATCTACTTTACGAAGTGCCGTTGACTTCATATCCACGCTACCATGTTAGAAATACGTGCTCTATCAATGATATTGAGCCCTATCTTTTTTTATAAATATCGCATACTATATTATTAGATGAGCCGCGTAGTATGATAGTTTATTGATGTATAACTGCAAAATGGTCGATTTTTAAGCCTTTTTCTTTTACCAATTATATTATTCTGTTTAATAATATTTTATATCGAGTTCTCAACTTGGACCTGAACAACTTTAACATTCCGCACCATCATATTGTGAAGCTTTCCAAATGAGCCTGGAGACGTAAATATATATATATATATATATATATATATATATATATATATATAATAAAATAAATATATAAAGGTATTACATATCTATTTATTTGATGACAAAGGAACAGTCACAACCGTTGGGTTTCATGCATGCGTAAGTGCAATGTTCAGGTGACGTTGTTTCAAATGCAAGGAAAATCGAAAATCGAAAAATTACAAAAAGTTTAATAGACATAGGATGTGTATGATTGGATGAAATGTTATGCGTATGTATGTGGTGTTGTTTTGAATGTATATGTGTGTTTATGGACATTGTAAAGGTTATGTATACGGGACAGCAGGTCTCACACACATTCACATTATTCTATGAATGTGCCACGCTTGATCAATGCAGTCATGTGTGCGTTTGTATTCTCGTGCATATGTGTGCGTGGGTGTGTGTATTTTTTAGGGTATGAGCGGATGTTGGCATGAGGTCTGTAAGGGGTTGGTGGGGGGATGGATACTGTCACCAGTTTGGGTTAAAGGGGTGTACGGGTGTGGGGCGATACAATGAAGGATGTTAAATAATTTTAATTTTAAGATTTCAAATATTTTGTATACTGCGGGTGGGGTGGGGGTTGTATTGCGGTTAGTAGAAAAAGTTGGTCAGATGTTCGGGGTTGTTCCAAGTATGTACGCAAATACGTACGCACGCTCATAGTTTTACTCATACATGCATACACGCACACACACACACACACACACACACACACACACACACATAGAAGGACGCGCACGCGCATGCCCATACACCTATGCGTACGTAAACACTCGAACATAGCGGTACACATACTCTCATACATAACAGTACTCATACATACCTATATCCATACACATACCCATATATGGTCCATATATACATATGCACACACACACACACACACACATGCATACATATATATGCACATATACACATACATATATATATATACATATATATATACATACGCACACATATACACATATGCACACACACACATATATATATATACATATGCATACATATACATATACACATGAACGCATACACATTGAGATAGGTAGATAGATTGATAGATGAGGGAACAGACTGAGATAGATAGTTAGATGGATAGATAGATAGATAGATAGATAGATAGATAGATAGATAGATAGATAGATAGAAGCAGACTGAGATAGGAAGATAAATAGATAGATAGAAGCAGACTGAGATAGAAAAATAGATAGATAAATAGAAACAAACTGAGATAGATAGATAAATAGATGGGTAGCTAGATGGATACATAGATGGATAGATAGGGACACCCATCAATATACGTGGTCACATGCACACACATACACCCGGGTACATAAACATACATATGCTTGTAGGTATACAAGCTCTAAACTGGTGACAGTATCCATTTTCCCTCCCCCACCAACCCCCTACAGACCTCATGCTAACATCCGTTCATACCTAAAAAATACACACACCCACGCACACATATACACGCCAATACAAACGCACACATGTCTGCATTGATGAAACGTTGCACATTCATAGAATAATGTGAATGTGTGCGAGACCCGCTGTCCCGTATACATAACCTTTGCACTGTCCATAAACACACATACACATTAAAAACAACACCACATACATACGCATAACATTTCATCCAATCATACACATCCTATGTCAATTAAACTTTTTGTAATTTTCGATTTTCCTTGCATTTGAAACAACGTCACCTGAACATTGTTTGCACTTACACATTCATGAAACCCAACGGTTGTGACTGTTCCATTGTCATCAAATGAATAGATATGTAATACCTTTATATATTTATTTTATTATATTATATAACAGCTCTATTTCTATATTGAGCACTATTCCAATAATACTGCATTTTGACACACCGTTCCAGCAAAAGCTGAAACAGTGATAATCCCACTGTATATATATATATATATATATATATATATATATATATATATGATTCTACCAATATATATATATGATATATATATATATATGATTCTACCAAAATTGACAACTCAAACATACATATAAAGATTTGCGTATATATTTTTACATATACAGAGTATTATAAATAAATGAATATATAACCAAAAATTATACAAAGAAAATGTCAAAATGAATTTATATTCAAACCAAGGTCTTTATTCATTCATTTATACTCCCATATATATATATATATATATATATATATATATATATATATATATATATATATATATATATATATATGGGAGTATAAATAAATGAATAGACACCTTGGTTTGAATATAAATATATATATATATATATATATATGTGTGTGTGTGTGTGTGTGTGTGTGTGTGTGTGTGAAAAATGTATCGAGATTTTTTGTACTTTTTGACATACCTTGTATTCTGAAAAAAAAATGAACGTTCCATTCATTGTTCATTTATAACTTGGTAAATACAGCTTCAATCCCGATACTTTTATCACACACCTTGTATATATATATTTAGCATAAAGCTATACTTATAAGGAACCTAATAAAAACAGAATTCACAAACAATTTGTCTGATAGACTAGATTGTTAACTACTACACTCCAACTAAATGTCTAAATAGATTTTTTGTTTTAGTTTATTTTTAATTCTGGAACATTGACAACGTGTAGATTGGTGAGAACCGCTTTTGAAAATTAACATTCGAAATACTTACTACCTTTCATATGAACCGATACACCTATGGGAAATACGCAACTATCTAAGCCACTTAGCATGTTCATTTGATTAATTTGTATAGACATTTATTAAGCTTATCTTAAATATGGCAAGGGCCACAACGGGGGAAGGAGAGGTAGATTGTGTTGTGCCAATATTCAACAACAAAAAAAAAAAAAAAAGAAAAAAGAAAAAAAAAGAAAAAAAAGTAAAATGAAGTTCCACTTTTTCATTGACAGTTATTGGTAGCCATCATGAACATTTCGAATCGCTGCAAACCGCCACCTACATCGATTGAGTTTGCATGTTCATGTTGAGATATCTTGGGAATTTTCTACGAGTGACGTCTCCAGAGTCATTCGGAAAGCCTCGCCACATGATGGTGCTACGGTTTCAGTAAAAAGAAGGTACTGAAAAGTTCTTGGCCTAGCCAAGAAGATATTTTCTTATTGATTTTTTTTAGAGAAAGAAAGTAGTGGATGTATGTATGTATGTGGAATATGTTGCTTACAGTACTTGGTGTCGCTTAAGTGATGACCCAATTAAGTATTGAATTGGATCATCGCTGTTTAACTTCTACGATCTAGAGGGACCGGTGCTTTCAACGTGACTTGATTGTAATGATTAATAGGCATATAGATATGAAGAGATCTAGATAGATATGAAGAGATCTAGATAGATAGATAGATAGATAGATAGATAGATAGATAGATTGGTTTGGTTGTTTTGTTTTACAGCATATCGACCGTTTTCCGGACATTTACTGCCGAATCAAGTCATTTTGATAAACATAGAACTCAAGTTGATAACAATACATGATGTTGCTTAAGTAGTCACCCAATTAAATATTGAACAGGCTCATCACCGCTTAACTTTGGTGATCTAGCAGGAACTGGTGATTTCGGTGTGACAACCATAATGATAGATAGACAGATATGAAGAGATCTAGATAGATAGATAGATAGATAGATAGATTGGTTTGGTTGTTTTGTTTTACGGCAAATAACCCTTTTCAGGTCATTTAATGTCGAATCAAGTAATTTTGATAAAACATGGGACAGGTTTCTTACAGTACCTGTTGCTGCTTAAATGGTTACCCAATTAATTATTGAACAGGCTCATCACCTCTTAACTTTGGTGATCTAGTGGGAATTGGTAGTTTCGGTGTGACAACCGTAATGATAGACAGACTGATATAAAGAGATCTAGATGGATATGAAGGAATCTAGATAGATAGATTAGTTTCGTTGTTTTTCTTTACAGCATATCAACCCTTTTCGGGATATTTAATGCTGAATCAAATCATTTTGATAAACATGATGCTGCTTAAGTAGTCACCCAATTAATTATCAAACAGGCTCATCACCGCTTAACTTTGGTGATCTAGCAGGAACTGGTGATTTCGGCGAGACAACTGTAATGGTAGATAGACAGATATGAAGAGATCTTGATAGATAGATAGATTAGTTTCGTTGTTTTTCTTTACAGCACATCAACCCTTTTCGGGATATTTAATGCTGAATCAAGTTATTTTGATAAACATAGGACTCATGCTTACAATACATGATGTTGCTTAAGTGGTCACCCATCTAAGTATTGAACAGGCTCATAAATGCTTAACTTCGGTGATCTAGCAGGAACTGGTGATTTCGGCGTGACAACCATAATGATAAGTAGACAGATATGAAGAGATCTAGATGGATATGAAGAGATCTAGATAGATAGATAAATAGATAAATAAATAGATCTAAACAGAATAAGATAGATAGATAAATAGATTGGTTTGGTTGTTTTGTTTTACAGCATATCGACCTTTTTTCGGGATATTTAATGCCGAATCAAGTTATTTTGATAAACATGATGCTGCTTAAGTAGTCACCCAATTAAGTATCGAACAGGCTCATCACCGCTTAACTTTGGTGATCTAGTGAGAACTAGTGATTTTGGCGAGACAACTGTAATGGTATATAGACAGATATGAAGAGATCTAGATAGATATCTAGATAGATAGATATATCTAGATAGATAGATAGATTAGTTTCGTTGTTTTTCTTTACAGCATATCGACCCTTTTCCGGATATTTAATGCTGAATCAAGTCATTTTGATAAACATAGGACTCATGCTTACAATACATGATGTTGCTTAAGTAGTCACCCAATTAAATATTGAACAGGCTCATCGATGCTTAACTTCGGTGATCTAGCGGGTTGTTTTTCTTTTTTTTTTTTTTACGGAATAGAGGGGCCGGGTTAGCTCAGTCGGTAGAGCGTTCGGCTAGAAACCTTGTGGTTTCTAGTTCGATCCCGGTCCTCGCCAACTCAGCGTTTAGTAGCACAGGGATCTGTGCGGTAAAGTAAGGAGCTGATGGTAGGCGTGGCGCTCCGTCTCAGATGCTAAAAAACAATATCCTTGGTCTAGCGCTTGTGAAAAGAGGATAGACTCCCTCGCTGATTGGCTGATACCGACATTAGGCCGCCCCGATGACTTAAATGTTGGACCAAGCCTAAACCTACAGATTGACTATCAGGCCAATCGGCCTGTTATTTTTTGCCTCTTAATGTATCATGTGGGGCCGTATAATATTAGTAGGCCGTGGACCAAGTCATTTTGATAAACAAAGGACTCTGGTTGTTTACAGTACATTCAGTTCCTTAAATGACCCCCCCCCCAATTAATTATTGAATAGGCACATGGCTGCTTAATTTCGTTAATCGAACGGGAACCGGTGCCTTCAGTGTGACCTGACTGTAACTTTGATATTATTGGGAGATAAATATAGTTTGCAAGAGAGAGAAAAATATATTTTATGTTTTAAAAATAAAGATTCCAACGACTTCTATTCAACGATATAAAAAAAAGTAAAGTAAAGTAAAGTCGACGGGGCAGCCTACAGTCGGTATCAGCCAGTCAGCGAAGGAGTCTATCCCCTTTTCAATAGCGCTAGACCAAGGATATTGTTTTTTAGCATCTGAGACGGAGCGCCACACCTACCATCAGCTCCTTACTTTACCGCACAGATCCCTGTGCTACTCATACGCTGAGTCGGCAGGGACCGGTATCGAACTAGGAACCTTGTGGTTTCTAGCCGAACGCTATAATAAATTTAAATTAGCAGTAAAAAGTAAAACAGAAAATAGGCCTCAATAGTGTCGTGGACTGTGGGTACCATAACTAAAAATAGAAAAATAAACGAACATTTACTTGTGTGTGAAGGGTGACCCCCACCCCGCGGGGTAATGGTTAGCAGGTAGTTAGCTGAAACAGTATGTTATTACACCACGACGGGACCCCTAACTTACAAGAGGGGTAAATATTTACTGACATCCCATCATGTCCATTGAACACAAGGTCAGATTAACAAAGGGAGCTACACACATACCAAAGCTCATGCAATGGCCAGTTTTGAAAAAAATGTGTGTATCACATCGGCAATCCTCTTTTTAGGCGCCTCAGGAACTTGGCAATAAAATGAGCCTTGTCCCTTTAAATCGACTGGGCAGGTGTCGCCTAGGAAGATGTCCCCTGGGATCACACTAATATTATATTCCTTACCGATCCAATGGCCGAAGCCAATGGAAACAGGACCCGAAGGCCGAGTAGGTATATGCTGGAATGGGATGTATGCGTCCATGGCTCTATGTCATTGGTCGGACCGAAAAAGATTTCAGCGAATGACGTCTCCAGAGTCAATTGAAAAAAAACTTCACCGCATGATGATACAACAGCTTTTAACCTAAACAGTTCTTCGTCTAAGCAAGAATAATTTTTCTTTCTGAAATATTGATTTTTTTAGATAAAAATTGTAGAATATGACGAATTGGACGTATGATTCATGGCTCTATTCCATTTCCTTCATGGTCGGGTCGAGAACTTTCCTGCGAGTGACATCACCAGAATCGATCGGAAAAACCTCACCACATGATGGTGCCATGTGTTTCGAACTGAACTGTTCTTGGTATAACCAAAATGACGTCTCCAGAGTCAATCGAAAAGTTTCATTATACGGTGAGGTATCGATTACATTAGTAAGTCAAAGAAGGTACCGTACAGTTCTTGGCTTAACCAAGAAGACATTTTCTTCCTTAAATTTTGATTTTTTTAAAAGAGAAACAGTGGGATAATTATGAAGAGCAGGACGTATGATTTATGACCTAATGTCATTCTCTTCCTAGTTGGACCGAGAACTTTTCTGCGAGTAACGTTTCAAGAGTCAATTGAAAAAGACAACATGATGGTGCAACATAGGCCTTTCAGTGCCTGTATCTGTTAATGAAATTAACGGCGTGATCCCTGGGGCCTCCCTACAAGGCAACATATGCCCCTTGATTTAAAGGAACAGGACTGGTTTTATTGCCCAGTGCCTGAGGCGCCCCCCTTGAGGTAGAATGCCGAGGGGATCCACGCATTTTTTGTGCTTGCCATCCCATGAGGTTCGGTTTGTGGGTGGTTCCACATTAATAGGACCTTGTGCCTGACCCGCATAAGTGGGATGCGTGTTAAATACCACATGATGGTACAAAGGGTTTTGTACTGAACAGTTTTTGATATAACCAAGAATATTTTCCTCTCTCAGATATTTATTAAAAAAGGAAGAAGCTAGAGGGTGGATATGAGAACGAATGATTCAGGGATAAATTTCATGATCTTCGTGGTCGAATCAAGAACCTTTCTGTGAGTGATATCTCTAGGGTCATTTGAAAAGCTTCACAACATGATTGTTCAAGAAGGTTCTGAACAGTTCTCGGTCTAACCAAGAAGAAATTTTCTCCTTCAAATATAGATTTGAAAAAAGAAGAGAAACCATCCAGAGCCCGGTAGAGCTCACTAGAAGCGATTTTAAAGAACTTTCACCAGTTTAGCGTAAGGCATTACTCATCTGTTGTTTACGGACACGAGTTCTCTAGGTGATCGTAACATACATCTACCGATGTATGTATTTAACAGTTAAAATGATCGCCTCTTACTGACAGCTTAGGACGGCCGAGGGGAAAAGCTAGAAGTAGCTGTTAAGTCTAGCCACACTGATGAGACGTAAACCTCAAAACATGGTATCTGTGGATGGCAATATATATATATATAATTACTTTTTTGCCCTCATATACAACATTTTATCTTTTTTTCTCCAGACCGTCTGATATACCTTGAAAAAGGGTGAAGGTTCACCCGAAATATCGGAATAGATTAAACCAGGAACAGATCAATGGTTGAATATATAAAAAATCTGATTTTTGTTCTGTTTTTCTTGTTTTTGTTCTTTTTTCCAATGCTTTAAAAGACCAAACAAACAACGTTCACAAGAAACATACCACACACACACACACACACACACACACACACACACACACATATATATATATATATATATATATATATATATATATATATATGACAGCGGAAATAAACCTTAAGGTTGTGTGTGTCTCTTGCCACTTGAAACACACATCGTTTATCAATATATATATATATATATATATATATATATTATATATTGCCACCCACAGATACACCTTTACCAACCCCATCCGCACGAGCAGGATGGGACACAAGGCCAATTTCTTAAGCGGAGTTTAACAGGTTTTCTTCCTTCAAGATTAGTTGCCTAACCAAGGTTAAAGAGCTCAGTCTACTCTGCTATTTACCCATAAATAAAAGGGATATAGTTGGATTCATACCTTGCCCAATGGTATTAGCGCTATGTGAAATACAAACAGCCTCGTCGCGGATTTGAACTCGTCTACGTCGTGTCCATTTCTTACGACGGTACCCATTACACTACACGCCTCAAACATTTTTATGCAGTTGCTTAAATATTTCCCTATCACCCTCGTCTGCAATTCAATAGTTTACTCGCTTTGAGCATCAGAGAGATGATGTAAACTTTCAATTCTAAATGCAATGAAACTGACTAACAATATTGTAAGATTGAGTGATGATAAGATGTTTAAAACTGGACTTCCGGTCAAATAGAGTTTAACGCGTCAGTTCCCTTTAGATCATTGAAATTAAGCAGCGATTATCCTGTTCAATACTCAGATCGTTAAACACTCAGGAACAGCAGACACAGCGAGGAATCTGAGGTCTGTGTAGCAAAGCAAGAGAACGTTCTATAGGCTTCTTAACTCTTATGTATATCTTATATATATATATATATATATAATATATATATATATATATATATATAATATATATATAAAGGAAGGAAGAACTCAACACCGTAATCCATAATAAATTTATTTCGACCAAAATTGGGGCCATATAAATCAAAGATTTAAAACCGGCTCCCCAAATTTTCGTCTCATCAGATGGTCTCAATTCACATATGGACAAGCACATCACAAAAAAACCCCAAAAAGCTGAATATTAAAAAAAAAAATAAATTCAAACAAAAACAAAAAATAAAAAATATAAAAATACCAAGTTTTGGATAAATCTCTTATATATATATATATATATATATATAATATATATATATATATATAATATATATATATAATAGAATTTGATAATTTGCTTTTGAAGCATTGTTAAGTAAAGAATATTATTATTCATATTTTTGAAGGCAATTACAAAATGCCTATATCGTATAAAATTCGATAATAATTGAAAATAATCATGACGAGCAAACTCGGCAATAACGCGTGCGACATGGAACACCGTACAGCTGTTTCTTTATTAAGTCTCATCAGCGGTGTATACTAACAGTCGGAGGGAGATCGCATTGTAATTGCCTTCAAAAATATAAATGATAATATATATATATATGTATGTGTGTGTGTGTGTGTGTGTGTGTTTGTGTGTCTGTGTCTGTGTGTATGCTTGTGTGTGTGTGGTTGTGTGGTGTGTGTGTGTGTATATATATATATATAAATGAATAAATAGATACGTTGGTTTGGATATAAATTTAAATCTTATTTCAACATTTTCTTTTGTCTCGTCAGTCCGAAAATGTTGAAATAGATTTAATTCTATATGCAAACCAATGTATCTATTCGTTTATTTATAATACTCTGTATATGTAAAAATATAGGAAGCGCGTGGTGTAATGGTTAAAGTCATGGGAAATGGACTCGTTGCCCCGAGTTCAAATCCTGGATGTGGTAATTGCATTTCACTTTGCGCTAATACCCTTGGGAAAGGTATGAATCCTACTCTCCCTCCAGCTATGGATAAATAGTAGGGCAGACTGGGCTCTTTAACCTTGGTTAGGCAACCAGTCTAGGAGAAGGAAAACTCTAAATTAAAACCTGTTGAACTCCGCTTAAGAAATTGACCTTGTGTCACATCCTGCTCGTGCGGAGGGGTTGGTAAATATATATATATGCAAAAATATATACGCAAATCTTTATATGTCCGTTTGAGTTCTTGGTTTTTGGTTGAATCCTATCAAGGAAACACTTGATATCATCCACACACACACACACACACACACACACACACACATATATATGGGGTTTGTAGATTTATTTTAAAGGCTTATCACAATGCGAACGAATAATATTTTGGGATTAATATCCTATTTCAAAAGACCTCGGAGCCCATAAAAGGATGTTATTAAGGAAACATAAATAAAAATTGTGATAAGCTTGAAAATCAATCTACAAACCAGTGATTCAAGCAAATTATAAAGCGTCATATATATATATATATATATATATATATATATATATATATATACCCTTCTCACAACTTGTACCCCCAAAATTACTGCGGCATTGTTCGTTCGAACTACTACCAATTTCTACAACCTCCCCTACCAATTGTTAGTACCTTCCACTTCCAATTCCTACGCTACTACTCGTTCTCCTTAAAAACGAAACACTTTCCTACCTGATGATGGCAACTGTATTGCCGAAAGCGCTCGTATCGAAACCTTTGGTGGACTGTAACACCAGTTCCACCCTGACACCAAAAAAGATGGCCAGAAAATTAGAAAGGATCCAACTAAAAATCGCCCGACAAGAATTGTATGTACAGTTTAACACAACATGTTTAAAAGAAAAAATGCTGCCAAAATACACTTATCTTAAAACACACACACACACACACACACACACATACATATATATATATATATATATATATATATATAAGAGATTTTTTATAATTTGCTTGAAGCATTGTGTATATATTGGTTAGGAGGTTGATTTAGAAGGCTATCACAATGATGGTGTGGTTAACCTGTATTTAATAATAAAATACAGGTTAACACACAACACCATTGTTACCGTATTATTATTTTTTTACTTTACACCTGCATTGTGATAGCCTTCTAAATCAACCTCCAAACCAAAATATATATATATGTATGTGTGTGTGTGTGTGTGTGTGTGTGTGTGTGTGTGTGTGTGTGTGTGTGATATTATGCGTGTTCACCCCCCAAAAAGTTGCTGTTAAGAAAATTAAATTCACTTATTAAAATAATTATATTTCACAATGGACAACTAATTCTGACCTCTGACCTTGAATATTTCAATAATTATTTCTAAGAATGAACTGCCACATCCTAAGTATATCATTATATCACACTATGCGTATTGTAAGATAATGAGAGAGTGACCCCCCCCAAAAAAAAAAAAGAAAAAGAAAAGAATCTCTTAGAGAGATTTCATCGGCATGCGACCCCCATCGTTTTGTAATAATGAGAGGATTGTTTTTATCTATTAGATCTCTGGTCAAACGAATTCCTCTAAAAAAGACTTTCATTTAGTTCTTTCTATCTTTACTTAAAAAAAGTAAAGTAAATATCTATCCCTCTATATTTAAAAACCTGAAATATGTGGTATATATCTCTAGGAAATATTTACATAGCAAAAGATGGGAATAATTTACATCATGATTTTAACAAAACTGGGTTTAATAAATAATTATTTGCTGTTACATATTTCTAATACTATCATGTTATTCTCAAACGTATCAAAAAGCAATCCTATATATAATTTTAAATAGAAATCAATTAAAATAAAATTAGTTTCGTTAGCCTTTCTAATTTAACATAATACTTTGTTATATTGAAGCTTAAGTACTTGTGCCCAGTGTGGGGGGGGCGTATACTTTTGCTAGTTTCGATAATTATATTAAGATTGAACTGCCACAAGGAGATTCATGGAGTCTTACCCAGTTGATACTCGTTTGGCAGAAAGTATGAAATGAGATTTTACTTTCTAGAGGTAAGCCGGCAGCACAGATTACCAGTCCGGGTGCCAAGGCGGGGGTAATGTGAGATGGGCCTATATCCAGGCAAAGGACAGCTAGAGGAACAAGAATCAGTCTGATCCAATATCCTCTCCCATGATTATGACGGTCGAGAAACGAATGCCATTAGCAAGGTTATTAGTATGAAACTAACAGGGCCTGTAGATATACCACAGTATGATAATTTAATTATTACAACATTTGATATGTTTCCTTAAGAGCTATTGCTAAATAGTTCAATATGTAAAAAGTATAATAATCTTTATTTAACTCTCTTTACTAGCAGGCCTGTGGATATACCGCAGTATGATAATTTAATTATTACAACATTTGATATGTTTCCTTAAGAGCTATTGCTAAATAGTTCAATATGTAAAAAGTATAATAATCTTTATTTAACTCTCTTTACTAGCAGGGCCTGTGAATATACCACAGTATGATAATTTAATTATTACAACATTTGATATGTTTCCTTAAGAGCTATTGCAAATAGTTCAATATGTAAAAAGTATAATAATCTTTATTTAACTCTCTTTACTAGCAGGGCCTGTGAATATACCGCAGTATGATAATTTAATTATTACAACATTTGATATGTTTCCTTAAGAGCTATTGCTAAATAGTTCAATATGTAAAAAGTATAATAATCTTATTTAACTCTCTTTACTAGCAGGGCCTGTGAATATACCGCAGTATGATAATTTAATTATTACAACATTTGATATGTTTCTTAAGAGCTATTGCTAAATAGTTCAATATGTAAAAAGTATAATAATCTTTATTTAACTCTCTTTACTAGCAGGGCCTGTGAATATACCGCAGTATGATAATTTAATTATTACAACATTTGATATGTTTCCTTAAGAGCTATTGCTAAATAGTTCAATATATAAAAAGTATAATAATCTTTATTTAACTCTCTTTACTAGCAGGGCCTGTGAATATACCGCAGTATGATAATTTAATTATTACAACATTTGATATATTTCCTTAAGAGCTATAGCAAATAGTTTAATATGTAAATACTATAATAATCTTGATATACCTCTCTTTACTAGCAGGACATGTGGATATACCACAGTATGATAATTTAATTATTACAATGTTTGATATGTTTACTTAAGAGCTATTGCAATATAGTGCAATATGTAAAAAGTATAATAATCTAGATTTAACTCTCTCTCTCTCTCTCTCTCTCTCTCTCTCACACACACACACACACACACACACACACACACACACACACACACACACAAACTTTTTTCTCTTTCTTTCCTTCTTTTAATATTTTCATTATGTTGACATTTGAGATTTATAGAAGCTGGACATTTTTCAAGTAGAATTTAAATGCTTTTTCTATGTATGACATGATATCTCATTGTTATTTCCTCTAAGTTTAACATAAACAAAGGGAATCACTCTTGACTGATGAATTATTTATTATTCATTGATCTACTAGGAAAAAAGAAGACGGGGTTAGAGTTAGGGTTAGGTTTTAGGGTTAGTTTAATAGGACAATAATAAAATAATTATCAGTCAAGGGTGGTTCCCCATTTTATGTTAACTTATACGAAATAACGGAGTATTGTTTGTATCTATAAGATTTTTGGTCAAAGGAATTCCGCTAAAAAAAAAAAGAAAAAAAAAAGAAAGAAGAAAAAATGTGGGGTGTTATTTTGTAAAATAAAATCAGTGCAAATAGTTGATAATCACTCACCCTGTGTACATGCGTGTGCGTGTGTGTGTGCATTTATTTGTACATGGTCGTCTTGTGCAAGTTTTCTGGTCATTATTTTCAGAAAGTCAACTGAATCTCATGCGCATGTATTTGTATGAACAAACTTACGCACGAGACTGAATTTGCCGACCATTTTCGTATGTGCGATACTAGAAGAAAAAAAGAAAGAAAGAAAGAAGAAAAAAAAAAGATTAAAACAAACAATGCAAAATAAAACAACGTTAAACGTTAAAACATAGTTAAAACGTTGGATAAATCAGAATCCTTTTTATAATTTGTTTCGTTGGAAGAATTTTAATCTATCCAACCAGTTCATATCTCTCTCAACCTGTTCGCATCTATCTATATATATCAGCCTATATAATCTCTCTCTCTCTCTCTCTCTCTCTCTCTATATATATATATATATATATATATATATATATATATATATATATATATCAGCCTATTCCTATCTATCTATTTATCTTAGTCTGTTCAAATATATCAGGCATACATTTCTTCTTCTTCGTCTTCTTCTTCCTTATCCAAGTCCTTCATGTCGTTCCTTCTGTCTGTCTGTCTGTCTGTCTGTCTGTCTGTATGTATGTATGTCTATCTGTCTGTCTCTTTCTCTCTTCTCTCTCTCTCTCTCTCATAAACGTTCTTTGTTTCTTACTTTCTCTCTTTTTCTGGTCATAAACTTTTTCCTCTCTTACTCTCTTACTTAATTATGCCCATAAACACACATTTCTTTCTTTCTTTCTTTCTTCTTTCTTTTTCTTTCTTTTCTTTCTTTCTTTCTTTATACACACTCTGTCTCTCTCTCCCTCTCTCTTTTACTCAAATGTCCTTTCGTTTTCTTTCTTTCGTTGTCTCGCCATAAATGTTCTCTTCCCAATCTCTCTATCCCCCCTCTCCCTCTCTCCCTCTCTCTTTTGTTCAAGGATAAACGTTCATCTTTCTTTTTATTGTATCCTTCTTTCTCTTTCTTTCTCTCTTTCTCCTCTCGCTCGCTCTCTCTCTCTCTCTCTCTCTCTCTCTCTCTCTCTCTCTCTCTCTCTCTTTATTTCAAGGATAAACGTTCTTTCTTTCTTTTTATTGTCTCCCTCTTTCTCTTTTCTCTCTCTCTCTCTCTCTCTCTCTCTCTCTCTCTCTCTCTCTCTTTTCAAGGATAAACGTTCCTTTTTTTGTCTCCCTCTTTCTCTTTCTTTCTCTCTCTCCCAATCTCTCACCCTCTCTCTATCTCTTTCTTTCAATTTTAAACGTTCTTTCTTTCTTTTTATTGTCTCCCTCTTTCTCTTCTCTCTCTCTCTCTCTCTCTTTCTCTTTCTTTCAAGGATAAACGTTCTTTCTTCTCTTTCTCCCTCTCTCTTTCCTCCCTCCCCTCTCTCTCTTCTCTCTTTCTCTCTCTCTCTCTCTCTCTCTCTCTCTCTCTCTCTCTCTCTCTCTCTCAAATGTTCTTAAAGATCCAACACACCCACAAACAGTCTAATCCATACATTATGTTGGCAGCGGCGGCGGCGGGGGTGGTGGACGGCGGAGGGCGGCTTTGTTTGTGTATAGTACAAGTCATTTTGCACGCTTGAAAGTGGCGATACACTACCGATCCGTTAATCCTGAGCAAGTGATTGTCAAAATATTAGATTTGAATCAATGACTAATGTAAAACTCAATTAGACGGACGAATGCCTAAATTTCGTAATTGAAAATAAAAAGAAAATAGAAGAAGAAAAAAAAGAAACAAACAAATAAATAAAAAAAAACAAAAAAAAACATAACAAAAAATACCGGAAAACCCCACCACCACCAACAATATCAACTTTTCATCACTCTCCTTGGTCTTCCGTCGGTCTTTTTTTGGATTTCCGTCCTACCCTGCCCACTTCCTTTTGTCAGTCCCCAACACTTCCGTCACCACAGCTTACCCTTTTCTTGATCCCGACCATTCCGTCTCTCTTTCTGTAATTCTTTTCTTGAAAAACGGCCATCTTCAAAAACGCTTCCTTCCTTTCATTCATTCATTCAGTCACTCATTATTATTATTTATTATTATTATTATTATTATTATTATTATTATTATTATTATTTGCCGTT
>CM042179.1:46999136-47004136 GCA_023376005.1 Doryteuthis pealeii
AAACGCGCATATAAAAATTAACGGTTAATAACATCATATTCCCACATCACTATACACTTAACATCTTTCATTTTGTCCCTCACATAAACATTACTTAACAGTGTCCTGAAGATGGTACAATATACCGAAATGCTTAAGTATTGACACAAAATTGTTTCCTGATCGTAACATCCTGTGTTTGTTATATTTTTAAAATATTTTCTTCTCATATTGTCGGATTAATTTCCTCACCG
This sequence comes from Doryteuthis pealeii, assembly GCA_023376005.1. Lineage (NCBI taxonomy): Eukaryota > Metazoa > Mollusca > Cephalopoda > Myopsida > Loliginidae > Doryteuthis > Doryteuthis pealeii. Next base: position 46,999,370 of record CM042179.1, read on the forward strand.
TATTTCCATATATATATATATATATATATATATATATGTGTGTGTGTGTGTGTGTGTGTGTGTGTGTGTGTGTGTAACCCCAAACGATGCATATAATCATACGAAATTTCTATTTTATGATCATTTCTATATAATAAAATACTTGGACATTGCCAGAGAACTGAGGAAACTGTGGAACATGAAGGTGAAGGCCGTACCAATTGTAATTGGTACCCTTGGAACGGTCCCCAAAGCTCTGAAAAAGAATTTGGGCGAATTTGAAATCAGAGGAAGAATAGAGTCCATCCAAACCACAACACTGTTAGGATCGGCTAGAATACTCAGAAGAGTCCTGGAGACCTGAGGAGACTTGCTGTCACTCAGCCTCTAGTGAATCACCGGCTACGCCAGGTGTGAAAACATAATAATAATAATAATAATAATAATAATAATAATAATAATAATAATACATTCTTGAAAATTCCATCCAAGTAACTGATTTGCAAATCCAAATTCTATACATACACCACAACCAAGAGGCAAGGACCTTACGACGTTCGTTCCCAGGACGAGGGTTTAAAAATAGAAACGCTGGAAGGTGACGTCACAGTAACAGCGAGAGTACACAGAGGAAAATTGGCAGTGTTCCATAGAATCAAAACATTATGGTTTTGGTCGTTCTGGGATGATACAGCCAATAAGAAGTAAGAATAAATAAAACCGAACACAGTAGATCCCCACTCCGCTTATCTACAGAGGATATGTTTCAAGAGTCCCAATGGATGCCTGAAATCACAGATAGTTCTGAACCCTACATATGCCGCGTTGCCTAGACCCACCCACCCCCTATACACACAGACATATATAATGATAAGGCTTCATTTACAAATTAGCCACAGTAAGAGATTAACAACAATGACGAACGATCATCATAATCATCAAGTCGTACCGACAGTACGGATTTCCATGACTCTTACTCACCACCGGTCTCTATCGGACAACGATCCTGGAAGGTCCACTGCATAACATCCATTATCCACACATGGCTGATCGATATAATTCTTAGGTGTACATATTTGCCAACGAGCAGGATGTGACACAAGGTCAATTTTTAGGCGGTGTTTAACAGGTTTCAATTCAGAGTTTTCCTTCTCTTAGACTGATTGCCTAACAAAGGTTAAAGAACTCAGTCTGCTCTGCTATTTATACATAGCTGGAGGGATAGCAAGAAGATGCATACCTTTCCCAGGAGTATTAGCGCTATGTGAAATGTAGACAGCCTAGCATTTGAACTCGGGTCGACGAGTTCATTACCTATGAATCTGACACCACGGGCCTCCACAATAAGTATTTTGTGTAAGAGTATGTGTCCACAGGAGAACGCCACTTATAAGCTCGTTCTTTCTTCGTCAGCAGTGTCCAGCATGTTTGTTCGTCTTACGTGGATAGTTGTTTTTATGATAGGAGGCTAGTGACATTGCAGAGGCTCTTTTGTCGGGTTCTGCTTCCAGGATTTCTTTAAAACAGCACACATCATCCCTGTACATTCCATCTAGCTTTTCCTCAAAGAATTTAGTTAAGTCCAAACGCGCTGCCGTACAGTAGCTAACACTGCTACAGCTTGAGAGAATCTTCGATTTATCTTATCAAAGAAACCAGATTTCCATATGATCGATTATCTGTTCATAGCAGTCCATGCCTTTCCTATGTTCATGGGAAAGGTATATAAAAAAATAGCCCTCTTTTTTAAGTCTAATCTTTTTTACAGAAACAAATCGGTTTTCATTTAAAATGTCTTGATACAAGTCAACATTCATGTTTTTTGACATCGTTTTCTGTAGATGAGATATTACTACCTAGGTATGGGAACTGGTTTACTAATTTCAGAGGTTTCCGTCTAGTGTGGATGTATCTCCATCTTGTTTTTAACCCATGAACTCCGGTTTGTCTGAGTTCACATAGAGGCCAATACCTCTTGCTGCTTTCTCCAGGCTATGCAGCAGTGATTCTGCTTGTGCTTTGTATTTGCAAGAAGAGCTAGATCATCTGCGTTGTCCGCATCTGTAATAGTTTCTTCTGGATATTGCCTGCTTCTTGCTTTTTTTTTTTTTTAGTGTAAAGCTTTTTTCTAATTATGATAATACTAACAGACCGGTGGATATACCATAGTATGATGATTTGATTATCCAACGTTTCATAGGTTTACTTAAGAGCTATTGCTAAATAGTTCAATATGTAAAAAGTATAAAAAATATGGATTTAACCTTTCTCACTCTTTTTTTTTCATTCTTTCCTTTTTTCAACCTTTCAATATGTTCGATTGAATAAGATTAGCGTTATCACTTCTACGCACTCACCTTTTCGCTCTATCCTTCTCCTACTTTCTTTCTTTCTTTCTTTCTTTCGTATAATATTTTCAGTGCATCATGTTCTTTTCCTTCCCTTTTTTTTATAGTAAAAACGGAATGGTCCATTATTTAGCTGAGGTGATGACACTCATAAGAAATAAGAATTCGGCGGATAAGCAACACCAGATAATCAGGATTTACATTTTTTTTTGTATTTGATCTTGGACGATATTGACGGTCTGATTTTAAAACAGAGGGTGTTGCAAGATAATAACGGTCGTGCTTTTAAGGAACACGAGTAGAAATTTATTGGTAAGTTTAATGACGCATCATACCCCATTTTTATTTACCTTGAATCAGACCAAAAACAAAAACCATGTAGTCCTATTACAATTCATGAGCGGTCATGAATTGTGAACAGACCTGTAGCTAGGAATATTTATATTGAGGTCTGTTAACTTTGAAATCAGAGAGTCCGTGGAAAATTACCGGTAACGGTTATGACCTTTTGATCACTTGAAAACGCACCCTGACAGACACGTGAGAATAGTTTAGAGTTAGATGCGACCGAGCCTGTGCAGGAGAGAGACGTGATTGTCGTCTCTTTCGAGGTCTATTCTCATCCCCGCGGTGGAATAATCAATATGGGCAAATAAAACCTGATGAAGAAAAAACAAAAGTCTTGTTAAGTTATTAAACAATGTTAAGCTCAGCCCAGCAGAAGAGTTAGTAAGGAAGTAAATCAACCCCCAGCGGATTGAGGAAGTAGCAGTAAGCAGAGTAATGAATCAAGTAAGATTATCTCCAATCCAATCTAAGTCTCTGTCTTTGTCTTTGTCTCTGTCTCTATTATATACCCGAGTATGACAGAAGCGCATATATGGTATACAACAGTCCTATTTGAAATTATTTGCTTAAAAGATGCACTATTTTTATAATAGATTTTCCACCATAAAAGTTAGGAGTTTGTTTCATACACAATAACTACCATATATACCATGTAAAACATATTAAATGGTAATATCTACCTGGAACTGAGGTAGTCGCTGTGGTGTAGTGGCTAACATGCTGGACTATAAAATCATAGGTAGTGAGTTCGAACGACAGTCACACTATTGTATTCAATTTCAAACTAATTCATTTAGGCAAATCCCCTTCCGGTGGTTAAATCGTACTGTTGTTCTATAAGGATAGCTTTTTTCCCATTAAATGACCCAACAATATTGAAATGCCATTAGACAAAGAAACCTAACCTACTTGAGACAATATAAAAGTAAAAAGTCGTCTGGGTGGCCTAAAGTCGTTATCAACCAGACAACGAAGGAGTCTATCCCCTTTTCACTTGCGCTAGACAAAAGAGATTGTTTTTAGCGTCTGATGTGGAGCGTCACACATACCATCAGCTCCTCATTTTACCGCACAGATCCCTGTGCTACTCATACGCTGAGTTGGCAAACCAGGAACCTTGCGATTCCTGGTCAAGTACTCTGCCGACTGAGCTAAACCGGTTCTGTATGCATATTATTAATATTAAAAGGTCTACCAGGAAGATCGCCAGAATTAATATCAGGAACAAATCTATTTTGGGCTAGAATGTTCCCAATCAGTTGAGCATCTGACTAGGAACTACAAGGTTCTGGGTTCGATACCGGCCCTCACCAACTCAGCGTATGAGTAGCATAGGGATCTGTGCGGTAAAGTGAGGAACTGATTATAGATGTGGCGCTCCACCTCAGATGCTGTAAAAGAACAAGTCTATTTGGCCATTCTTGATGGTTACCTTATTTTAAAAAACAAAAACATTTTTAAAGTCATTTTTCTCTGTTCGACACGTACGTACTACCACTCTTAGGAACAATGGTGATGAAGGGGTACTCCACATTCCCCAGAGTTCAGTGCATGCATTTAGAATTTCAGTTCTTTAGTTTAGTAATTCACTTGGTTTGTTGTGGGTAGCTATGTGAAGTCTTTCCTCTATACAGAGATACTTGTAGATATCTATTAATAATGGAGATTCACTTCCGGTTTTTGTCTGTAACAAAAATTACGTCACTGCTTACGTCACATTACCCAAAATCGTCATAACATAGAATAAATACACTCAAAATTTGAACATGCAACATTAGACAGCCCTCATTGTTTTTTAAAACAAGTTTTGATAAATACATGACTGGTATTATATATCTATATATAGTTTGTTTTATTTTAATACATATTTAAAGTTTACATTTCAAATTGTTTTATTTTTTAATCTTTTAATGAATTTGATGATTTTACTTACTTAGGGTACAAACTCGCTGACTTTGAATATTTTACTCCCATCCTACAGGCAATATTTTTCAAAAATATATTTTTACATCACCCGGAGGGCGTTTTTTATTTTGCTAGTAAAAATAACGTTTCATTATAAATGGAGACAGCAACATGTAGACATAAAAAG
>CM042179.1:47009136-47016636 GCA_023376005.1 Doryteuthis pealeii
ATATGACGATTGGAGTAAATCCGACAGAATGTGGTAAAGAATAGAGGGGAAAATGTGGACAAATGAACAATGAGATATCACAGCGAAATATATCTCCTACATCTACTTGTCGGAGTTGTTCCTTTGTCCACATTTTTCCCCTATTCTTTACAATATATGTATGTGTGTGTGTGTGTGTGTGTGTGCGCGCGCATGTTTGTGTGTGTATATGTATGTGTGTATATACATATATGTGTGTATGCATATATGTGTGTGTATGTATGTATATATATGTATACATATAAATATATATATATATGTGTGTTTACACACACACACACACACACACACACATATATATATATATATATATATATATATATATATATATTATTTCATCAGGTTTACGTATTTCTCAAAGATGCCGTAGTTCACTGCCTAAGTAAAAGTCCAGATTACCGGAGTTGATTTTTTTAAAGACAGGTAGACCATACCAACTTGATAAAATTGATGCAACACAATCTTCCCCTTCCGTGCGCACGGGCGCGTGTGTGTATGTAAAATAATTTGACACATTCATAAATGATATATGTATATAAAGAGAGAGAGAGAGAGAGAGAGAGAGAGAGAGAGAGAGAGAGAGAGAGGAGAGAGGGGGGGGAAATAGGAACAGACTGAAGTAGATATATATAGAGAGATAAAGTGATAGGAACAAACTAATATAGCTAGAGAGATAGGAACAGACTTAAGTATTGAGAGAAAGAGAGAAAGAGAAGTAGGAATAGATTTATTTATAAATAAAATATTTGGATGAAATGCTGGTTGGATCTGAAAACAAAAAGAAGATTTGTCATTTATATTCGCCCCCCCCCCTGAAAAATTGCCCCCTCAAAGTATTCACCTGAAAAATTGTCATTTCATACAATTAGTGCAACAAAAATATAGATTAACTAATTATTAACTAATTAATTATTATAACTGACTAGTAATTTTCTATCAATAAAATATCAAGATTATTATTATTATTATTACTAGCAAAATTATGCACTCCCTGCAAGTATTTAAATTTTGATGTAATAAAATATCATATTAAATTAGAAAAGCTAACGAAACTAAATAAGAACGAATATGAAAATATTACACTTACTTTAATGTTATTTCTATATAAAATAATTAATAGAATTAATTTTATAGAAATTTTAAGAAACTTTATAGAAATTTTATAGAAATTTTAAGAAATTAATAATAATTGCAATGATATTTATTCATGCTTACAGTTTTATAATCATTTATTTGTATTAGTCTCACTAATCCCAATACTTTGGCCCTATATTGGGCTAGACGGGCGGTCGGAGAGGCCCCCTCCGATCAATTGGCTGGTCACGTCAAGCCTTAGTACCTATATGATTTTCCCAACCCTATTGCCCTTATGGCAAGCCCCAACCCCTTTTTATTATATGGGTGCTAGAAGGCGGTGACTGAGGGTTTACATGTCCTGGGAATGACGTTAAACTCTATCTGATGGTGAGGTTCCAGTTCTGGAGGTTTGGGGAATGTGGAGCACCCCTTCATCACCATTGCTCCCTGGTCCACTCTGACCCGGAACGGTAGTACCTGTTAGGGTCAAATAGAAAAATGTATTAATAAAAAAATTGTATTATCCATTGATTTATTTCAAAACTTTATCGGCATTAAATGACCCACTGAGGTTGATATGCCGTAAAACCAAACCAAACCAAACCAAACTAATCACAAGAACACAAATATATAAAATAAAAACAAAACCCAACAAGATGAATATGCATTCATCAAACAAGTCGATGAGTATAACGATTTTTTCATTGTCTCTAAGCCAGTAACAGTTTACAGTCAAGCCACGCTGAAAGAACCGGTTCCAGCTAGATCATCGATGTTAAGCAGTGATGAGACTGTTCAATACTTAAATGGGTGACCATTTAAGCAATAGCAGATACTGCAAGTAAACTTTTATCAAAATGACTTGATGCGGTATTAAATGACCCAAAAAGGGTTGATATGCCATAAAACAAAACAATTAACAAAAAATGATTTAATTCGGCATTAAATAACCCGAAAGTGTTGATATGCCGAAAAACAAAACAACAAACCAACCATAAGTCAGTAACAGATTGACGATAGACGCAAATTAACAAAGCTCATAGTAATGACACAGTCTGTAGTCAGGTGAAAACATACTGCTTGAATAGATGACCATCATAGTCACTTTTAAATCAACCTCTCATAAGGCAGTATTTGCCACAAGGAACATTTTAGAGTGGTAGCACAATTCTATAAAATCCCCTAAAATAGGAAACAATAAATATTCAAAATAAAGTAAAAAATAAAGTTGTCCGGGTTGCTTAAAGTCGGTGTCAGCCTGACAGCGAGTCTATCCCCTTTTCACTTGAGCTTGACCAAGGAGATTGTTTTCTGATGTGGAGCTCCTCATTATACCGCACATATCCCTGTTCTACTCATACGCTGAGTTGGCGGGGACGGTATCGAACTAGAACTTTACGATTACCTTGTCATGTACTCTACCGACTGAGCTAAACCGGCCAATATTCAAAAACTTTTATGTGAAGTCAGTTATCTTCCTAATTTACCAGCTCTAGGTTCAAATAATAATTTTTTTATTTTTTTATTTTGGGGTAAAGAAACAACGCCTGATTGTCACTCAAGAACTCTTGGTTGTGTAACAACAGGATAAATAGCTTCATCTTCACAGTTGGAAATACAGCAAGAACCAGTCCGTACGTTCTTTTGATTTGGTATTTTTCCCGGGAAAATAAACTTGTTCTTTCTCATCTGTATTTTTAAATAATTTTCTTTTACAAATAATTATTTTATAATCTCGGGAAAAAAATTGTGTTATCCATTGATTTATTTCAAAACTTTATCGGCATTAAATGACCCACTGAGGTTGATATGCCGTAAAACAAACCAAACCAAACCAAACTAATCCCAATCCTTTCTCATCTGTATTCTTAAATAATTTTCTTTTACAAATAATTATTTTAGCCATTTTTTAAATAAATGTTTCAACACCTACGACATATTAATCATCACATCACTTAAAGCACTTCAAAATGGATACTCTTCTCTATCCGACATACTTTGGGAGACTGGTGACCAGCCTTTAGAAAGTCCAGAAAGAAACGAAACATTATATTCCGATTACGTATTGGTAACTCAAGACTTACGAACTCCTTTATATTGAAACAACAATCGTAGTGTGAAACATGTCAAACATTTCCTCGTAGAATGTGTAGATTTTGCTTGCATCAGAAACCATTTTTCTAATACAAATGATAAAAAGATCTATTTGAAAAAGTCAACATGGGTGTTGCGAGTCATAGACTGTGCAGTTACCAAAATTCCATCCAACTGACACAGCGAGCACGTTTTTGACACCACTGTTATAGTGGTTAAGAATGAAAGGACTTGGATTCTTTCTTTTTTGAGAGGAAAAATATTTTAAAATATAAACATAAACCTGATCAACATCATACAAAACTGATGGAGATTGTCTGTATTTCTGTCTGTAACAAAAACTACGTCATAGCTCTTCGTCACAGCTTACGTCACAATATTCTTATGCTATATACACCCCAAATTTGAGTAAGCAATTTTAAAAATTGTTTTTTACTCTCGTCCTTTTTTTTTTTTTTTTTTTTTTTACAGTAACAAGAAGTTAACTAAAAAGTTTACAAATGAATAAATACCTACGATTTTGTGTAAAATTGATGTGGAAAATATTCAAATAATTGTTTGATTATTACATGCACGCAACATTTTATTTTTTTTTTTTGGGGGGGGCTCAGTTTTCATTTCAAATTGTTTTTTTTTACTCCTTTGATAAATATGAGGATTTGTCTTACTTATGATACAAACCCTCTGTCATTGAATTTTTAACTCTCACCCTCTCAGGCAATCTTTCAAAAATTAATTTTTACGACGCCCGGAGGGTGCTTTTTGTTGTTAGTATCATTAAAAAAGTTAACTACGAAGATGTAAATATAAATGTACGGCATCCATGTGCATACATAGTCATTTTATATTGAGAATTCGGTTTGTTTTGTTTTAGTTTGGTTTGTTTTACTGCATATCAACCTCGGTGAATCATTTAATGCCGACAGAGTTTTGAAATAAATCAATTCTTAATGGATAATCAAATTTTGCTTATAAACTCATGTTTTTCTATTTAACCCATAGATATGACCCTAACAGGTACTACCACTCCGGGCCAGAGTGAACCAGGTAGCAATGGTGATGAAGGGGTGTTCCATATTCCCCAAACCTCCAAAACTGGAACCTCACCATCAGATAGAGTTTAACGTTATTCTCAGGACATATAGAACCTCAGCCACCGGCTTCTAGCACCCATATGATAAAAAGGGGTTGGGGCTTGCCATAAGGGAAATAGGGTTGGGAAAATCATTGTTTTGAAAACCTCAAAGTTTTCAATTTTGGTTAAATCCCATCAGAAAAACACTTGATATCATATATATATATATATATATATATATATATATATATATGTGTGTGTGTGTGTGTGTGTGTGTACATAAATCTAGATTCATATCTAACTGCCAATATATCTATCATACATTTTAGATAATAATTGAGAAAAGACAAGGCATAAAAAAAGCAGGAGGCAGGTGTGAAATAATCGTACCAATAATAAATATTCTCTTTTGAATAAGTTGTTATGATATGGATCCAGGCAATTTTCTTAGAATGGTAACATTTTAATTGCCACCAGCCATGTTTTGACGCCTGATTGTCATTCTTCAATCACACATAATCGGGAACATTTCTCAAAATAGCATACATAATAATGCCTATCATCTGACCTATTACCATCAGCATTTATTAATACGATTCTCTTTGCTTTCTAATGCGAACAGGTACCGCCTAGGAAACACAAGTATTCTGGTTCGATACCGGCTCCCCGACGATTCAGTGTATGAGTAGCACAGAGATATGTGCAGTAAAAATAAAGAGCTTATGGTAGGTGTTGCGCTCCACATCAGACACTAAAAACAATCTCTTTGGTCTAGCGCAAGTGAAAGGGGCATAGACTCGAACCCAGAACCGTAGTTCCTAGTCAGACGCTCAACTGATTGGGAAAATTCTAGCCCAAAATAGAATTGTTCCTGATATTAATTCTGGCGATCTTCCTGGTAGACCTTTTAATATTAATAATATGCATACAGAACCAGTTTAGCTCAGTCAGTAGAGTATTTGACCAGGAATCGCAAGGTTCCTGGTTTGCCAACTCAGCGTATGAGTAGCACAGGGATCTGTGCGGTAAAATGAGAGCTTATGGTAGTGTGCGCTCCACATCAGACGCTAAAAACAATCTCTTTGGTCTAGAGCAAGTGAAAGGGGATAGACTCCCTCGCTGTTTGGTTGATACTGACTTTAGGCCACCGAGACGACTTTTTACTTTTATATTGTCTCAGGTAGGTTAGGTTTCTTTGTCTAATTGCATTTCAATATTGTTGGTTCATTTAATGGGAAAGATATCCTTATAGAACAACAGTACGATTTAACCACCGGAAGGGTGTGTATCAAAATGCATTAGTTTGAAATTGAATGCAATAGTGTGACTATAGTTCGAACTCACTACCTATGATTTCATAGTTCAGCATGTTAGCCACTACACCACAGGGAATCCCTGTTTCAGGAAGATATTACCATCTAAAAGTTTTACATAGTATATATGGTAGTTATTGTGTATGATACAAACTCCTAACTTTTATGGTTAAAAATCTTTAAAAAAATAGTGCATCTTATAATCAAATAATTTCAAACAGGACTGTTGTATACCATATATACGCTTCTGTCATACTCGGGTATATAATAGAGACAGAGACAGACACAGACACAGAGACTTAGATTAGATTGGAGATGATCTTACTTGATTCATTATTCTGCTTACTGCTACTTCCTCAATCTGCTGGGGGTTGATTTACTTCCTTACTAATTCTTCTTCTGGGCTGTCTTAACATTGTTTTAATAACTTAACAAGACTTTTGTTTGTTCTTCATCATCAAGTTTTATTTGCCCATATTGATTATTCCACCGTGGGGGATGAGAATGGACCTCGGGAGAGACGACAATCACGTCTCTCTCCTGCAATGTCTAGGTCGCATCTAACTCTAAACTATTCTCACGTGTCTGTCAGGGCGCGTTTTCAAGGGATCAAAAGGTCATAACCGTTACCGGTAATTTTCTACGGACTCTCTGATTTCAAAGTTAACAGACCTCAATATAAATATTCCTAACTACAGGTCTGTTCACAATTCATGACCGCTCATGAATTGTAACAGGACTACATGGTTTTTGTTTTTGGTCTGATTCAAGGTAAATAAAAAATGGGGTATGATGCGTCATTAAACTTACCTATAAATTCTACTCGTGTTCCTTAAAAGCACGACCGTTATTATCTTCCTACACCTCTGTTTTAAAATCAGATCTTCTATATCGTCCAAGATCAAATACAAAAAAATGTAAATCCTGATTATCTGGTGTTACTTATCCGCCGAATTCTTATTTCTTATGAGTGTCGTCACCTCAGGTAAATAATGGACCATTCCGTTTTTATTATGAAAAAAGAAAGGGAAGGGAAAGAACATGTTACACTGAAAAATATTATACGAAAGAAAAAAAGAAAATAGGAGAAAGACAGAGCGAGAAGGTGAGTGCGTGGAAGCGATAACGCTAATCTTATTCAATCGAACATAATGAAGGTAGAAAAAGGGAAAGAATGAAAAAAAAAAGAGTGAGAAAGAGTTAAATCCATATTTTTTATACTTTTTACATATTGAACTATTTAGCAATAGCTCTTAAGTAAACATATCAAACGTTGGATAATCAAATCATCATACTGTGGTATATCTACCGGTTCTGTTAGTATTATCATAATCTAGAAAAAGGCTTAAAAAAAAAAAGGCAAGAAGCAGGCAATATCCAGAAAAACTATTACAGATGCGGACAACGCAGATGATCTAGCACTTCTTGCAGTATTTATCATGAAGTATTTATCATGGTTTTTGTCTTTGGTTTAATTCTAAATAATAAAAAAAATGGGGTATGATGTTTCATTAAACTTATCTATATATCTCTACTCGTGTTCCTTTATCATCTTGCTAGAGATTTAGAGTAGATTTAATATATATATGCATTATTAACACACACACACACACACACACACACACACACACACACACACATATATTTTTATACCCCCATATTTCATATTTTATTTTCGTAATAAAATGTTACCATCTCCTAACTTGTATGATCTCCCAACATACATATAATTCCTCTACTTTTATTAATGTATATATATATATATATATATATATATATATATATATATATATATATGAATAATTTGCTTATATATATATATATATATATATATATATATATATATATATATATATATATATATATATATATGTTGTTCTGGTTCCAACGGAGAAAATTCAA
>CM042179.1:47019136-47029136 GCA_023376005.1 Doryteuthis pealeii
TTAGGTATAAGCTATGCGTAGACATTTTGGTTCGTAGTTAAGGCATGTTTTGGTCTAAAAACAAGGTAAGCTTCTAGTATTCAAAAACATATCCCTTGTAATTAATGACCCATCGTTTTTAGCTCAAAATTTGGTAATAAAAAAAGACGTTCACTACACACACACACATATATATTTTTCACTACACAAATATTTTTTTCTGCTTCTCTCTCGATGAGTCTGGATTAAAAAACATTTCCATCTAAAAACGGACCTAATTATCATTATGCTCTGATGATGATTTTTTATACATCGAAATATTGTCAATATTAGCAATGAAAATGATATAAAAATATATTAATTTTAACAACATTGTGTGTTTTTCATACCGTTTTATATATACACAAATATGTGAAATAAAAGGAAATTAATCCGACAGTGTGAATTTGATATATTGAAAAAACAAATGATGTTTACAAATGCTTGGGATCATCAGGAGAGAATGTGCACCGTTTCGGGGCCTTCATCTCAACGGTTTGGGGACGATGTGCAGTTAAAACCGTTGAGAGGAAGGCCCCGAAACGGTGCACATTCTCTCCTGATGATCCCATGCATTTGTAAACATCATTTGTTTTTTTTTCAATATATCAAATTCATACACAAATATATATGTATTTGGCAAACAACTGTGGAGCATGAGGTCATTAAAGGTATTTTTTTCAGGGACATTTAACAGTGTTCCTTTTCCTAAACCGGTTGCTATAACAGGGCTAAAGAGACCAGTCCACCTATTATTATTTTACTCTTTATGAGTCTAAGCTGATGGTCTTTCACTGGAGTCTGATTGACAGCAAGGCTCCTCAGGTCTCCAGGACTCTTCTGAGTATCGTAGCTGATTTCAACAATGCTCTTGTCTGGATGGTCTCGATTCTTCAGCTGATTTCCAGTTCCTCTAATTCCTTTTCCAATCCTTTTGGGGACCGTTCCAAGTGCACCAACTACAATTAGTATCACTTTCATCCGAATATTTCACATTTTTTTTTTAATTCAGTAAAGTCTAGGTGTTCTTTCATCTGAAAACGCTCCTTTCTTTCTAGCCTTGTGTCACACCTAAGCTCAGAAAATAAATAAATATTCACTTGATAGCATTATTTATTTATCAAATTTATTTGATCCTTTATTTTCAAAATTTGAATCTAAAATAGATTTTATTTTAGATTAAAATTTTTTAAATAAAGGATTTAAATTATGTAATCTTTTATTTTCAAAATTAAAAAAAAAACCAAAGAAACATTAATTCATCTTTTTTTTTTCGGTGGTGGTGGTGGAGGTTCGAATCGTCTTAGAAAGAAAGTCTAAAAATCCAAATTCATTTTTAAAAGAAATAGATACGTGAAATAAAAAATCAATTATCGATAGTATGCAATATCAAATCTTCATAATTTTTGCACAAAAAGGAAGAACCGGTGATATCTAATGTGTATATATATATATATATATATATATATATATATATATATTTATTTAGTTGTTCTATTTCTGTAGTTTCATCTGGACATACATACATACACATCTACCATTTATATATATATAATATATATATATATATATATATATATATATAGAGCTCTACCGGGTTACGGGAGCATATATATATATATATATATATATATATATATATATATATATATATATATATATATATATATGATCCCGTAACCCGGTAGAGCTCTTTAGGAGCAACTTTAATAAACTTTCACCGCCAGCATAACGCAATGATCATCTGTTTACAGATTTGATCTCTCTGGTGACCGTAAAGTATATACACAGATGTATTTAAAAGAGTTAGAACACTGCTTCTTAATGTTCTTAAAGAAAAAAAGAAAGAAAGAAAAAGAGAGCATTGTTCTTATCCAAATCTTTTCCCTTTTTTTCCCCTCTGATCTGCTGGAACTGCAAAATCTACCAGTTGACAAGTTCTCTTTTTCATGTTAACCACTACTAGGTCTAATCTTCTGGCTGGGATAAGGCGATCCGTTTTTATCTCAAAGTTTCAGAGAATTTTATGCGTTTCATTCTCTGAAACAGATTCTGGTTTGTGCAAATACCCCGTAGCCACTTATAGTTAATATATCAAACTAACTGTTTAAAGAGACGTTGGTAAATCCTAGTATATTTACTGTTTGATGTAAGCTTCTAATTAGTAAAGTAATCATATGGTACTAGAAGCGGCTACCCAGCATCCCTTGGGTAGCGGGAGAAGGTAACCCCCTACCCCCCAAAAAAAACCCTGGTGTATTGATTTGTTTACTTTTGAGATTCACAAATGCTGGACATTTCTAAGTAGAATTTCAATGCTATTTTTATGTATATTTTAATTTTTAAATATCTTGGATATTTGTACAAAAAGCAAGATCTGGTGATATTTAATGTGTATATATGAATTTACTTTGTTGTTAATTGTTTTATTTTCGTTATTTCGTTCGAACATACATACATACATATAGAAAAAAGGATATGAAAACACACAATGCTGTTAAAATGAAAATATTTTATATCATATTCATAGCTAATATTGAACAATATTTCGATTTATTTCGATTCATAAAAAAGAAGAGGAAAAAGAAGAAGAAAAATAATCTAGAAAGAAGAAGAAGAAGAAAAAACTAAAAAGAAGAAGTAACTAGAAAGAAGAAGAAGAAGAAGAAGAAGAAGAAGAAGAAGAAGAAGAAGAAGAAGAAGAAGAAGAAGAAGAAGAAGAAGAAGAAAAAGAAGAAGAAGAAGAAGAAGAAGAATCTAGAAAGAAGATCTAATCTAGAAGAAGAAGAAGAATCTAGAAAGAAGAAGAAAAAACTAGAAGAAGAAGAAGAAGAAGAAGAAGAAGAAGAAGAAGAAGAATCTAGAAAGAAGAAGAAGAAACTAGAAATAAGAAGAAGAAAAAACTAGAAAGAAGAAGAACAAGAAGAACAAGAAGAAGAAGAAGAGGAAAAGAAGAAGAAAAATAATCTAGAAAGAAGAAGAAAAAACTAAAAAGAAGAAGTACTAGAAAGAAGAAGAAGAAAATCTAGAAAGAAGAAGAAGAAACTAGAAAGAAGAAGAAAAAACACTAGAAAGAAGAAGAAGAAGAAGAAGAAGAAGAAGAAGAATCTAGAAAGAAGAAGAAGAAACTAGAAATAAGAAGAAGAAAAAACTAGAAAGAAGAAGAACAAGAAGAAGAAGAACAACAACAACAACAAGAGGAAAAAGAAGAAGAAAAATAATCTAGAAAGAAGAAGAAGAAAAACTAAAAAGAAGAAGTAACTAGAAAGAAGAAGAAGAAGAATCTAGAAAGAAGAAGAAGAAACTAGAAAGAAGAAGAAAAACAATAGAAAGAAGAAGAAGAAGAAGAAGAAGAAGAAGAATCTAGAAAGAAGAAGAAAAAACTAGAAAGAAGAAGAAGAAGAAGAAGAAGAAGAAGAAGAAGAAGAAGAATCTTGAAAGAAAGAAGAAGAAACTAGAAAGAAGAAGAAGAAAAAACGAAGAAGAAGAACAAGAACAAGAACAAGAACAAGAAGAACAAGAACAAGAAGAAGAGGAAAAAGAAGAAGAAAAATAATCTAGAAAGAAGAAGAAGAAAAAACTAAAAAGAAGAAGTAACTAGAAAGAAGAAGAAGAAGAAGAAGAAGAAGAAGAAGAAGAAGAAGAAGAAGAAGAAGAAGAAGAAGAAGAATGTAGAAAAAAGAAGGAGAAGTGGCTGAAAAGACGATTGGAAATAAGCGTAGGGTTGCAAAATATCAGACTAATTGGGATCGTCATGTAGCAGAAATTGTTCTCCTAAATAGTGTTGGATTTCACTATCCGATCGGGGGTTCCCATGACAACAGAAGACGTAATCTGTCTGTAAGCAATTTACGAACTAAAGTCATTAGGGAAAAACACGCAGAACAATAACACCAATAGAAAAGAAACTAAAATGGCCGGGCTCTCCGACGCAAATATCTATGTTTACCAAAACACTGAAATACAAGAGATATCTGTTGGCGTTTTTGTACTAAGGTATCTTTGCCCCAGTCGTACCCCCTACGGGCTCTGATCTGGCATTTTTCGCCGGTGTGCGGACATTTTCCATAGTTAGGGGGCGGATCGGGGGAAAACTATTTTGATTGTATATTTTTCAGTAACAATACTTTGTAAATCTGTTATTCTTATTCATGACTTCTATCTAAGTTGCTACAGTGAACTTCGTATGACATTAAACTCTATCTGGTGGTGAGGTTCCAGTTCTGGAGGTTTGGGAAGCACCCTTTCATCACCATTACTCTCTGGTCCACTTTGACCCGAGGTGGTTGTAGCTATTAAGGTCCATCTATGGGTTAAACTCTATCTGATGGGGAGGTTCCAGTTCTGGAAGTTTGGGGAGTACCCTTCACCATCATTGCTCTCTGGTCCACTTTGACCCGAAGTGGTAGTACCTATTAAGGTCCCATCTATGGGTTAGACTATATCTGATGGTGAGGTTCCAGTTCTGGAGGTTTGGAGAATGTGGAGCACCCTTTTATCACCATTGTTTCCTGGTCCACTTTGACCCGAAGTGGTAGTACCTGTTAGGGTCCCATCTATGGGTTAAAGAGAAAAATGTGTTTAAAAAAAAATTGAGTATTATTAGTAAAGTTGCACTAGTTTCACCTTCATACACAGACACACACACCACACACACACATACACACATACACACACATACACGCACGCACGTACGCACACATCCACAATCGCATTGGTTGGTGGTGCGTGGTGTAATGGTTATAGTCGTAGAAAATGGACTCATCGACAAGACGAGTTCAAATCCTGGACGAGGCTGTTTGCATTTCACATAGCGCTAATACCCTTGCGAAAGGTGTGCATCCAACTACTCTCCCTTCATCTATGGGTAAATAGTTGGGCAGACTGGGTTCTTTAACCTTGGCTAGGTAAGCAATCTAGGAGAGGGAACATTCTTATTTCAAACCTATTAAACTTGACCTTGTGTCACATCCTGCTCGAGCGGATGTGTTGGTAAATATATATACGATTGCACAGATACATGCACTTATATACAGTCAACGACGAATGTATTCTTATACCCATCAATTTTAACATTTCTCTCTATTTCTAAGAATCCAACTATGCGAGGATGTTGGATGCCGCGCAGAAGACCTCCCTGTGGCAATGAGTGATAGGGAAGGTTGGCGAGAAATTGTCATGGATATCCGTGCTACTTGCGCGATATGATGATGATGAATGTTGGTATGGTGCTATTTTTGGTCTCTATTGTTCTGATTTCGAATTTACCCAAATTCTTTTCTAGAGCTTTGGGGATCGTTCCGAGGGCACCAGTTGCAATTGGTACGACCTTCACCTTCATGTTCCAAAGTTTCTCAGTTTTCTGGCAAGGGCTAATTATTATTATTATTTACTCCTTGTGAGTTTTCACATCAGCATTAGCTGATGGTCTTTCACTGGAGTCTGAGTGACAGCAAGTCTCCTCAGGTCTCCAGGACTCTTCTGAGTATTCTGGCAGATTGCAGCAGTGCAGTGTTCTGAATGGTTTCAATCCTTCCTCTGATTTCCAAACTTTCCAAACCCTTTTCTAATCCTTTTGGGACCGTTCCAAGTGCACCAACTACAATTGGTATCACTTTCACTTCCATGTTCTATAACTTTTTCAGTTCTCTGGCAAGGTCCAGATATTTGTCTATTTTTTCATTTTCCTTTAGCTTCACCCTGTGATCTGCTGGCACTGCAAAATCCACCAGTTGGCAAGTTCTTTCTTTTTTATTAATCAACACTAGGTCTGGTCTTCTTGCTGGGATAAGGTGATCCGTTTTTATTTCAAAGTCCCAGAGAATTGTATGCGTTTCGTTCTCAAGAACAGATTCTGGTTTATGCATATACCATTTTGTTGTATGGTCAAAATTAAATTTTTTGCATAATTCCCAGTGGATCACCTTCCCAACCCAATCGTGTCTAGTTTTGTACTCCCGTTTTGCTAGTTTACTACATTCGCAGAGTATATGGTTAACAGTCTCATCTCTATAACCGCAAAGTCTACATTTACTATTTTGTTGGGTCTTATCAATTTTCGCTTTGATGTAGTTTGTCCTTATGGCATTATTTTGAGCAGCAATTATAAGTGATTCTGTTTCTCTTTTGAGGTTTCTCTTTCTTAAACATTATTATTATTATTATTATTATTATTATTATTATTATTATTATTATTATCCATTTAAGTTAAAGTGGTGGTCATATGTGTCCCTGTGGTATATCATACTATGCCTTGTTTATTTCTGAATCCCTTTTATTATTTTTTTCCTATAACTTTCTCGAAGTTTCGTCTATGTATTTTTTGGTGGTTGGGGATGGTATGGTTTACAGGTTATTTTGTAAATTCCTGCTTTGGATATAAAATCCGCTTTTTTGGTGTGTGTGTGGGGGGGGGTTGTTGATTTTATTTTATTGCTGATAGTTGTGGAAGTGTTTGTCACTGTACTTATGTTAAGATTTTTTTTTTCTTTTTAAATCAAAGAGCCTCTGGGGGTTGAGTGTTCGTTGATACTATGTATTTGTTTCAGCGTTCTCTTTTTGATGTTGTTATCACTTTTTGGCTTTGTTAACTTTGTATACTTTTCTTTTTGGTTGGTTGGTTGGTTGGTTGGTTGGTTGGTTGGTTGATGGATTTTAACTGGATATGAACCCGTCTGGGGTTATTTTATGCCAAGCCGTTAGGGAACAATATCCGTTGTAAGTCTATATTTACACTTTTGTAGTTAACGGTTTTAAAGATATATTAGCATCGTCGGTCGGTCGGTCTGTTGGTTGGTTGGTTGGTTGGTTGGTTGGTTGGTGGATTTTAACGGCATGTCAACTCGTCTGGGGGTATTTGTGCCGAGAGGTTAGGGAATAATATACGTTGTACGTCTATATTTGACTATTAACTACAAATGTGTAAATTTAGACGTACAACGTTCTTGAATACGATCCCAATTCTTTTTAGGAAATTTAAAATGGTCTTATTTTCGTGATTTTTTTTTTTCAAATTACTTGTTTGGTAATGTTGTGCTCGCACTAGATCATAGTCTACAGACTCTAGCAGTATATATTTCACTGTCAATCTCTCCTGGTATGTTGTGCATATTGGGGATTCTGTGTCTTCTAGTAAATGATTATGGGTGATGTAGATGTGGCCTGTCTGTAGGCGGGTCGGCACAACCTTTTCTCTTCTATTTTTGTTGTATTTTTATTCCCATTCTCTAATGGTAGGTTTGATGTTTTTGTTATTCATTAGTGGATTCCAATGTGGGTAAACAGTTTTAAGATCGTTTTATTCATGTGTTTTCTGTACACAATGAATTTCAAATTACAATTGTCCCGAATTATTTGAAAATATAAGAAAGCTAGTGAATTGTTTGTTCAATCTTAGAGTGTAAAATCAAAAGTAGTTTCCCACCCTGTCGGCTGGGGCGTTAGAATGCACCGACTGCACCTCTGCAGAGTGGTAAGACTCCCCCAATGGGGCCACCTGTTGGCCGTGGGTGGCGACCTGTGATGCTTAAGGATAGAGCCCAGGTGGATGAGCAGTTCATGACTTGCAATACTCCACTTTGGCCCTATCTTGGACTAGACGGGCGGTCGGAGAGGCCCCCTCCGATCAATCGGCTGGTCACGTCAAGCCCTAGCACCTATATGATTTTCCCAACCCTATTGCCCTTATGGCAAGCCCCAAGCCCTTTTTATCATATTTTATGCTAGAAGGCGGTGGCTGCGGGTCTACATGTCCTGGGAATGACGTAAAACTCTATCTGATGGTGAGGTTCCAGTTCTGGAGGTTTTGGGGAATGTGGAGCACCCCTTCATCAGCATTGCTCCTTGGTCCGCTCTGACCCGGAGTGGTAGTACCTGTTAGGGTCCCATCTATGGGTTAAATAGAAAAATGTATTTATAAAAAAATTGTATTATCCATTAAGAATTGATTTATTTCAAAACTTTATCGGCATTAAATAACCCACTGAGGTTGATATGCCGTAAAACAAAACAAACCAAACCAAACCAAAAGTAGTTTCAATATAATTTAAATCCGGTTATGAATAATTTTGATTTGTCCTCATCTTTATTGCGGTACGTATAAATAAACACAGCGTTTTGGCCGCGGTATCCTTCGGCCTTTCTCAAGTGTTCCCTGTGTATCCGAGTATAGTATCATTACTATACTGGGAAATCATTTTGAATAGTTTAATAGTTGATCAAACAAGGCCTCGAAGAATTTTTCAAGATCCCATTCAAAAGATGACGTCATATCTCATGAGAAGAATCACGATAATTTAGAAAAAAAGCAATGTTTATTGGCTATATACATATCACAATAATAATGAGGACAACAGTCCGATTAATCAAAATCATTCAAATCAAGCCTCATTTAAAAACTACAGACAATATTTGGTAGTTTGGCTCTGTGTCGGTATTTAAACGGCATGTAAACCTGTCTGGGGTTATTTTATGCCAAGAGGTCAGGGAATAATAACATATATGCATCATATTCATTTGAAATGTTGGTATATCATGTTTTTGAATGGTTGAATCCTAGGAATCCGAAAAATAGGTATGCTAAAAAATAGACACCCTTGATATAATGGACACGGATATACGAGTTCAAATCCCGAACGATGCTTTTTGCATTTCACATAGCGCCAATACGCTCTGAAAAGGTGCGAATTTAAATTCTGAAGGTCAAAGTGCTCAATCTGCCCTACTATTAACTATAGTAGGGCAGACTGGGCACTTTAACCTTTGTAGGGAAAACGGTCTAGGAGAAGGAAAACTTTGTTGAACTTCGCTTCAAAATTGACCTTACGTCCCATACTGCTCGTGGTGGAAGGGTTGGGTAAATGAGCGACCCATCGTCATGCAATAGTTAGCAAGCTAGTCTCTCACATCAGTGACTATTGAATAGTGAGTTCGGTCTTCGCTCAATGCCTCATATTTGCGCCCATATTTCCTACCAGTGTCGAATGACTTGGGTAGATACCTAGGGATTCTCATCGTGGTATAATGATCAGCAAGATGGTCTCTCATATCCATTACTACAGAATAGGGAGTTTATTCCTCGTTGGATTCTCCATACTTGCGACCTTGTGTGGAATCCTACCCGGGGTTGGGTAAATAGCAACATCGTAGGAAGTGGGTGTTTGAAATATTATCAGCAGATGCTTAATAAACATATGGTTACTCAATTACTATTTATTGGCATATTACAAATGAATATATATATATATATATATATATATATATATATATATATATATATATATATCTTATTATAATGGAGATTGTGTGTTTTTCTGTCTGTAACCGAAACTATATTACTACTCAAGTCACAAGTCCCTTCATTATTTACATCACATTCTCCATGATTTTATTTATATTTAAACCTCAATTATTATTAAAATTGCTATTTTTATTAGTGTTGTCCATATCTACATACTAATAACATGCAATTGTATTTATATATACAAAAAATAGCGGTTTACAGGGTGAATGGGAAGGCTAATTTGCATATTGATATTAAAAATGTGATTTTATTAAATATGTACTTAGTATTCTTAATTTCTAATTGTTTGGTTTTATTTTAATGAATATAAGCAAAAATCTCTTCAATGAATCTTAAAAGAAATCCATTAACAAGAAATTGTATTCTTTATTTCCTAATTTAACTAAATAGTTAAATAAGTAAAATTCAGCAATGAAAGACGGCAGTGATGGAAGAGTAAGTTTCATTTCTATTTTTCTATTATACCCCCACTCTGTTACATATCTTTTTATCTGCCTTCTTATTAGACTTTCTAATTTAATACAATATTTTATTACATTAAAACTTAAATACTTGCACCCGGAGGGTGCATATATTTGCTAGTATATATATATATATAAAGTCTCACCTTAATTTACAACAGTTCCGGTGTTGTGGACGGTAAAGAAGTCACTTTAGGTGATCAGAACCGGAAAACAAAGA
>CM042179.1:47031636-47044136 GCA_023376005.1 Doryteuthis pealeii
CATAGAGTCAACAGCACATTATAACTGTCAGTTTCTCGCGTCTGCAATCATCTGCATCTAGAAATTGTGTAAACCCTGAAGACAAATACGACTGCTTCCTATATATATATATATATATATATATATATATATATATATATATATATATATATATATATACTAGACACAGTTGAAGAAGCAAGGATGAACTCATAAGTGACCTTCTTCTATGGGAGGTATCACATGGGCACGCCAGAGTAAGTCGACCAGCAAAGACGTACATAGACTAATCCTGCACGGATACTGGATAGTGCGTAGAGGGTCTCCCAGTGGCAATGAATGATAAGGACGACTGGCGAGAGATTATCATGGATATCCGTGCTGCTAGTGCGACATGATGATGATTATGATGATAATGATGATATATATATATATATATATATATATATATATATATATATATATATATATATATATATAATATTTATATATATATATTGCAGTCAGGTCGCACAAAGTGCTATGGGAATTATGTAACCCCGTACTACCTGTTTCATAGTCGGACGATCGGTGACTTAACCGGTATTCTCACCAAGCTTGCCTGGTGATGAGGATGGCTTGACACCCAGCAGGACGAAAACAAAACCTGTGAGAGGACGGATGAAGCTTTCGCTCAACGTCCATTTAGCACATAAACGTGAGAACATAGAAATACCTGGGTTGGTATCAAGGCGCGTAATAGTCTAAATAACCCCCGCTGTCTTGTATTCGTTAACCATACCTTCGGATCACGCCAGCAAAGCAGAGAGAGGAACCCTTTTACTTGGGCAACCCAGGGCCTCCATACATCTTGTCCAAGCTATTATTTGGAGGAAACTTCAGGGGCACAAAAACTATATTATAGTCTTCCGAGACCGAAATGCCTATAAATAGATAAATATATTTATATATTAAATCTAAAAGTCAAATATGTCTAATTTTGACCTTTGTATATATATTACAAATAAGAATTTACACAAATTTTCAAATAAGGATTTACTCTGATGAAGGTCGAATTTTCTTTTTATGCGAAACATTTCTACATTTTTTCTATTATTATTATTTCATTTCATTTGGTTATTTAAAAATAATAGTTTGAATAATGTACACATAGATAAATTCCTGACCGAAACACGTGTAAGTAAAATTTTTAAAAATATCCTATTTTATCTATTCTATACTTTCTTTCTTTCCTTTATTTATTTTTTCAACATACCGTCGGATTCACTCCCAGTTTCATTTTACACACACACACACACACACACACACACACACACACACACACACATATATATATATATATATATATATAAGTGCTTAATTGGAGTCGTACCTAATTTTGAAAATTAATTAATTAATAATGAATTAGGCGGAATACCTATTATATGTATGGCTAAACAAATCGAGAAAAATCAATCTCTGTATGTACATTTTGGCCTATTAGGCCTCATCAGCAGAGCTATAGATCGGAAGACCGCCCTGTGCGTGATTTGAAACCGGATATATATATATATATATATATATATATATATATATATATATATATATATAAAGATAAAAATCAATAATATTTGACTTCCAGATTTACACAGTTTAGTTTTGTGCATTTGGATTTATTATATTTTTGTAAGATTTACCTGCAAAGAAAATCATACCTTATTACTTCTTGTTTATTTTACTTTTTTTTTTGTTTGTTGGGCGGTGCTGTTGTTGTTGTTATTGTTGTTGTTGGAGGTTTCAAAAATTTTTAACTCATAGCGTATTTCTCCTATCATTGTACACAAACGTTGACAACCGGGATCCAGTAAGTAGCAAGTCGAAATAAATGACAGAAAGCATTATCATCATAATGCGACTGGAAACGTCTTTCAAGATGACATTTAAGTTCCACTGAAATGACAAAAGCTAACTCATTTTTATGGAGCGAAGAAAAGGAAAACAAAAAGAAAAGAAAAATCTCTGCTATGTAGAGCAAACCAAAAAGCGTTATTATTACATATATTCCATACTTTGGTCCATAATGTTCATTGTATTCCCGAAGATCCTTAGAAGTCGGCAACTATACATATATATATATATATATATATATATATATATATATATATATATATATATATATATATATATATATATATATATATATATATATATATATATATACATTCTTACTACCATTCCCCTCTCTAACATCCACAGCAAAAGATTTAGACAAATATTCCAAGCCTGAAACACAAGCAACACACCAAATGTTAATTGTAAATCCAGCTTACCCAATATATTTCCCCATACCCCGAAATCGCCTTCACAAATAATAATAGACAATAAAGACAGCAAAATGATACTTAGCATATATATATATATATATATATATATATATATATATATATATATATATACTCATAACCAGTCTTCATGCCATTCACCATAGGTACATGAATCACTAGATCTTCAAACGCAGTATATAAGACTGACCTACTCCCAACACCTAACACCAGTGGCATCATTATCAGAACCTCACTGCTACACAACACATCTGAGAGAAAAAGGAAAATCTCCTACTACAAACCTCTGCTAACACCAACAACTGACCAACCATTCCCTTATTTACGACCTCCTAATTCACCAGTATGAAATTGTTCACCATGGAAACAAGAACTCAATCCAACGTCCTGAAGAATGTTTAACAGACCGAAACGTTACAACGTCAACATCACTACCTACAATAAACATCCGTTTTCTACAACATCCCATGTTTGTCTACCTTTCTTCACTCACACACACACACACTCACACACACACACAAACAACACATATATATATATATTATATATATATATATATATATATATATACAGTATATATATATATATGTATATATGTATATATATTGTCATCCACAGACACCGTGTTTTGACGTATCATGTCTCCCCAGTCTGGCAAGACTTAGCAGTCTATGTCCGGACGGGATACAAAACCTGACCGATTTTTTATCAGTCAGGGGTTTTAACAGGGCTCTTTAACCATGGCTAGGTTAATTGTAATTGTGTATTATAATGATGTTTTATTATTACAATTGTGTATTAGTAATTATTTATTCAAACAATTTATGTGTATTTATAATTATTTATATAAATAATTATTTGTTAATAAAAATTACAATAATAAAAGAAAAATAATTACAACTTTAACTACACAAATCACCCCCTCCACACATCCATACTTTTTTCTCATCGCTTACTTAAAACACAAACGTATAAATATAAACATACGCAGATGTCTTTCTTCCTAACACCCCCTACTTACACGCCCACACAGCAACTCAAAAGTTAAAAGAATATTTTCTCGCCACTTACTTGAAACAAACATTCTTCTTAATGGACATGCACGCACGCTCGCACACACACCACATTGAGGATTGTTTCGATGTCGTCTTTCGTAACATATACACACACGCGCACACACACGCGCACACATAACACCTAGAAAAATGCTCAATGTCATTTTTCGATATATACGCACTCACACACACACCATAAAAGAAGAATACTTGATGTCATATTTCAAACCGTCAACCTTTCCAGCGTTTCTTCAATTTTCAAATTTGAACAGATTGATAAACAAGGACTATCACAGTCTCCTCATTATACTGTGATAAAAAGAATTTTTTTTACTCTTCCTTATATCAATAAAAGCCCTGAAGAAGATCTAAACAGATCGAAACACTGCAGCATCGGTTAATAAACTTACTACTCATTTTATTTAAACCTGCGTTTTTTTTCAAATTTCTCACTATACTATCTAATATATAAAGGAGAAATTTTGGTATGTACGTGTCGACGTATAACAAAAAAACGGGAGGTCACTCAGATTCAAAATCTTGCATACACATTGATATCGTTCTAACTAAGAAACACTCCAAATTTGGTTATTGATTTTTACTGATTAAGGGATATAATTAATTAATTAAACCAAAATCAAACGATTTTTCGAAATTTATAAAATAGCTGCTAATGCTGATATTCCAGCTACAATCAGCACGTAAACCCCACCCTGCTGCCTCTTTACCTATGTCCGCTCTATTTCTACTGCGGTGTTGAATGCATTTGTTTATGTAAAAAAGAAAAATGAAAACCTTTTTATCAATATTTTTATGAATACTTTCATATTTCTTAGAATAAAATATATCCATTTTTAATCAGCGAATCAAATTTGAATTAATATGCGAATTAGCAATTACAAAAACTGAATGTAAAATAGTCTTACACACGAATAAGTTTTTGAAAAAAATCCTTCAAGCGATTAAAAAAAGGTGGATTCTTAGAATAATATGATTAAATATATCCAGTGAAACTCAAAACGTTTTTGAAAGAAGAATAACGGTCCATCTTTTTTCTCGCCTATTTACGGTTTAATCTTCTTTAAGATATCTATATGGTTCGAAATAAAATAAAATAATCTCTCTAAATATGTAATTTGATTGAGTTTTTTATCAATGGAATTATTTTTTACAGCGAGTTAAAAAAATTATATTTTGCTTCAGTCAGACTAGAATTCGTAATATAGTTTTTTCATACTAAAATTTTAACAAAAAATCAAATCTTGTTTATCGCATATTTCTGTTTCTATCTTTAAAATATTTATTTCGTTAGAAAAAAAATCTGTCTAAATATGTAATTAGTATGTCTTTTCATACATTGAATTTTTTTACAGCGAATTAAATAATAAATCAAACGAAAACATTTAGCAACAAATCAACTTTGTTTTATAAATTCCCGTCGTTCGTCAATTGTAAACAAAACCTTTTTTTTTATGTTTCATAATCGCGTTAATTCATTCATTTTAATATTAGAAATACAAATAAAATCATGATACTAATGTAGAATAGTGTGCAAGAGATAATACCATTAGATTACCTAATACATTTCACGGAAATACCTGAAAACTCAAATTGTTATCAAATTTATGATATAGTATACTTTACTATAATTAGTATAGTAAAGTATACTATATTCGATTAGAAAAAAAAAACAGAACCCACTAATTTTGAAATATACTGTTAATTTTAACTAGTGGGTTTTAGGGGTTAGGGTTAGGCGTGGGGTTTAGGGTTAGTTTAATGGGAAAACAAATAAATAATTTGGGTTCTGTTTTTTCTAGGTAACCTGTAATATGTTTTAATTTTAAACTTTTTAAAACAATATGTTTTTAAAATACTATCTTGAGTTTAAGCAAACATAGATATTGCAATACGAAAAATTTAAATTTTCGATTCTCAGTTTTGGATTGAATTGTCATGTACAAAAAATTGAAATAAATAAATTACAATGTATTTCTAACTCATCAAGCAATTAAAAACTGAATTTAAAATTGTCCCCAAATACTATTATTATTTTCAAACTGGATTTTCAGTGAAACTTTTCGTAGACAACAATATTCTATTTACAACAATTACAACTTGAATAGAAGTTATCATTATCTTCACAATTTTTGGATCATTCAAAAAAAGAAACATTTTTTAAAAACTGATAATTTAAAAAAAAAATTCAGCTTAAGGAAATAATGAAAATTATGAACGAAAACAATGTTTACATTTTCGTACCGTTAAATCAACTGTAATTTAAAGTAACCAAAAACAAGTTATGACTATCTGCTTTTTTAACAAATTCTATGAAAAATGAAAATATGTTTGAAATAGAGTTTTTTTTCTGAAAATATGCTAGGGGAAATATTTTTTACGAGGTCTCCTTTATGAAATCTGAAATAAATAAATAAACAGATAAAAAACGATTTTGGCGGACCTGAACATCTGGAACCCCATCTAAATTTAAAATTTTTTTTTTTTCCTTCAATGGATTATTATCTATTACACACCAATATATCAGTTTGTAAAAAAAAGTCTTAAAAGTTCTTTATTTTTTGAGTTTTCAGGGGTGCTCATTTCCCGTAGAAGTTTATAGTAAATCGATCCCCCATATCGGAACCGCTCTACCTTATCAGTTAGGCTGAACTTGCACAAAGGTGTCAAAATTCAGGTGACATAGAAAAAACAGAACCCACAAATTTTGTAATAAAACTGTTAATTTTAACTATGGGAATCTAGGGTTTAGATTTAGGGTTAGGGTTGGGGTTGGGGTTTAGGGTTAGTTTAATGGGAAAAGGAATTAATAATTTGGGTTCTGTTTTTCTGGGTCACCCTGTATACCGTTGACCCATAAAAAACAGAATCCACAAACTGTTAATTTTAACTATGGGGGTAGGGTTAGGGTTAGGTGTTGGCTTAAGGTTAGGGTTAAGGGTTAGGGTTAGGGGTTAGGGTTAGGGTTTGGGTTGGGGTTTAAGGTTAATTTAATGGGAAAATAAATAAATAATTTGGGTTAGGGTTAAAATATTTAAATATGTATTTTGGTAAACCTGTATGTATTTTCCGGGAGTCGTAAGGGACTTCCGTTCAAGCGGTTCTGATATGGGGATTGATTTACTATAAACTTATAGGAGGAAATGAGTACCCGTGAAAACTCAAAAAATAAAGAACTTTCAAGAATTTATTTTTACAAAAAATTGATAGATTGGTGTGTAATCAATAATAATCCATTGAAGGAAAAAAAATTTAGATAGAGGGGGGGGATTCCACATGTTTCGGTCAACCAAGATTTCTTTTTCTATAACTTTTTTTTAAAATTGATATTTTTTTTAGTAAAAAAAAAACATGAATTCTGAATTCTACCTAAATAAAAAATGTCAATATTATGATATAAAATTATTTGAAAAAACTCAAAAAATTCAGGATTGCATTTAAAAAATATTTTCAATGTTTAAAAAAATCCCTAAAATAAACACTGTAATACACAAATTTTTTTGTTTTTTTAATTTCATTTTTATGAACACCCCCTGGTGTTCCTAAAAATGTTTTCGTCGGTCATGGACCGGGTACTTTTGCTAGTATATATATATATATATATATATATATATATATATATATATATATATATAATCAATGGTAATATTATGGTTTTACACTCATAACTTGAAGTTTCATGGTAATCCAATCATCAGATGAGTTCAATGGTTGAGATGTTAAAAACCAGTCGTGAAATGGTTGAGATTGTTAAAAACCAGTAATTTTTAGTGTTTATATAAAGCGTTTTCACCCGATGGGAAATATAAAGCTAAAAATTGTTTTTTTTTTAACTGTGGCTTGTTTAACGTTTATGTGACGTGGATCGTGTTCACATGATGTAATTTTATGACGTTAAATTTGTATTTAAAAACATTATAATCAAACAAACTTGCTTTGGTATTTATGCACACGGTTCCAGATGAATTTTTTTTAAAAATAAATAAAAGGAGAGCGAAAATTCAGGGATCAATTTGAATCAGGTGGTAAGTGACACAGTAAAAATTTGTTCAAATTCGAAACGATTTCACTTCTCTTATTTAACAAGTTATTGCTTGCATTTTGTAATATACACAACTTTTCTTCTAAGCAGAGATCGCATTTACGTTGTCCGCCTTTGTATGCTGAGCTTTTTTTTATTATTTCCCATTTTATTGTAGGTGTTCTGCCCGTTTTTTCTTTGATCTGCCATATATATTTTGATAAGGTGGTACTGTTTTCATATTTTTTGTTGTTAAAACTTAAATTGTGGTTATACCACCTACTTTTCCAATTGTTTTCAGTGGCACCAATGTATGTTTTTTCCTCGTTGTTATTTACATTGTCCTTTATTGTGGCTTTGTAAATGATGTTGTTAGCCAAACAATTGCCACTTAATGGGCATTCATTTTTAAGGCGACAGTTGCATCTATTAATCTGGTTGTTGTTATTACCATTTCATATTTTAAAGTTGTGTTTATCAATAATGTTTTTAATGTTGTTCATGCAGCAATAACTTATTTTGAGATTGTTTTTGTTAAAGAGTTTGTTTAATATAGGCGATTTGTCTAGGTGTTTTTTCCTTAATTGGAAAAATATTTTACCCACATTCGTTATCACGGTTTTGCTGAAAGGGGGGTTAAACCAAATGATGTTTCTTTTTCTTGATTTGTCATTATTATTATTTTCATAGTTGTTATTATTTTTGTATACTAGTTTGGAGTATAATCCACTGTTTTTTAGGGCGTTTTCATATATCGTTTTGAGTTTGTTGAATCTCTGTTGAATATATCGCATTGGTGGAATTAGTGGCGAGTCTATGTTCTATAGACTTGTGAATGTGTTTAGTAATTGTTGGAGGATGGTCTGATTTTATGTTAATATATATTGGTGTATTATTTTCTTTCCTGTACGGTTTCCACGTCCCTTTGTTTAGGTCGAAAGTTTACGTCCAGGAAATTAACTGTTTTCAAATTAGACTTTATGTCTAATTTTAAATTATAATTTTGAAAGTTTTTATTAATTTTTTCCTTGCACAATCTATATTACGGTTATTATCATCATTTAAATATAGCAAACCGTCATCACAATAAATTCCAAAATGTTTAGCTTTATATTTCCCATCGCGTGTAAACGCTTCATATAAACGCTAAAAAAATTACTGGTTTTTAAAATCGCAATTTTCATTGGTTTTTGACATCTCAACCAGTGAACTCATCTGATGATTGCATTACCATGAAACTTCAAGTTATGAGTATAAACCCATAATATTACCATTGATTATAAACCTGCTCTGCTTTATTAGCATTGAGCACTTTTCATGCCAATACTTTTCTCATTTTTTCATTCTCTATTCATTATATATATATTATATATATATATATATATATATATATATATATATATATATAAAGAAGAATCAATCAAAAATTGTTAGAATAACCTTTTTTCTTTTTATATAATAAAATTTATTGAAATATACACTGCTCCCTAAATATATCGTATTTTTCAAAAACCTACAAATGTTTCAGTGAAAATATATAATTACCTGTACCAATCAATAACTATTTTAAAGATACAATAAACATTTCTTGGTTGAATAATACCATCTATGATATTTTAAGATAGTCCAAAGTGACATGACAGTAAGATATACATTATTAAGATAGAATTACAGACCATGTATAATAGCATATCCGGGCATAGTCCCTTTCTTTTTATATTGTGGTATTTATAGTTCACATTTTATCTTGTTTTTTCTTTTGCTGATATGGAGCTGATTGTTGCGTGACCACTCGTCTTGTTCATTCTTTGAAACTACTGAAAAAATTCCTGCTTTTCCTTTTTGGCCTTGATTTTTGAATTCAAGCGTTTGTTGTTTTTCTGTTAATGCATTTTTGGGATTCTTAATCCCCCTTTTTAATATAATCGGCAAACTGGCCATTTTATTAACATTACACTCTCTCCAAGAAATAGTTGTGAAACCTAGGAATAAAATCTAACTGTAAAAGTAACAATTTTATACTTTTGTGCTCTTTTTCTCTTCGTTTAATCTCCTTTTTCAGCCTGACCAAGTCTACAAAAAAGGAAACTACGCATTATTGGGTTTTAAGAATAAATTACAACATCAGCAGCAGCAACTCCCATCCACCAAATAACCCAAAGCCTAATCAACATAAAAAGGTAATTATGAGGAAGTGCGTCCCGGTCTCCTGCCTCAGAAATTGCTACCCTGGTTGACAATTAAAATAACGTCCCCAGCTATTGTCCGTCTCGGTGATGTTACTTGAAAGCAAAACAACGCCAACTTAGGCTGTTAAATGTATTTTTAGAGGGGGTGGGCCTTCTTTTTTTTGTCGTAATTCTTATTCCATTTACGCATAATTTGTTTATAAATTTTATAGAATTTGTCGTAATTTCTTGGTTTAGATTGAGTGGATATAAATATCTATCTATCTACCTCCAATTTGTTCATTTTTTTACTTTGTTTATATATTATCTATCCACCCATCTCATTGTTCATATGCAAAAAAGAGAAAGCCCCCCCTCCCTCTAAAATACATTTAAACACCCTAAGTTGATTGTTTTTCTTTTCAAGTAACCACCGAGATGCATAGCTGGAGACGTTTTATTTTAATAAATCACGAGTAGCAATTTCTCTGAGGCCAGGAGACCAGGACGCACTTCCTCATAAATTACCCATAAAAAAGCTTAACTGCCAGTAAGTATGACAAGATTTATCAACGCTCCATATATATATCTATATATACCCAACCCCTCCGCATGAGCAGGATGTGACAGACAAGGTCAATTTCTTAACGGAGTTCACAGGTTTGAATTCAGAGTTTTCCTTCTCCTAAGACCGGTTGCCACCCTAACCCAAGGTTCAAGAGCCAGTCTGCCCCTAACTATTTTATCCATACTGGAGGGAGAGTAGGATTCATACCTTCCCAAAGGGTATTAGCGCTAAGTGAAATGGCAATTACCACATCCAGGATTGAACACGGGGCGACGAGTCCATTTAAGTTTGTAAGGAAAGAAAGAAACAAACAAAACAAAAAACAAGCCAATGAAATAAAGTTTCAACAACGTTTAATGCAAATAATTGCAGAAAACATATTCTTTAGCAGTTTAATATGTTATGGTGGTTGTAAATGAGTGGATATCATATATTTGGTAAATTGTGTAAAAATGGAATTGGAAATGAGATCCGACAATATAAGGGAAGAATGAATAAAGAAAAGAAGAACAAGAATGGATAATAAAAGATGATTTATCAAATTATCACTTACACTGTGTTTCGAGTCAGTTCACATCTGTGGTGAAAATATTTCCGCAACACAGAGAAAGATTCGCTTCATCAGAGTGAAATTTATTTAATTTTTATTTTTCATTCAAAATAAAATTTCATTCCTGATGAAGGTCCGAATCTTCTTCTTTGTGTGCGAAATATTTTCACACAGATCGAACTGAATAAAACCCATCTTTTTATTATCCATTCTGTTCTTTCTTTTCTTTATTTCATTCTTCCTTATATTGTCGGATTCATTTCCAATTTCCATTTTTACAACAATTACCAATATAATTAGACTATAGATATCCACTCATTACACCACCATAACTATAACTGCTAAAAGAATATGTTTCTGCAATTATTTGCAATGTAAACGTTGTTGAATTTATTCATTTGGGCTTGTTTGTTTGTTTGTTTGTTTCTTTCTTCTTACTAACTTAAATGGACCGTCGCCCGTGTTCAAATCCTGGATGTGGTAATTGATTTCACTTAGCGCTAAGTACCTTGGAAAAGGTATAATCCACTCTCCCTCCAGCTATGGATAATATAGGGCAGACTGGGCTCTTGAACCTTGTTAGGCAACCGGTCCTAGGAGAAGAAAACTCTGAAAATTCAAACCTGTCGAACTCCGATTAAGAAATTGACCTGTGTCACATCCTGCTCAGCGGAGGGGTTGGTATATATATTATATATATGGAGCGTTGATAAATCTTGGTCATACTTACTGGCAGTTAAGCTTTTTATGGGTTAATTTATGAGGAAGTGCGTCCTGGTCTTCCTGCTCAGAAATTGGCTACTCGGTGATTATTAAATAACGTCTCCCAGCTATGTATCTCGGTGGTGTTACTTGAAAGAAAACAATCAACTTAGGGTGTAAATGTATTTTAGAGGGGGGGGGGGCTTCCTCTTTTTTTGAATATGGAACATGGAGATGGTGTGGATATGATATATATAAACAAGTAAAAAATGAAACAAATTGAGGTAGATAGATAGATATATATCCATCTTCAATATCTAAACAAAGAATACGACAAATTTCTATAAAATTTATAAACAATTATGGTAAATGATAAGATTACGACAAAAAAAAGAAGCCCACCCCATCTAAAATACATTTAACAGCCTAAGTTGGTTGTTTTTCTTTCAAAGTAAACATCACCGAGACGACATTTAGCTGGGGACGTTAATTTTAATTGTCACCAGGTAGCAATTTTGAGGCAGGAGACCGGGACGCAACTTCCTCATAAATTACCTTTTTATGTGATTAGGCTTTTGGTTATTTGGTGGGATGGGAAGTTGCTGCTGCTGAATGTTTGCTAATTTATTTTCTCTTTTAAAACCCAATAATGGCGTAGTTTCCTTTTTGTAGATTGTCAGGCCTGAAAAGGAATTACGAGAGAAAAGAGACAAAAGATAAATTGTAGCTTTTACAGTTGATTTTTATTCCTAGTTTCAAACTATTTCTTGGAGAGAGGTGTAATGGTTAAATAAAATGGCAGTTGGCCGATTATATTAAAAAGGGGGAGTAAGAATCCCAAAAAATGCATTAACAGAAAAACAACAAACGCTGGATTCAAAATCAAAGTGCCAAAAGGAAAAGGCAGGACATTTTTCAGTAGTTCAAAGAAGACAAGACGAGTGGGTCGAGCAACAATCAGCTCCAGTATCAGCAAAGAAAAAACAAGATAATGTGAAACTATTATCACAATATAAAAGAAAGGACTTGCCCGGTATGCTATTTACATGTCTTAATTCTATTCTTAATAAATATATGGTATTATCTAACTGTCCATGGTCATTTGGACTATCTTAAAT
>CM042179.1:47049136-47051636 GCA_023376005.1 Doryteuthis pealeii
AATTTGAGCGAGAGAATACATAAAGAACAGACAACAGGCCAGACCAGTGACAAGACTAAAAGTATACAAAGCAATATTAAAATAGATAGATAGATAGATAGATAGAT
Source organism: Doryteuthis pealeii (assembly GCA_023376005.1). Classification (NCBI taxonomy): domain Eukaryota; kingdom Metazoa; phylum Mollusca; class Cephalopoda; order Myopsida; family Loliginidae; genus Doryteuthis; species Doryteuthis pealeii. The sequence continues at coordinate 47,049,244 of CM042179.1, forward strand.
AGATATAAAGGCTGAGATAGATAGATACAAAGAATAGACTGAGATAGATGGGTAGATAGATTGATAAATAGATAGATAAAAGAAAGAAAAAAAGAAAGAAACAGACTAAGATAGATAGGAATAGATAAAATAGATATAAAGGCTGAAAGATAGATAGATACAAAAGAAATAGACTGAGATAGATGGGTAGATAGATTGATAAATAGATAGATAAAAGAAAGAAAAGAAAGAAAGAAAGAAAGAAACAGACTAAGATAGATAGATAGATAGATAGATAGATAGATAGATAGAATAGATATTAACAGTAAGTTTGTATATGAAATGAACCTCATATATGTGGCAAAATACTTTCCTTCTTTTTTTCCCTTTACATCTCATAATATTTCATAAAGGAGTGTTTTAAGGGAATTAATAAAACTGAGATATTAGATTTCCTGACAATAGCCATGTGTTATGGAGTACACATTCGACAAGTTCAGTCTGTATGAAGGTGTTATAAATATACAGACAAGAATTTCCTTACTTGTAAATTATCATTGCTGAAAGATGATAATGATAATGATAATGATGATACTAGTGTTATAATCAATATACCACCACCACCACAACCACCAACACCACACTGCTCTTACTACTACTAACTACTACTACTACTAATAATAATAATATAATAATATAATACGAAAAATATGATAAGACCCAACAAATAGTAAGTGTAACTTTGCGGTATTAGAGATGAGACTGTTAACATATACTCGCGAAATGTAGCAAACTAGCACAACGAGAATTACAAAACTAATGACACGACTGGGTCTTTGGGAAGGTGATCCACTGGGAATTATGCAAAAATTAAATTTTTGACCACAACAACAAAATGGTATATGCATAAACCAGAATCTGTTCTTGAGAACGAAACGCACAAAATTCTCAAGAACTTTGAGATAAAAACAGATCACCTTATCCCAGCAAGAAGGCCAGACCTAGTGTTGATAAACAAAAAAAGAAAGAACTTTGTCAACTGGTGGATTTTGCAAGTGCCAGCAGATCACAGGGTGAAGTTAAAGGAAAATGAAAAATAGACAAATACTGGACCTTGCCAGAGAACTGAAAAAGTTATGGAATATGAAAGTGAAAGTGATACCAATTGTGGTTGGTGCACTTGAACAGTCCCAAAAAGGATTGCAAAGGGTTTGGAAAGTTTGGAAATCAGAGGAAGGATTGAAACCATTCAGAACACTGCACTGCTGCAATCTGCTGCAGAAACTCAGAAGAGTCCTGGAGACCTGAGGAGACTTGCTGTCACTCAGACTCCAGTGAAAGACCATCAGCTAACACTGATGTGAAAACTCGAAAGGAATAATAATAATAATAATAATAATAATAATAATAATAATAATAATAATAGCAATGATGCCGCTCAATCATATACTTAAAAAATGTACAGGGGATACAAATTCACTAACTCACAAGAAAAGATAAACCACCTTATGTACATAGATTGCAAAAAATTAAAAAGAATTGGAGAGCCTAATACAAACTATTAGAATATATAGCCAGGATATAGGGATGGAATTTGGAATTGAAAAATGTGCTATGCTAGTAATAAAACGGGGTGAAAGAAAACTAAATGAATGGAATACAACTACCAAATCAGGAAACTATAAAATCTCTTGATGAAAAAATGAAAGCTACAAATACTTAGAATTTTAGAAGCGGACATATCATGCAAGCAGAAATGAAAGGAAAAGTTAAAAAAGAATATCTCAGGAGAACTAGAAAACTTCTAGAAACGAAACTTAACAGCAGAAATCTGATCAAAGGAATTAATACCTGGGCTGTCCCCATTATAAGATACTCAGGGCCATTCTTAAAATGGACAAAAGAAGAACTCAGACAGATAGACCAAAGGACGAGAAAATTAATGACCATGCACAAGGCTCTCCACCCTAGAGATGATAGAGATAGATTGTATGTGTCAAGAAAGGAAGGGGGAAGAGGTCTTGCCAACATAGAGGAATGCGTAGAAACCACAATCCAACACTTGAAGATTACACAAGGAAGAGCAAAGACAAATTACTTATGGCGACCAACAATAGTAGAAACGGCAGATGGACAAACAGAAAAACGACAAAGACTAGAAAACAAAATGGGAAGAAAAAACAATTATATGGACGCTTCAAACGACAAATAGATGAGGTTGCACATGGAAAGACTTGGACATGGTTAAGAAAGGGAAACCTCAAAAGAGAAACAGAATCACTTATAATTGCTGCACAAAATAATGCCATAAGGACAAACTACATCAAAGTGAAAATTGATAAGACCCAACAAAATAGTAAATGTAGACTTTGCGGTAATAGAGATGAGACTGTTAACCATATACTCTGCGAATG
>CM042179.1:47056636-47066636 GCA_023376005.1 Doryteuthis pealeii
GTCCTTTGAGTGTCGTAAATGTAACGGAAAAAATTAGAGTTATTAGGTAAAATATATTGAAAGGGACTGGATTCTAAGAATAAAAAATAGAAAAAATAGAAAAATAAAAAAATAAATATAATAAAATTTAAAAAATTATTTTCTAATTGTCGAATTTGAAATATGTCTTCTTTTTTCAAAAACTGTTACAATAAGAGATACATGTCTGTCGCTGACCAAGAAACGCGTGGCGGATGTGCTTATATTTGAAAGTACAGCATAACTTTTTTGCAGCATCAATGTTTTTGTTTTGAATTCATATCATTTTCGTCTTCTCTCTCGATGAGTCCGGAGTAAAAACAAGCTCTGAAGATGATTTTTATAAATCGAAATATTGTTCAATATTAGCTATGAATATGATATAAAATATTTTCACTTTAACAGCATATTGTGTTGTTTTCATATCCTTTTATCTATACTCATACCGTCGGATTCATTTCCTTTCTATTAACTTATATATATATATATATATATATATATATATATATATATATATATATATATATATATATATATGTGTGTCTGTGTGTGTGTGTGTGTGTGTACATGTATTTATGCATACATGTGTGTGTGTGTTACGGATGTATGTATATATATCTATATATATGTGAGTGTGTATGTTTATTTATGTATGTGCATATGTATTTTTATATACATATATACATATATACACACATATATATGTATCTCTCTCTCTCTCTCTCTCTCTCTCTCTCTCTCTCTCTCTCTCTCTCTTTATATATATATATATATATATATATATATATATACTGCAATAGTATATGGTTATCACTAGCACACTTAGTGAGTTAGTTGTGGACCGGTATCATTAGTGGAGTACTCAATATCAGTGATACAACAATCATATAATATATATATATATATATATATATATATATATATATATATATATATATATATATATATATATATATATATATATAGTAAATGAAGAAAAACTCTAAACTTGCTTCATTACAATAATTTATTTCAACCGTATTAATACGGCATCTTCAGGTAATCACAAGAACATGACTCTTACTCTAAGAGTCATGTTCTTGTGATTACCTGAAGATGCCGTATTAATACGGTTGAAATAAATTATTGTAATGAAGCAAGTTTAGAGTTTTTCTTCATTTACTAAATTTCTTGCTCTGTCCTTCTACTCACTGGTATTAGGCACATTGAGCTCTCCTTATGGTCTACCTGCATCAGCTTGGTTAAACCACACATGGAAAGACCCTAACTACGAAAAAAAACTATATATATATATATATATATATATATATATTGCATAGAAGTCATTTTATGACTGCTAGGCATCAGACAGTCTGACAAAAGGGACATAAGAATAAATAAATACATAAATAGAGGAATATATATGTATTGGTTCTGAAATCATTGTCCTTTGTTTTGCTATGATATTTTTAAAAGTTGCTTGATTATAATCAACAGTTATGTATATGACGTATTATTCTGATCTTTCTTCCCCTTTCTTTTCAGAATGATTTCACGTCAAATTAAATACATTTTTGAATTGATATGGCCCAAGTAGAAAATTGAGGATAAGACACATTTAAAAGCACTGGATACTATCAGTTTTCGGAAGCGGTGATAAGTACTTCCATGGAAATTAAATGTTAATGTGTCAGGAAATACCGAAGATTGTTTATTCGGTTTCCGTCAAGAAAACTCCAAGATTAACCTCGTTATGAACGCTGCCCGCTCTGGTTTCCGGTCAAGGCCGTTGGACCTACACAGTAAATTAATATCGTTGATCACAAGGGACCCTTCCCCCGCCCCAGGCAACACCTGCTCCCTCGATTTAAAGGGGAAGGGCTGGGTTTATTGTCCAGTATCTGAGACGCCTCCCTTGAGGGGGAATGCCGACGGGATCAACGCATTTTTTGCACTCGCCATACCATGAGTTCTGGTTCGTGGGTGGTCTCGCATTAATAGGGCCTTGTTCCTAACCCGTACACGTGGGGTATTGTGGTAAATAACTCTGAACGTTACCCTGGTATGACGTTTAACTGAATCTAATGGTGAAGTTTAAATTCTGGAACTCTGGGGATGTTGGAGTACGCCGCTATCACCAGTGCTCCCAGATTCACTTTGCCCCGTTATGGTCCCATCTATGGGTTAAATAGAAAAATGAGTTGTTTTAAAAATGCGTTTAAAAGAATTTGAGTTTGAAAAAAATGAATACCATCAAAAATGAAGCTCTGGGAAAGGTGGAGTACACCGCCATCGCCATTACTCCCAGGAATCGAACTCACTAACGATGGTCTGCGAATCTAGCTTGCTAACCATTACACCACGTGAGGTGTCATAGTTATTTACTAAGCTTAGCTTAAATGTGACACAAGCCCAGAATTATGTGAGTTGCTCAATTAATATAAGCCGTACGAAAAGTGGCCACTTTTATTTATAAACTTTCACAAATAAATCCAGTCGTAGTTCATTTGGTATTAAGCCCAGTTAGCAACTGCCTTCAGGATAATTTACCAACGACCTTAAATGCATTCTATGTTGTTGTTTTTTATTGGTCAATGACTGCTCGTTGGTAAATTATCCTGAAGGCAGTTGCTAACTGGGCTTAATACCAAATGAACTACGACTGGATTCTCTTCTAGAAGTACATTCTTGTTCTATCTAGGATTGCAAGGAACTCAACTGGACTTTCTACTACTGAGACTACACCCTTTTCCTACCATTGAATTTATCAATAGGAGACATAAACGTGTAAGAGGGCGACAAGAATCGTGACACCGAGTTCAATTCCTGGACAAAGATGGTTGTATTTCACATAGTAATAATATCCTTGGGAAAGGTATGCATCCAAACTATTCTCCCTCCAGCTATTTCAAAACAGTGGCGCCGACTAAGCTGTTTAACCTTTGTATGGCCGTCGGTTTAAGAGAAGGAAAACTCTGAATTCAAACCTATTAAATACCGCTTAAGTAATTGAACTGTGTTCGCATCCTGCTAGTGCGGAGGGATAGGTACACACACACACACACACACACACACATATATATATATATATATATATATATATATATATATATTTGTAAATGGGGAGGTCAATGTTAAAACGTTTATGATAAACTGATTTATTGAATTATTGTACTGGAAGCGGCTACCCGCTTTTTTTTTTTTAAATTCCTGGGTTTTCTCACCCCTAGAGCGCCGGCATAGTTTTCAAGATCAGCTTGTATCTTTTACCTGTTATCATACCTGGTATTTCCTAACCTCCCACCAGGCTGGGGATAGACACACAGTCATTTTAATGTGGCGAGCCACGCACTAACCGAAGCTAGTGCAAAAAAGTGCGTTGGTTCCGTCGGCACCCCCCCCCTTTTGAACGCCTCAGCCACCGGAAAATAAACACGGCCCTATCCCTTTAAATCAATGGAGAAGATGTTGCTTTGGGCGGGGACGGTGACCGTTGGAATACGCGAGTTATTTTACTTTATTGATTCAAAAACCGAAGCCCCCCCCCAACTAGGTACCCCCACCCAACCCCCGGTCCAAATAGCTAAGAAAGTGTCCCCGGGTTTAATATGTGAAGTTGTAGCTAATATCTACCTATATCTAATAACTACCGGTACTTTTCCTGATCCACATTGCATTATATTGTGATATTAAGGTGTATTGGGCAGAACCCATTGGGGGTCTGGGAATCCTCTTCTTAAGTTAGCTCAACATAGAAATTAAATTTTTTAAAAATGAAGTTAAATAATCATATAGATGCTAGTGCTTGACGTGATCAGCCGATTGATCGGAGAAGGTCTCTTATATATATATATATATATATACATATTTACCAACCGCTCTGCACGAGCAGGACGCGACACAAGGTCAATTTATTAAGCGGTGTTTAACAGGTTTGAATTCAGAGTTTTCCTTCTCCTAGACTGGTTACCTAGCCATGGTTAAAGAACCCAGCCTGCCCTGCTATTTACCCATAGCTGGAGGGAGAATTGGATTCATACCTTTCCCAAGGGTATTAGCGCCATGTGAAATGCAAACAGTTTCGTCCGGGAATTGAACTCGGATCGACGAGTCCCTTTCCTACGACTCTAACTATTGCACCACGCGAGGAGGTCTCTTATATGTTGATGTATATGGTAGGCTAATATTTACGTATATGTCATAGACTATCAGCATTCATCAGTATATCAACACTGAAAATTTCATTAAATTCGGTTAATTCCCGGATTTTTGGTATTTCTTTTCTTTCTTTCGGCGAGGTGACATACGATGGTGGAATTTAGGTCCATTAAGTTCGATTTAACCAGTATCTAGCTTAATTTCATAATACTGCTATATCATCATCATCATCATCATCATCATCATGTCACGCCAGCAGCATGGATATCCATGACAATCTCTCGCCAACCGTCCCTATCATTCATTGTCCCCGGGAGGTCCACCTCGCAGCATCCAATATCAGCACAGAGCTAGTCTATATATATATTTGCTGGAAGAACCGTACTGACATGTCTATGTGCTGTTTTCCATTGGAGGAAATCGCTTATGAGTTTGTCCTTACTTCTCCAGCAGTGTTCAGCATGTCTTGTCCGTCTTGGATGGTGTGTGTTACAGGGTGCAGGCGGCCGTACAGCTGCTTCCTTGGGTGTTGTTTTAACGATTTGTTCAATTCCCTCGCAGCATTCTTGTGCAGCTCCCATCTAGCCTATTCTCCAGGCGCCTCGTCAAGGTCCAGATGGTGCAGCCATACAGTAGCAATGATACCGCCACGGCCTGGAGGAATTGTCGCTTTAAGGTTCTATATATTCAAATTTGAGCTATCTAGCAGGCAAATGTTTACTCAGATAACATTGACTATCTCTCTAAGAACATTAACCTTCTAGAGACTGTACAGAGACGTGCAACCAAACGAATACCCTCCATAAGACATTTGCCATATACTGAACGTCTCGCTGCCCTGGGAATGGATTCGTTGAAACTCCGGCGTCTGGCAACTGACCTGGTAAACGCTCACAAGGTCATTAATCATCTTAACAACAGCACTTGAGCACCTTTTTTATTTCCATGTTTCTGGGCTCACATGATTTTCTGAAACATTTTTTTACGCTCAGAGTTGCCGAGGCATGGGATAAAACTGCTTGCGTCTGTTGTAGGCTGCCAAAACACTGCATCTTTCAAAGCCTCCATGCTTCCTGTAATCCACCAAAACTAAACCTGATATCCCCCTCCACACACATATGCATGCACACGCACACATACATGTATATTATTAATGTATGCTATTCATGTTGTACCAAGCGTAATTTTATAATACAGTATATATTAAGTGAAATCTAGAGACTTATATGCGAAGTATAGGTATTTGATAATGTTAACCGAGTTGCGATAGACAACCAGTATAAGAACATTGCCGGGTTAGCTCAGTCGGTAGAGTGTTCGGCTAGAAACTGCAAGGTTCCTAGTTCGATACCGACCTTCGCCAACTCAGCGTATGAGTAGCACAGGGATCTGTGCGGGAAAGTGATGAACTGATAGAAGTTGTGGCGCTCTACCTCAGACGCAAAAAAAACAATCTCCTCGATCTAGCGCTTCGCTGATTGGCTGATACCGACTTTAGGCCACCCCAACGACTTACATTGCCAAAATCGATGATACTTTAATTTTAGATTTAGGTATGGATCTTAGAAGCGAAGCATCTGGTTAATTAGTTGGGTGGGTTTTACGGTACGTCAACCCTTGTTGGGTTATTTTATGCCAAAGAAGTTTGTTTTATTCATCCTTGATAGATATTCAATTTTTTAAAACATATTTTCTTTCTTTTTTTTTCTATCCATCCCATTGACCCAAACAGGTTTGTTTTGTTTTACGGCATATCAACCTCTGTGGGTCAGTTATAATCTTATGGGCCATCATTTAGGCATAAGCAAGAGCGTGAAAATCCTCGATAAAGTATCCTTTGGTTCTCCTTAGTATTGTAAGTTCCTCCTCAATGATTGCAAATAAACTATGGCAAGTATCAGTGTTTAAGTAGTGAATCAGTCACGCATTATGGCTGTTGATTGGCGCAGGAATAAACCACGTGACCTCGACCATTCTATAAATTTAGGTGGTGTATTGCAGAACACCTTATATAGCACAATATTCCAACAGATTTTTCTTTCTTTTTTTCTATTGGCCCTAACAGATTTGGTTTGTTTTGTTTTACGGCATATCAACCTCAGTGGGTCATTTAATGCCGATAAGGTTTTTTAAATAAATTAATTCTTAATGGATACTCAATGTTTTTTATAAACAACTTTTTCTATTTAACTCATAGATGAGACCCTAACAGGTACTAACACTCTGGGTCAGAGTGGAGCAGGAAACAATGGTGATGAAGGGGTGTTCCACATTCCCCAAACCTCCAGAACTGGAACCTCACCATCAAATAGAGTCTAACGTTATTCCTATTATATGAAGACCCTCAATCACCGACTTCTAGTACATATAAGATAAAAATGGTTAGAGGTTGACATAAGGGCAATAGGGTTTGGGCAATCATATAGGTGCTGACCAGTTGATTGATGTGAAGGGGCTTCTCCACCCGCCCGTCTAGCCTACTTAAGGGCCTAAGTGGTGTGTTGCATGTTATAGATTGTTCATCCACCAGGATTCCGTCCTTAAGAATCATGGGTCGCCATACGTGGCCAACAGGTGGTCCCATGGGCGGGCTTAAGTGAAATGTAGGGTTATGTTATTGCACTATTAGTAATTGCACCTTGCTTTGATTCATAATAAGATTATTAGTACATATTAAGGTAATCTTCAACTTATTCCTCGTAAATTCCTACTATAGAATAAACTGAACCCTCATTTTATGTCCGTGTTTTTGCAATAAATGTTTTTAAATAAAGAAAATATGTTTGCAATCAATGTTTTTAAATAAAGAAAATATATTCAGTATTGCAAAATAACGGGTGCAAGAAAAATAAAATATTTATTGCAAAACCACGGACATAAAATGAGGGTTCAGTTTATTTTATGGTAGGAATTTACGAGGAACAAGTTAACGATTACCCATATTAGTACATAGTACATATTATAAGTAGGCGGAGTGGCCTATTGTCAGTATCAAGAATCTATCCTCTTTTCGCTAGCGCTAGACCAGGTAGATTGGTTTTGCGTCTGAGGTGAAGCATCCCAACATCAGCTCTCCACTTTATCGCATAGAAGCTGTGCTACTCATACGCTAAGTTGGCGAGGAGCCGGTATCGAATCCTGAACCTTGTGGTACCTTGGCTGATGCTCTAACGACTGAGCTAAACTGGTTCTATTTGTGATTTTAATTTAAATACGAATCTTTTATAGGAAATGTAGATATCTAATAGATGTTGAGATATAAGGTGTGTGTTAAATGCCCGATCCTACTTATTGACTAGGCCAGAATCATGTGATCTAACTCTTGGCCAATCAATGGCAGTACTACGAGGTTGATACAATACTTAAACCGACCCTACTGGTCATAATTACTGTGACATTCATGGATGACGGACATAGGATTAAATCACTGGACCTTTACCAATACGTAAGATAAGACTTATACGCTTACCAAAGGATTCCATAACACAGGACATTCTTTAAGCTCTTTTCAACTGGTCAAGGGTGGCATTTAAAAACGTTACACCCTAGACTCCAAGAAACTGCACCAGCTGTTTTCCAAAATACAGAATTATGTGATCTAACTCTTGGCCAATCACTGGCAGCACTCTGAGGCTGATACAATACTTAAACCGACCATACTGGTCATAATTACGTTGACATTCATGGACGACGGACATAGGATTAAATCATTGGACCTTTACTAACACGCAGGATAGGACTTATAAGCTTACCAAAGGATCACCAAAGGATTCCATAACATAGGACTTTCTTGAAGCCCTTTTCAACTGGCCAAGGATGGCATTTAAAAACTTTACACCCTAGATTCCAAGAGACTGCACCAGCTGTTTTCCAAAATACAGTGATATTGAATGGGAATGGAATGTGTCTTATATGCCATCAGATATTATTTTTTTTAAATGGAAGTGCGTTGGTGTAATGGTTGGAGTCGTAGGAAATAGACTCGTCAACCCGAGTTCAAATCCTGGACGAGGCTGTTTGTCTTTCACATAGCACTAACACATATGGGAAAGGTATGCATGCAACTACTCTCCCTACAGTTAGGGTAAATAGTAGGTCAGATTGTGCTTTTTTTTTTCAGATTGAGCTGAGTAACCAATCTAGAAGCAATAATCTGAATTCAAACCTGTTAAACTCTGCTTAAGAAATTGACCTTGTGTCGCATCCTAATTGTGCGGAGGGCTTGGTATATATATATATATATCTATATATATATCATATATATATATATACCTCTGGTCGGGATCGAGACCCGAACGAACTTTCGCTCGTCAAGTCTCTTACCGATCAAATGCAATTGATTGTTTTGTATTGTTATTTTTCAAAACGTGGGATATATAGAAATCCTAAAATTGACTCCTGTGCTAATTTACGCTATGTTTTTCCTTTACAGTATTAGGCTTAATTCGGGGCAAACTTATTTACCGTGCTGTGTTTCTCACTTTTTATCGGCCAATATATATATATATATATATATATATATATATATATATATATATATATATATATATATATACACTTTTATGGTAACAAGTTTAAATATTGTAATATACCTATAATAATTATATTTATCTTTATATATAGTTAATTCTTTAAAACGTAATACCCCATTAAAATTACGGTCAGTCTAGAGCTGTTAATATAAGCAAAAATAACACTTTGTCTTTTGTAATTTGAATATTTAATTAATAATATTTAATCTATTTGAAATTTAAAAATACTCATAAAATATAGTTTTCTAAAATTATTCATCAATCTTTCTAATATATAATTAAAGATAATCTTTTTATTTATTTACTGATCTATCTAAATAAATTAATATACTTTATTTTAGTTTACAACTGAAAAAAAGCAAAATAAATTCTTTTATTTGACCGTTTTTATTTAGAATTCAAGATAGTTACAATGTAGCAATTTTCACCGGAAGTTAACCAGACAAGATTAGATATATACACATATAAAAATTCAAACCCATTCTCAACAGATATTACAAACGTAAGAGACGGATAATTATATTAACTTGATGCTTCAAAGGAGTCTAATAATAGATGAGAAAAAATTTCTATGAGGGACCCCACTCTAAAAAGTATTAATGTTTTTATCCTCCTCATTTCATTCATTTTTATTTCATCCATTCATTCATTTTACCATTAATTTTTAACTAAATAATTTGAAGCATACGCGAAAACTTAAATGATATATATATATATATATATATATTATATATATATATATATATATATATGTATATACCCTTTTTTAATTTGATATAAAAAATACCCTTTTTTAATTTGATTTTCTTTCTGTCTTTCTCTTTTCTTTCTTATTATTTCCTATTTCATATTGAGCTTCTTTTTTCTTTCATTCTTTTTTCTTTTTTCTTTTTTTCTTTGTTTCTTTTCCTCTTTTCTTTTTTGTTTCATTCTTTTATCTTTATTTCTTATTTTCTGTCTTCCTTCCTCCTTCTTAAGCTTTTGTCTTTCTTTCTTTCTTTCTTTCTTTCTTTCTTTCTTTTACCTTCTTTCGTTTTTCTTTCTTTCTTTCATTCAGTCTTTCTTTCTTTCTTTTGACCTTATTTCTTTCTTTCATCCTTTCTTCTTTTCTTTTTACCTTATTTCTTTCTTTTTTCATTCTTTCTTTCCTTATATATATATATATATATATATATATATATTATATATATATATATATATATATATATAGATAGATAATATATAATATATATCTATATATATATAGATAGATTATATATATCTAATATCTAATATATATATATATATTTATATATATATATATATATATATAT
>CM042179.1:47071636-47081636 GCA_023376005.1 Doryteuthis pealeii
ATATATATATATATATATATATATATATATATATATATATAAGACAAATAATAAACTAAATCATACACTGTCAACCATAAAACACACACTCATATATATATATATATATATATATATATATATATATATATATATATATAGATATATATGAAAAAACAAAAGATGTTTACAACTGCATGGGCTCATCAGGGGAGAAATGAGCAAACCGTTTCTCTCCATCATGCAGTTGTAAACATCTTTTGTTTTTTCATTATATCATATTCATACTGTCGGATTAATTTCCATTTTATTTTCACACACACACACACACACACACACACACACACACACACATACATATATATATATATATATATATATATATGTGAAATTTAACATTTTTGAAAAAACAAATGATGTTATATCATTTCAATACATATATTTAAAAAATGTTAAATTTCATACTGTCGGATTAATTTCATATATATATATATATATATATATATATATATATATATATATATATATATATATATATATATATATATATATAGTAAAGTACAAACAATTGAAAGTTGATTTTTTTTGTTAAATCTGCGGCCAATATTTTTATGAGAGCAATTTGTAACTTTGTTTTTTTTTGTTTTATGAAAGGAGAAGATATTCTATTTGAGTAAAAGTCAGAAAATTATTGTAAAGACAACTGATTTTTACAATCGAATATTAGTTATTTATTTATTTATTTTTGTTTGTTTGTTTTTGTTTTTAATTTTCATGTTAATTTGTAATAGAAAAATAATCTTAAACGAACGGCGTAATAAACTGATTAAAATAATTTTTTCCTCTTTTCTCTTAAAGAAGATAGTTTATAAATAAATGAATAAATAAATAAATAAATAAATGAAGAAAGGAAGGAAGAAAGAGAAAGAAAGAAAGAAAGAAAGAAAAAAAAAAAGTTTATTAGTGGTTGGTAAAAGACATTTAAAATAATGGGAATTTTTATAAAGGTAAAAATCCTGTGAGAAAGTCTTTGAAAAACAATTGGAGTGGGTGAATGTGAATAAATAAATAAATAAATAAATGAAGAAAGGAACAAAGAAAGAGAGAAAGAAAGAAAGAAAGAAAGTGAGAAAGAAAGAAAGAAAGAAAGAAAGAAAAAAAGAAAAAAACTAAACCCCTAAAAAGTGCGTGCTGATATCCTATGAAATTAACTACACCATCCAACAATCTAATAACTCACTTTTTTTTCTTTTTTTTCAGTGTGGAAGATGTTAAAAAATCTCAACAAGTGGATAACCGCGTGTTCAGCAATGAGAACTTCACTTCATATATATATTTACCAACCTATCTGCACGTGTAGGATGTGACACAGGGTCAATTTATTAAGTGGAGTTCAACAGGTTTGAATACAGAGTTTTCCTTCTCTTATACTGGTTGCCTAACCAAGGTTAAAGAACCCAGTTTGCCTACTAGTTACCCATAGCTGGAGGGAGAGTAGTTTCCCACGGGTATTAGCTCTGTGGGAAATGCAAACAATTTCGTCCAGAATTTGAACCCGTCTCATCATGTCCAATTCCTACGACGGTAACCATTATTAGGGTCTAATTCATTAGGTGGCAAAGGGGGTAATTGCCCGTACCCCCTGCCAGAGGGTCACCCAGGTTTTTCCTATTCCTAAAACGGTTGCCATAACATTGTTAAAGAGTCCTGTCTGCCCTACTATTTACCCATAGCTGGAGGAAGAGTAGGTGGGTGTATGCCTTTACTAAAGGTACTATCGGCATTGCAGTCTCGGAAGTCTATATAATTCTTGTGCCCCTGAAGTTACAGCACCTCCTGTGACTGTGAAGTCCAATATTCAAAAAACTGCCTCGAGCACAGATGTCGCATGGGAAGGTTGTCCCTGAAGATGTTGATGTGCCGGTACTTTGTTGCCACCGCTTTCTTCTGGACCACTTGACTTCATTGTGTTGCGCCAGGGTCACTTCAGACACGAACAGTACGCTACGGAGAGCCTGTCGCCACCGAGCCGAAATATCCCAGTAGTATTATAAATAGATAGGGTATTAGCACTATGTGAAATGCAAATAACCTCGTCCAGAATTTGAACTTTCGCAAAACGAGTCTATTTTCTTACGACTCTAACCAGTTGCAGACATACAGACACTGGATCTCCATTATGAAAAGATATCAATGTTTTTGAAAATTACATCAAATTATTTGCCACACCCTGCGCATGTAAAGGACGACATACAAATTATGAAAATATCTTTTATTTATTTTTCTATTTATTCATTCATCTATTTGGTGGACAAGGACTGTGTCTGCCCAAGTGTGTACTTCACGTAGTGTAAAGCTAGATTAGCGAACATGTTAGCGAGTTCGATTCTCACCGACTGCCGCTATATGCTTAGTGACTGGCTAAGTCCTCGGCAAAAAATTATTTTCATTCCCATTTTTCCTTTTAATTCTTTTACATTGATTAACGTCCCAACTCTGGGCCAAATAGATCTGTTTTCAAAATTACTTGTGTTAAGATAAGAATACTTGAAATCACATAACTTTGAAAACAAATTATCATTAGATGGGAATAATTATTTGAAAGAATTGTTTGTAAATTATTTGTATTAGATAGGAATACTTGAAATCATCTAACTGTGTACAAATTATTTGTATCAGATATGAATACTTGAAACCATGTAACTGTGTACAAATTATTTGTATTGAGAATAGTTACTGGAAGCAGCACTTGTTTATTAAGGATCATTATTTACTTGAAACCATAGCTTCACTGCTCCAGTAACTTCGTTGGCTCATGAGATATTTTTATCTATCTATTTATTCATTCATTTATTTGATGGGCGATGGCTGTATCTGCCCAAGTGTGTACTTCACGTAGTGTAATGGTTAGCACGCTAGATTAGTAGAACATTGTTAGTGAGTTCGATTCTCACCGACTTCTGCTACATGATTAGTGACTGACTGTATCTGCCCAAAATATTTTGAAAGATTACACTAGTATATGAACACAGGACTAATGGTCTGCTAAATTAAATGCCTAACCTTTTTTTTTTTTGTTAAGGCGACAATTCTCTGTACAACAAATACAAGGATCAATGATGAGCGAGAGTGCACGTACGAGCGCGCGCGCGCGCGCGCGCGTGTGTGTGTGTGTGTGTGTGTGTGTGCGTATGTGAATCTGTGTGTATGTGTCTGCCTCTTTTTTCTTTGACGTTTAAAAAAAGAAAAAAAGAATCTGTCGTTCACTGGTATCTTGGAGACTTTTAGGTTAAATCTAAATTATCAGGTAGACGTGTAACCCTAAGTCTCTTAAGTTTTTTTTTGTTGTTTTTTTTTCAAATACGCGTACACCTGTATATATTTAACTGTAAAGAATGTCAGTGCACACTATCTATAAGTCTTTTTTTTTGTGTGGGACATCGATACACGCACGTGCATTCGTATATAAAAAAAAAAAAAAAAAAAAAGCCGAAGTCAGTTAAGAATATTACACATTATAAAAATATATATATCTCACACTCTCCGAGATATATATATATTATATATATATATATATATATATATATATATATATATATATATATATATATCATATAATTAAATGTGTGTGTATTTGTGTGTGAGTGAAAACATATAGATATATATATATATATATATATATATATATATATATATATATATATATATATATTATATTATATATATATTTTTTTTTCACGGAACAGATGGACTTGCTTCTACTAATACACTCCTCTACCCGGATTTTAATAGCATGTCAAACCCTCAAAAATACTTCAATTTTTATAGTTCTTCTAATATGCTCCCATTCAAAAAAAACCTCTAAAAACAATTTCTTCAAATAAGAAATTTTCTCCTGACGATGACCTAGGTTCGAAACTAGTTTAGAATAAATAACATATAAGAAATATTCCTGTTTGTCTTATTACTTTTATACTATATATATATATATATATATATATATATATATATATATATATATATAAAGTAAAACGTGAAATACAGCCCACCTGATGTTCATAATCGTCAAACTCTGAATCGAAACTTTAAATCCTGTTACACATTTTATATCTTACATATTACATATTTTACAATTGAAATATATTGTGATACCACTCTGCTTTTATGTGGTTGAGCACTGGAAATATTCTAAGAGTTGGGGGTACTTTTATCGTTAAATTTGAATTATTATATATACCAGTACAAAAATTAAAAAAGTGATGTAAAAATAGATTTTTGAAAATTTTTGCCTGAGGGGTGGGAGTAAAAAATGTCAGCGAGTTTGTACCCTAAGTAAGTAAAATCATCAAATTCATTAAAGGATTAAAAAATAAAACAATTTGAAATGTAAACTTTAAATATGTATTAAAATAAAACAAACTATATATAGTATATAATACCAGTAATGTATTTATTAAAACTTGTTTTAAAAAAAACAATGAGGACTGTCTATTGTTGCAGGTTCAAATTTTGAGTGTATTTATTCTGTTATGACGATTTTGGGTAATGTGACGTAAGCAGTGACGTAATTTTTGTTACAGACAAAAACCGGAAGCAAATCTCCATATTAATAGATAATGTATAACTTTTAAAGAAAGAAAAACTTAACAAACCGTCATTTAACTATAGTCCATCAGACACAAAATGAGTCTAGTCTCATCAGATACATTTTAAAGTCCTTGTATGAGTCTATAAGTTTGCATCTATAAGAGCATACAGTATGGATGTACCATAGGATTTCGATGATCACAAATAGAATCATCCCTTTCTACCAGTCATTTTGGTTTATCTTACACACACACACACACACACACACACACACACACACACACACATATATATATATATATATATATATATATATATATATATATATATAATTATGTATGTTATGTTCTTGTGAACGTTGTTTGTTTGGTCTTTTGAAGCAAACAGAACAAAATCAGAACTCTAATATTCAATTGTTGCTCTGTTCCTGGTTCGATCAATTCCGATATTTCGGGTGAACGTTCACCCTTTTTCAAGGTATATGAGACGGTCTGGAGAAAAAAATGAAATGCTGTAAATGAGGGCAAAAAAGTATTAAATCTATTAATTACTAATTAAGTATATTAAAAAAGTAATATAAATATATATATATGAGTTGTCTTTAAGTATAAAGTATTACACAAGAAAAGTTAGATTAATAAATTAAGAGAAACATTCCGTGGGATTATTCATTATTCGCGGTGGTATTAAGTGTGTGTGTGTGTGTGTGTGTGTGCACGCGCGTGTGTGTGCGCGCGCATATTGATATGAATAAATACGTTTACATATTCAAATAGATTAATTGCGTAGTATCTTGATATGTGTGTATATATATATGTAAAGACACACACACGTGCGCGCACACACACACACACACACACACACACACACACACACACACACACACACACACACCATATATATATATATATAATATATATATATGTAAAAATGGAAAAGGAATTGAATCCGACAATATGAGGAAAAATGAGTAAAGAAAAGAAAAGTAAATGGATAAAATGAATTTAATCGATCACTTACACATGTGTTTCGGTCAGTTTATGTGTGTGAAAATATTTCGCACACATACAAGAATCGACCTTCATCTGAGTGAATATTTATTTTTATGAAAAAATTCGTTGGGAAAAAAAAGATGAAGGTCGATTCTTGTATGTGTGCGAAATATTTTCACACACATAAACTGACCGAAACACATGTGTAAGTGATCGATTAAATTCATTTTATCCATTTACTTTTCTTTTCTTTACTCATTTTTCCTCATATATATATATATATATATATATATATATATATATATATATATATATATATTTACATGTGTGTGTGTGTTTTAATGAATACATATGTTTACACGTTCAAATATATTAATCGCATATCTTAATATGTGGATGTATATATCTTATAAAAAAGAAGGTCCGCAAAATGTATTACGTTCTCAGAAAAAATTTTAAAATTCTTTTTATTTACATATGCGACAAGTGTTTCTGATCTATTGTCTTCTTCAGGCATTGATTTGGATGTATATATATGCAAATACAACATAAACACACTCACATGCCCACACATATATATAAGGGCCGTTTTAATTCAGTCCACAAAGGTACTAAAATGTTCCGGGATCAATACTGGCCCTCGCCGTTTCAGCACATTAGTAGCACAGGGATCTGTGCAGTAAAGTGATATGTTGATGATAGGTGTGGCGCTCCACCTCAGATGCTAAAACAATCTGTTTGGTCTCGCGCTAATGAAAAGGGGATATATTCACTCGCTATCTTGCTGATAGCGACTTTAGACCACCCTGACGATTTTACTACACACACACACACACACACATATATATATATATATATATATATATATATATATATATATATATATATATATATACATACATGATTTGGAGGGAGATATCACTAAGTATACAACAGAATGGACATTCTAGCCACAGGGTAAAAGTTCCAAGACTAGCTTTCAAAAACCTTCTGATGAAGGGATGTTTATCCTGAAATATTAAGAATAAATCAACGCTATAGTTACCTCATTTCTCTTTGCACTTGCATTGTGATAGGCTTCAAAGCCAACCATCAAACCAATATATATATATATATATATTGAAGAAATGGATACAACAGAAACCTACTCGAGTTTCATCGTTAGAATCATCAGGGTTAAATCCACTGAATTAATCGAGTTATCGATTAATTGCAGCTGATCACACGTATGTTCATCTTATTTGAACATACGTGTGATCAGCTGCAATTAATCGGTAACTCGATTAATTCAGTGGATTTAACCCAGATGATTCTAGCGATGAAACTCGAGTAGGTTTCTGTTGTATCCATTTCTTTAATAAATTTGCTCTACTTTGTATTGAGCACTTTGTATTTGTTTTATCACGGACTTAACCCCTGGATTTGTGCACCTCCAACTATCGTGCCCATATACACCGGTAAGCCACCCTTTATATATATATATATATATATATATATATATATATATATATATACTCGTATATATTTACATGTCTGTGTGAGTTAATATAACCATGTAATATTCTAAGTGGCTCACAGTCTCTCGAATTCATTCAACCTATCTTTAAAAAATTCAATATAACTTATTCTAAAAAAAACAAAAAAACTGGTGGTTAATCCTTATTGCCTCAACCTTGAACTTCTCATCACGAATTCTCGTATGTATGTATGTTTGGTATTATGTATGTATGTATGTATGTATGTCATCTTTGTGGACAGATCTGTTAGCTAGAAGCTGACCTGTTGAGTAATCTGAGCACACATGGCCGAGCAATAAATGGGTTTTAATTCAAGAGATAGATTCTGACAGAGAGCGGTAATCGTCATCATGTTTCTGTTTTCAATTTTTAATTTTTGTTTGAACAGGACAGTTGAATATATATATATATATATATATATATATATATATATATATAGTATATTAATAAAAATGAAAAAAACACAGGTTTAAATGGGTTAAGTGGTGAGTTTATTGGCCGACGCTGCAGTGTTTCGATCTATTAATTAATCATCTTCAGGGCATTTGTTGGTATATGGAAGGTAATAAGAAATTTTTTATCACAGAATAACGAGAAAAGCGAGTGATAGTCCTTGTTTATCAGTCTGTTTAAAAAAAATTTGAAGTTTGAAAAAAAGGGGGACGGTTTGAAATATGATATTTATATTTCAAACCGTCCCCCTTTTTTCTCGTTATAATGTGATAAAAATTTTTTTATCACCTTCCATATACCAACAAATTCCCTGAAGATGATCTAATTAATAGATCGAAACACTGCAGCGTCGGCCAATAAACTCACCACTTAACCCATTTAAACCTGTGTTTTTTCATTTTTCTTAATATACTACATACTGTCGGATTCACTTCCTTTCTTCACATATACACCTATATATATATATATATATATATATATATATATACTTATAATTACTTATAATTACTTATAATATATATATATATATATATTATATATATATATATATATATATATATATATATATATATATATAATTACTGCAAATATATATATACTTATAATTACTGCAAATATGACTGATATTTAAGCCTTTACCATATATATATATATATATATATATATATATATATATATATATATATATATATATATGGTAAAGGCTTAAATATCAGTCATATTTGCAGTAATTGATTTATTCCATTTTAAATAAAGTTGCTTATAGCATTTCGGTTTTATTCAAATCATACTCAGGGCTAATATTCATTAATAAAACCGAAACACTATAGTGTCGGTTTCATGAATGTCAATTTTCGACTTGTTCTCTTGTTTTTTCAATAACTATATATATATATGTGTGTGTGTGTGTGAATGTATTTTGATATTTATATAAATAGGTCATACATATATTTAGAAATAGATATTTTTTATTTTCTCTGATACCTCCGTAAAAAAAAGATTAAATTCACAAAATAGTCCATTAAGTATTTTCTAATTTGATTGTTTCAGATTCAGATGTTTGTTTCTTTTGGTTTTTTGTTATTTTTTGTTTGTATTCTTTATATAATATATATATATATATATATATATATATATATATATATATATATATATATCTAAAAAGCTTTATTATACATTGAGCTCTTTTAGTGATTTAAAGATTCACTGTATTTATACATACTGGATCATACAATATTAATACAGTGTGTCTTAGAAATCACATATAGAATCATCCCTTACTACCAAGTTTTGGATACCTCTCATCATATATATATATATATATATATATATACATAAAGTAAGTAAAGTCGTCCGGGCGGCCTAAAGTCGGTATCAGCCAGTCAGCGAGGGAGTCTATCCTCTTTTCAATAGCGCTAGACCAAGGAGATTGCTTTGGCGTCTGAGTGGAGCGTCACACCTACCATCAGCTCCTTACTTTACCGCACAGATCCCTGTGCTACTCATACGCTGAGTTGGCGAGGACCGGTATCGAACTAGGCCGAACGCTCTGCTGACTGAGCTAACCCGGCTCCTGTATATATATATATATATATATATATATATATATATATATATATATATATATGTATACTTTTTGATCCTCTATTATCATTATTTTATTTTATTTTGTATTTAAAATAATACTAATTAGGATACAATTATACAAGGGCAAACTCTTGGTCGAAACACGTGTCGGTATTTCAATAAATATTTTTTTATCTACGCAACATTATATATATATATATATATATATATATATATATATATATATATATATATATGTGTGTGTGTGTGTGTGTGTGTGTGTGTGTGTGTGTGTATATATATATATATATGCGCGTGTGTGTGTAAATTGGTCTAAAGTCGGTATCAGACATAGGGGAAAGAGTCTATCCCATTTTCACAAGTGCTTTACCAAGGACATTTTGGGGGAGTCTGAGGTGGAGCACCACACCTATCATCATTTTTTCACATTACCGCACAGATCTCTGTGTTACTCTTTGTTTTCGTAAAAATAATAAACGCATTACATAATCCTATATACGTATTCACTATGTATATTCATTAATAATTTTGATATTTCGGACTATTGTGCTCATCTTTATTGTGTATATACACTATAAAAATGAGTACAACAGTCCGAAATATCATAATTATTTATACCAAGCCTCATCTCATTAATACAGATAAGATGGCTTATTTTAGGGGAATTAAAAAAAACCCACCTAAAACAGAACCCGGGTTACAGTGGCCTAAACGTTGTGTTTCTACACAATAAAGATGAGGACAACAGTCCGAAATATCATAATTATTTTTACCTAGCCTCATCTCATTAATACAGACAAGATCACTTATTTTACGGTAATTAAATAAAAAAACACCTAAAACAGAACCTGAGGTTATAGTGGCCTAAACGTTGTGTTTATACAC
>CM042179.1:47084136-47086636 GCA_023376005.1 Doryteuthis pealeii
GCCAGAGAACTGAAAAAGTTATGGAATATGAAATTGAAAGTGATACCAATTATAGTTAGTGCACTTGGAACAGTCCCAAAAGGATTGGAAAAGGGTTTGGAAAGGTTGGATATCAGAGGAAGGATTGAAACCATTCAGAACACTGCACTGCTGGAATCTGCCAGAATACTCAGAAGAGTCCTGGAGACTTGAGGAAACTTGCTGTCACTCAGACTCCAGTGAAAGACCATCAGCTAACACTGATGTGAAAACTCAAAAGGAGTAAATAATAATAATAATAATAATAATAATAATAATAATAATCTTGTAGATTCTGCATACCCAGCAGATCACAGGGTGATGATGAAAGAAAAGGAAATCATAGACAAATGGGGTGAAGGTGATACCAATTGGAGTTGGTGCACTTGGAACGTCCTCAGAAGTTTAGAAAATTGACTATAGGAATTGGAAATAATATAAAGAATTCAGACCATCCGGAACAGTATTGATCGGCTAGACTATTCAGAAGAGTCCTGGAGATCTAAGGAGACTGGTTGTCACTCAAACTCCAGTGAATGACCATCAACTTAGACTGGTGTGAAAAGCTCACAAGGAGTGAAATAATGATTATAATAACTAGCATTGGATATACCACAATATGATAATTCAATTATTACAACGTTTAATATGTTTAGTTAAGAGCTATTGCGAAATAGTTCAATATGTAAAATGTATAATAATCTTGAATTAACTCTCTCTCTCTCTCTCTCTCTCTCTCTCTCTCTCTCTCTCTCTCTCTCTCTCTCTCACACACACACACACACACAACACACACTTTTCATCTTTTCATTATTTTCAATTGAAACAAATTAGCGTTATCGCTTCCGCGCTCTCACGCCTACTTTGTATCTTTTCCCTACTCTCATTCTTTTTTTCTTTCTTCCTTATTATATTTTTTTCTCTGTATCGTTATTTTTCTTCCCTTTCTTTCTTTATAATAAAAACAGAATGGCCAATTATTTAGCTGGGGTGACGACACTCATAAGAAATAAGAATTCGGCGAATAAGTGACACCATATAATCAGGATTTACACTTTTGCATTTCATCTTGAACTATTTGGACGGTCTCATTTTAACCAGATGGTTCTGCAAGATGATAACGGTTGGAAGATTAAGGAACAAGAGTATTGAAATAATAATAATAATAATAATAATAATAATAATAATAATAATACAATTGTCAAGCCTATTGAGACGCATAGAATTCTCTAGGATTTTGAGGTACAAACGGATCACCTAATCCCAGCCAGGAGACCAGACCTGGTGTTGATCATAAAAATAAGAATAATAAGAAAACTTGTCATCTCGTGGATTTTGCCGTCCCGGTCGATCACCGAGTGAAAGTGAAAGACAGCGTAAAGATAAACAAATACTTGGACCGTGCCAGAGAACTAAGAAAACTGTGGAACATAAAGGTGAAGGTCGTGCCAATTGTAATTGGTGTCCTAGGAACGGTCCCCAAGGGTCTGGAAAAGAGTCTGAATGAACTGGAAATCGGAGGAAGAATCGAGACCATTTAAACTACAGCATTGTTGAGATCGGCTGGAATACTCAGAAGAGTGCTGGAGACCTGAGGAGACTTGCTGTCACTCAGCCTCCAATGAACCACCTGCTAAGATGGGTGTGAAAAATGTTAATGCAGTGATAATAATAATAATAATAATCTTTAAACAATTTTCATTCCCCTTCAGCTTCACCCTGTGATCTGCTGTGATCAGAAAGTCCACCAGTTGACACGTTCTCTTTTCTTTTTCTTTTCTTTTTTTTTTTGTTAATCAACGCTAGGTTTGGTCTCCTAGCTGGGATAGGGTGATCCGTCTTTATCTCGAAGTCCCAGAGAATTTTATGCGTTTCATTCTCAAGAACAGATTCTAGTTTATGCATATATCATTTTGTTGTATGGTCAAAATTTAATTTTTTGCATAATTCCCAGTGGATCACCTTTCCAACCCAGTCGTGCTAGTTTGCTGCATTCACTTAATACATGGTTTACAGTCTCATCTCTGTCACCGCATAGTCTGCATTTACTATTTTGTTGCGTATTATCAATTTTTGCTTTGATATAATTTGTACTTAAGGCATTATTTTGTGCAGCAATTATTAGTGATTCAGTTTCTCTCTTGAGGCTTCCTCTTCTTAACCATGTCCAGGTCTTTTTTATGTGCAACCTCTCCGATTTGTCGTTTGCAGTGTCCATATTATTGTTTTTCTTCCCATTTTTGTTTTCTAGTTTTTGTTGTTTTTCTGTTCGTCCATACATTACATTTGCTGTTGTTGGCTGCTATAAGTAATCTTTCTTTGCTCTTTTTTGTGTGTTCTTCTTCTTCTTCTTCTTATTATTATTATTATTATTATTATTATTATTTCACTCCTTGTGATTTTAACACCAGCATAAGCTGATGGCCTTTCACTGGAATAGGCATGACTGGGTTGGAAAGGTGATCCACTGGGAATTATGCGA
>CM042179.1:47101636-47106636 GCA_023376005.1 Doryteuthis pealeii
TTTTAAAATTCAAAATTTGTGAGAAAGGAAACGCCGAACCAATCTACGACATTAGCTGGAAATTTAAACTTTTATATCACTAAATTAAAAAGTGTTAAATATTGTTTTTAGATCATCTATCTATGTATCTATTTATCTATCTATTTCACCCGCACATTTGACGATCAAAGACGTGAAACCCGAAGTCAGTATTTATTACCCTACTTTTGTTTATATCAATTTTTCTCTCGCACTTATATATATATATACATATACATATATATATATATATATATATATATATATATATATATGTATTATTATTTTATAATATGTGTGTGTGTGTATGGGTGTGTGTGATAATGCGTGTGTGTGTGTGTGTGCGCGTGCGTGCATGTGTGTGTGTGTGTGTGTGCGTGTACCAAACTAGCAATAGTTTGGTATATTAAATACATGTGCATATATATTTATATATTTATATATATATGCCTATTTGTTCGTGTGTTTGTGTTTGTGTGCGTGCGTGTGTGTGGTTGCGTGTGTCTGTCTGTCTGTCTGTCTGTCTGTGTGTGTGTGTGTGTGTGTGTGTGTGTGTGTGTGTGTGTGTGCGTATTGCCTGACTTGCTTTTTCTTATTCTAATTTTTATACGGAGACAAAATTTGCAAAATTTCTGTATAATTTTTAATTCCGAATATTTTGACAAGTAACATATAAATAAATTTCGCAATAAAACAACCACAATAGAATTTTGAAAATCCTTCCTCAGCATATCATATATATATATATATATATATATATATATATATATATATATATATATATGTATGTATGCGTGTGTGTATGTTTGTGTTTGTGTGAATTTTATATATTATATATTTGGAAAAATTTTTGTGTTGTTTTAGAAGCATGAAAAAATAATGAAGATCAGAAAATAAGAATATTGTGTTCTTTATTTCATCTATTTACAATTATTTCGAGGTAAATCCCTCTTTCTCGAAGGTTTTTGATTGACTGTTCATTTGCTTGTCTGTTTTCTTGTTTGGGGTCACGTGGTGTTCTGTCGGACCCGGTGGTCAATTGGCTAGTTGCATATATATATATATATATATATATATATATATATATATATAAACACTTGTATGATCCTAATGATTCTATAAAGTCTGAGGAAGCGGAATTTAAAATTCCAGCGAAATATACTACACATTTTTGTCTGAGTTTTGTTTTTCATTCCTTATTTTACCTCATTTTGTCAGATTCATTCCAATCCCATTTTCCTCATATATATATATATATATATATATATATATATATATATATATATATATATATATATATATATATATATGAGAACAATAAATAAATAAATATATATATATATATATATATATATATATGTATAAATATTATGAGAACAATGGTCAATTGGCTAGTTTCATATATATATATATATATATATATATATATATATATATATATATATTGTCTGTGTGTATGCGTGTATTTCAACAGTTTCTTTGAGTTATTAACATAATTTCCATATATAGGCCTTTATCTCTCACACACACACACACACATACACACACACACACATATATATAAGTTTATATAAACTATTATTTAAAGGCGTCCTTATATATGAACGATGCTATGTTTTATTGCTTAGACGTTAGCTCAGTCGTTAGAGCATCCGACTCAGATCCACAAATTTCCAGGTTCGATACCGGTCCTCACCAACTCAGCGTCTCCTTGCTGTCCCTTGCTGTCTGGCTGATACTGACTTTAAGCCAACTCGATGATTTTACTTACATTATATGTATTACTCTGTGTATGCGTGTGTATGCGTGTGTATGCGTGTGTGCGTGTGTTATACATGATTTCTGCAATTAGATATTTTATCGTGCATAAATAAGTACACTGTGTTTTCTTTTAATAAAATGTTATTTTAAACTTCTAATCCAAACATTCTAGGACTTTATTATTTCTAGTAGAATAGCATACAATTAACTATCTCAGGTAGAGCGTTCGGCTAGAAACCACAAGGTTCCTAGTTCGATACCGGTCCTCGCCAACTCAGCGTTATGAGTAGCACAGGGATCTGTGCGGTAAAGTAAGGAGCTGATGGTAGGTGTGGCGCTCCACCTCAGATGCTAAAAAAACAATCTCCTTGGTCTAGCGCTATTGAAAAGGGGATAGACTCCCTCGCTGACTGGTTGATACCGACTTTAGGCCGCTCCGACGACTTTACTTTACTTACTTATACATTATTTATTACCAAACTCTACAGAATTGCATCTCTG
This sequence comes from Doryteuthis pealeii, assembly GCA_023376005.1. Classification (NCBI taxonomy): domain Eukaryota; kingdom Metazoa; phylum Mollusca; class Cephalopoda; order Myopsida; family Loliginidae; genus Doryteuthis; species Doryteuthis pealeii. Next base: position 47,103,917 of record CM042179.1, read on the forward strand.
TGTTCTAAGAGATTAAGATGTATCAGACAAAAAATTACTACAGCCCTTATTATTACAGCGTTCCAATGCTGACAGAGTTTGGTAATAAATAATACCTAATGATGTACTAGCCCACGTTGGTTTTTTGGGTTTTTTTTTGTGGGGGTGCTTTTTGTTTGTTTTTTTTCTTTGTTATTTTATTACTTTCCCCTATGAACGATATAATCCGAGCGGTTTGGGTTTTATCTATTTTAAATTGTATACTTATTTTACGGGTGGTATTGTATTTATTGAATAATTAGTAAAGTTAGCGGAGTTGCCTGTTTTAGATATCAGTCTGACAGCGATCGCGTCTGTCCCCTTTTCGCTAGCGCTAGACCAGGGAGATTGTTTTGCTGAAGTGGGGTGCCACGCCTACCGTTAGCTCCTCACTTTATCGCTTGGATCAGATTACACAATTTGCGCTACTCATGCGCTTAGTTTCCGAGGGAGGACCGGTATCGAACCAGGAATATTGTTATTCCTAGGCGGATGCTCTAGTGACTGAGAAACAATTGATGTAAATACAGAAATTTTTCATTTGCAAATGTGTAGAGATTATTAAAACATGCCATTGATATTTTGTTTTTTACTAAGATTGGCACAATGAAGTGCAAGACTACAAGTACGGGACACGCAGAATCAATGGTAATCACTCTACATAAATAATAGGCCTGTGAGACAAGGAGGCTATCGCCCTACACCCACCCACCCACATAACCCGCAATCCATTTGGACTTCTGAATTAGAGGAAATCATTAATTCACTCATTGCGAGTTTTTTTTTTTCTTCCCCACAAGTCGTAGCTGGTGGTCTTTCACTGGAGTCGCAGCAAGTTTCCTCTGGGTTTCCAGGACACTTCTGAGTATTCTAGCCGAATAATGCTGTTTGTTTGGATGGTCTCGGTCTTTCTCTAATTTACAATTCATCCACTCTTTTCCAAAGCATTCATGACCGTTCCGAGAGCTCCAATTACAAATGTCCCACAGTTTTTAATATTATTATTGTTATTATTATTATTGTTATTATTATTATTATTATTATGATTATCATTATTATTATTATCCTCATTATTATTATTATTATTATTATCATTAATAATAATAATAATAATAATAATAATAATAATAATAATAATAATAATAATAATAATCACCCTATCCCAGCCTGGAGACCAGACATAGTATTGATTAACAACAACAAAAAAGAGAACGTGTCAACTGGTTGACTTTGCAGTCCCAGCAGATCACAGGGTGAAGTTGAAGGAAAATGAAAAGATGGATAAATACCTGGACCTTGCCAGAGAATTGAAAAAGCTGTGGAATATGAGAGTGAAAGTGATACCAATTGTAGTTGGTGCACCTGGAACGGTACCAATGAACTTGGAAAAAAGACTGGAGGATCTAGAAATCAGATGAAGAATAGAGACCACCCAGGCTGCTGCACTGTTGCAATCGGCTAGAATACTCAGAAGAGTCCAGGAGACCTGAGGAGACTTGTTGTCACTCAGACTCTATTGAAATACCATCAGCTAACGTTGATGTGAAAAACTCAAAAGGAGTGAAAATAATAATAATAATAATAATAATAATAATAATAAAAATTCAACTTAATGGAATAGTATTCATTTCTATATATATGATACAGATAAATTTTCCTGAAAATTAAAAAATACATTAATATTCCCGCCCAAAAATTACCAATTCTTGGTGCACAAGAAAAGAATAAGGAAATATATATATAATGATTATAAGAATATAAATTATACACTCATATGAAAATATATGTATCACTCATACACACACACACACACACACACACATACACACACACACACATACACACACACAAATATATATATACATATATATATATGTATATATATGAATATATGAACAATATTTATATATAAATGTGTGTGCACCCTTCTCTCTCTCTCTCTCTCTCTCTCTCTCTCTCTCTCTCTCTCTCTCTCTCTCTCTCTCTCTCTCTCTATCATTATCCATTATCTGGATAGATAGATAGATAAATAGATAGATTGATTGATTGATAAAGATAGATAGGGAGTGAGAGATAGATAGAGTGAAAGAGAGAGTGGAGGAGTATGCAGTAATTCATATATTCACACAATTTATATTTGTATACACAAATATAATCATTAGGCCCAGGATAAACATATTGTATATTAAGCTTTCCATAGTTTGGTGCAAGGCTAACAGTTGGGAGTAATATCACTGCATACAATATTTCATTAAGTACTACCCTACGACACGGTCAAAATAGAGAACTACTTTGGCTTGGAAATGGGTCAACATGACTGGCAAAGTATATATATATATATATATTATATATATATATATATATATATATATTTCCTGAGAGGTTTATTGATATTTGTGGGTTTCCAAAAATAAATATGGTGAATAATAATAACAATAATAATAATAATAATAACAACAAAACAAAGACAACAACAACAACAAAAAGAATTATAAAATTAAAACTAATATTGAGTGGCTTCATCTACACGTGTTCAAAATGATGTATTATTATTATTATTATCATTATTATTATTATTATTATTATTATTTTACTCCTTTTGAGTTTTCACATCAGTGTTAGCTGATGGTCTTTCACTGGAGTCTGAGTGACAGCAAGTCTCCTCAGGTCTCCAGGACTCTTCTGAGTATTCTGACAGATTG
>CM042179.1:47114136-47154136 GCA_023376005.1 Doryteuthis pealeii
TAGAGAGAACAAGGGGAGAAAACAACGTCGAAGTTATTGTGTTGACTGAAGGACGAAGAGGTAGGAGGTAAAAGGAGCAGAAGGAGGAAGAAGAAGTGGAGGAGGAATGAAAGATAAGGTGGAGGGAGGAAGGGGAGGAGCAAGTCAGAAAGATGTGTAAAAAACGCTAAAAACTTCGATGACTGAGAAAGTATTAAAATTCTAAAGAAGAAAATAAGTAAAAATAAATAATATATGTGTACCTTGGGTGTGGTGGGGGGAAATATATGAGTGATGGCGAGGAGTCGTGGTGTGGGTAGGGAAGTAGATATATTAAGAAAGTAAGTTTGAAAGAAAAAGAAGCTGTAGAAATGTATAGAACAAAAATAAGAAGATAAAAATGGATAGATAAATGAATAAAATAGAAAGAAAGAACAATGTTTTAAAAAGACCAAAGAAACGCACTGAGGGAGTGAGAGAGATAATTATAGAGAGGAATAGAAGGAGAAGTGGGCGGAGTGCGTTTGAGAGGCAGAGAAGAAGACGGAGGAGAAGACGAACAAAGAATGTATTATGTTTAAATGAATAAAAATGAATAGATATTAAAGTTATATTTTTACGCGAAGAAAGAAAGAAAGTAAAAAAGAAAGAAAGAAAAAATGTACATATTTTTGCAGTATACTACATAAGTCAAAATATTTTTTTTTTTAAACTAGAATTTGGAAATATGAAGATTTCCGAGAGATATAAGTTACGTCGTGAACATCATTTTTATGAACATGTGCGAGTGCAGATGGAAAGAAGAGATGAAAGAATAAAGAAAGAAAGACAAAAAAAAAAACGGCAGATAAAAATTTAAAAAGAGGGGAATAAAGATAAAAGCTGAAAGAATAGAGAGAGAAAAAAAAAAGTGAGGAAGAATAAGAGGAAGAGGTGAGGAGAGAAAGGCAAAGATCGAAAAATAAAAGTGGGAGGAGTGAAAAAGAAGTGTTGGTTAGGAGGACGAAAGAGAAGAACAGCAAAGAGAGTGGGTAAAAATAGAAGAACCTAGAGAGGGGGAGGAAGAATAAGAGACTGAAAGCAATACATAGTATATAGAGAGGGGGAGAGAGAGAAAAAAACGTAGAAAAAGAGAGTGAGTGAGTAAGAGAATGAGAGAGAGAGAGAGAGAGAGAGCAATACTAAGCAGAAATCAAACCTTAAACTCTCCCTAGCAGTAAAAATATGTTCATTTCTTCGACATATATAAAGAAAGATCTTGGTAGTTTCAAGCCAACCTCGGTGGTTCGTCAGTCGAACCGTTTCTAGGGGGCCCAGCCGACAGATTTACAACGCGCACGGGGATCTTGAAACCGATCCTCGCATCAGTACCAGGCATCAGTTGTAATTTAATTAGAAAGTGCATACATAAGCCTCCCCAGTGTAAGTACACTACACATTCCCAAAATTTGATGAGCATATTTAGAATCATATGAAACTTTGCTATCAGTGGTGGGCAAATTTTTCGAAAAAGCCGTAATTTCTTCAGTGGTGTACATCGTGGACCATTAACTTTTTTTTTTCCTGAGTTATATATACACACACACACACACACACACACACATAATATATATATGTATATATATATATACTTTCTTCAGTAAAGAAAAATTATTCCGGAGATCTTGTTTACAGGTAGCTTAAAGCGAACAACAACAACAACAATAACAATAATCATAAATCATAACAACAACAACAACCACAACAACAACAAGCACAACAACAACAACAGCAACAGCAACCTTTTCCTCATTTCGGACTGGTTCTATAAAGGAAAAAAAAAGTTAAAAAAAAAAAAAGAAAAGAAAAATTTTTTACTCTCCAACGTGTGGACTTCGAAGGTCTATTGAACGACTCATCATGGAATATCCATACCTTAACCAAACAACGTTTGATGCGGCGAATTGTTCGCTCTCAGGAATGGACAGTAGTCTTCCCAACTGTAACATTCCTTGCTCCTATGGGGACACAAGTCCTTTCGGGCAGATGTCCCAAGGTTATCGATACAACGGGGTCCGTTCTTTCCCAAGTAATCCTACTATAACCACAGGAAGTTGTAGCATGATGCCTAGGAGTAGAGACCACCCGCAACCCCCAGTGTTTCCTTCTGGTAAGTAACGCAAATTTTCTGGTTTTAAATTAGAAAACCGAATTGCTTCGAAAATAAGATTTGAACGGACAAAACCATTTTAGCTCCCCCCTAACGCAGTTAGCCGAGTCTACTGCGCGTAAATTACTCATACAAATTTGATTACCGCATGTAGAAAGACTCATTTTACATAATTTCCACGAGAGCTGAAAATTTTCTATTTATTTACAATCTAAATGGATGCACAGGATGAAATCAAATCAGCCTGGCTGTTTATTTCTCTTCGTTGCAATTTGTTGTTGTAACTATTTCAGCAGGACAAGACCATTGAAAAACCCCCTGTTCAAAAATCACTTTCTATCTTCTACCCCAGCGTGTTAATATGGATTATTGTACGAACCGGCAAATATTTTCACAGATTATTACGGTCTTTACCTTAACAAAAAATTCTATATTCAAAATTTCGTAAGAACCTCTTTTTAAAAATATTCTTCTTTTTTTTTTTTTTTTTGCAAAAAAAATCTGTCTCTTTTTTTATCTTTTTTTTATATTGTTTTATATTTCTTTCTTTTTTTTTATATAATTAATTATATCTTTAAAATAGTTACTAACTATATTACTTATGTAGATCTAATTTTCTTCTTTTTTTTTTCTCTTCTTTTTGTTAATTAAATTAACTAAATTCTATTTCAAATTTCATAAACCCTCTTTTAAAACATTTTTTTTTTTTTTGCAGAATCTATCTTTTTTAAAAATCTTTTTGTTTCACATTTTTTGTTATTAAATTTCTTTTTTCTTTTTTTCTTTTTGTTTGTTAATTATGTCTTTAAACAAGTTAATAACTATATTACTTATTTCGATATCATTTCCTTCTTCTTTTCTTCTTTCTTTTATTAATTGCATTAATCATTCATTCTAAAAACAAAACAATGTAAATGACTTTTTTGAATGCATTGACACAAGAAGAAACTGTCTGAGACTCTAAAGAGACAATTAAATTATATCTTTGATCTTTTTTTTTCTTCTTCTTTTCTTTAGAGTAACAGCAATAACAACAAGTAGTCGTTCTTATCATTAGATTAATCAGACAGTTATTTATAACTTTTGTTATCACTCTGTAATAACAAACAGTTAAATATCATATATATTTTGACTTTTTAACTACACGCTAATAATAATAACAGTTTTTTTTTAATTATTATTAAAAGTGTTAATTTCAATAATGATGGTAACGGGAATTATAAATGATATACTTATGAATACATGTATTTATACATAATTTTTAATGTATTTTCATCTGATTAAATGTTATTTTATTTGTATTGTTGTTACTTTCAGAATATTATGTCATATTGTTAACAATATTACTTTCTAATATGATTACATGTGATGTGATTTGATACGATAATTATATTTTGTTATATTTTATTTGTTATATTATTTTTCTTTGTCTCATTTTTTTTTAAAGTTTATTTTCTTGGTCTTTTGTTAATAAGTATTAATGTTTGTAAAATTTGAAATTTTTCAATGCATTTTTATTCAAATGTTAAATTTGAAGAATTTTCATTTGCCATAACTAACGGGCATCACGGAACTAGTTGATGACAATACTGCACGAATATTGGTTATTTTTTGGAATTTGTACGAATTAGTTCCTTGTTTAAAAGAAAAAATGGTAACCCATTAACGGTAAGTAAAAGTATTTAACGAAATACAAAAACAAAAAGATAAAAAAAAAACAATACAAAACAGGTTTGTCTAGTTGTGTGACCTAAAAGACATTGTTGGTTTGGACTAATTTTTGTAGTTATTAAAATAGTCCTAATAACAAATCACTGACTGTGACGTAAACACCTCAAACACAAATACAAACTATAAAAGAAAAAAGTAGGAAATATTTTTCTACTTTTCAATACACGAATATATATATGCAAATACTACACACAAATACACATACTTTTTACATTATAAAAAAAATATGTACTGTTATTAAACAGGTATTTGGGAGGGAAATAATTAACACTGATGCCCGGTATTGAACCACAATCAAAATGAATATATCTGCATTAACAAGTATAATAACAGTATTAACAATAATACTGTTATTATGATTATTTTGTATTTGTGTTTTAAAGGTGAGAACGGAAAAACTCAAATATAAAATAATAATAATGATAATGATAATAAATATTCAAAGTGTATTAATTAATTAAAAATATATGTTTTTTTTTTTAATTACATTATCTAATTTAAATATTTCGTATATGAGACTAAAACAAATATCTAATCTTAATCGCGTAAGTATTACCGTTTCGGTAAACACACAAATATGTTCAGGTATTTACGTTTTCTATCCCAAAATGTATTACCAAATATATATTACCAAATATGCGCCTTGTTTTCTGTAGTTCAATTAGTGCAAATATAACCATGTTTTTTGGCGGTGTTTCCCTCTGTTTTTAACTTATATTAATAAAACACTATGTTTCTTTATATTTTGTAATGACTGTATGCACATATAAACGTACTGATACATTCGGTGTTGTTTTAGACCACTTAATATGTTAACAGCTGTGACACTGTTTCCAATTCCGTCTTTTTTTCCTAATGGCGCATTTTCTTTTTTTTTCTTTTTTCCAACAATAAAGAAGTCCGTTGTGGCTTTTACAATTAATGTTTTAAAAAAAACAACATTTTATTGTTTAAATTTGCACATAAAATATACACACATGATATATTTTTATAGTTTTATATGCCATGTATATATATATATTTATATATATTTATGATATACGAAAATATTTAGCAAAAATGTATAATACATTTACAAACATGTTTTGTACTATTTATTTATGAATATATACTCATATAAACATTATATCTATCTATCTATCTATCTACCTATGGATACACCAGTGTTGGCCGACCCGGAAAAACTTACATTCGTCAGCTCTGTGCGGACACTGGATGTCATCAAGAGGACTTGCCAAGAGCATTGACCAATAGGGATGGATGGTGAGAGACAGTCTAGGGAATCCATACGGTTGGCCTGCCTTGATTACTTGTAATGTAATATATATATATATATATATATATATATATATATATATAATTGCATTAAAAGTAATCAGAAATAAGTATACACCTTCACTCGGAACTTCTGTCATTTAATTTTATATATATGCATACGTACATACATGAATACATATTGAATATGCATGGACATACATAAATTCACACGTTTATACATAAATACATTTGAACATATAAAATAGATTGATAGAAACATACATACATACATGAATATATATATATATATATATATATATATATTATATATATATATATATATATATATATATATATATGAGAGAGAGAGATAGAAACCTACATGCATACATACACATGAATTAATATATAGATAGAAATGTACATACATACATATGAATTGCTAGATTGTTATATACGTACATACATACGAATAGAGAGATATTTACATACATACATACATACATACATACATGGATACATCTGGATAGACAGGTACGTACATACATAAGTATGAATACACACATAGTTACAAACATATGAATAGATAAATAGATACGTACATACAAATATACATATGAATAGATAGATAAATACATAAATACATAAATGCATATACACATACAGACGATGTTAAACGAATACATTTGTATCATCAAATCCAACATTCTCACTTTTATAATGTTTGAGCAATGTAATTAGAATTTACCGCCTTTGACAAAGGAGGAGATTATGTCCAGAATATATTTGAGTAAGAATTAATGCTTTCTTTTTATGAATCATCAAAACGGACTGATCAATAAAAAACTGAATAAGTATATTAGTATTAGCTAAAATAGTCGCTACATATATACCTACATATTTAAAAATAATAACCACATTAATTATTTTTGTTTCCATCAAGATATCCAGAAACCAAGTGCTCAGGTACTCAGGGGAACAACTTTGTTAGAATTACTCTGATAAAAATAACGTTAGTCACAATATAATATATATATATATATATATATAATATATATATATATATTATATATATATATAAGAAAAAAGCCTTAAATACCGGGGATATAGCGATTATGGTCCATTTCTACCCGTGGGTATCTGAGACCCACCGAGTTTCTTCAGATTACTTTATATATATATATATATATATATATATATATATATATATATACACACACACACATATATATATATATATAATATATATATATATATATATATATTATATATATATATATATATATATATGAATGAATTAATGGATTCCTTGGTACAGATAAAGATTTATTTCGGCAGTACTTTGCCTCCTCAGTCTTTTTTATTTTTTATTAGAATAATTTTACTAATTAGAAGACCTCACACCCGGTCTTATTGATAGATTGTGGAAGGAAAAAAAATGCCGAAATAAATTTATATCTGCACCAAGGTATCAATTTATTCATTTATTTATAATGCTCCGTATATGTAAAAATATATCCGCGAATCTTTATATGTACGTTTGAGTTCGCAATTTTGGTTGAATCCTATCAAGGAAACATTTGGTATCACCCATACACACACAAACACAAACACACACACATGCACACACACACACACAAGTATATATATATATATATATATATATATATATATATATATATATATATATAATATTTACTTTTACTTACTTTATATATATATATATATATATATATATATATATATTAGACAGTTGTTGCTTATTTCTCTCAGCCGCGTACCGATATTCCTATCTATATGCATAAATATACATTAACTGTTCATCTCGCCTGAAATTTTTAATTACGTCATTCACAGATGCAAATTCTTTTTTCGTTCTTTTTTCCTAAACAAAATACCTATATTCCATCTCATCTATAATATCAGCCATTAAAATTTTCCCGGCATTTTAAACAAAAAGAAATTGATAAAAGCTCTATCTTTAAGGAGTTTCCCCTTTTCATTCAAAATATGTGAAACATTTTAACATTATAACCCTTTAAGAACGCATATACAATTTGCCTTTTCTTCTCCGTTTTTTTTTTTTTTTTTAGATTATCAACCGCATTCCTTTTTTGTTTAAAGTCAGTTAATGTACCTATTGTCAACTTAGGCATTATGTCTTTTTTTTTTTCAAATTATTTATTTTTGTTTTTAATGATTAATTAGTGTATATTATTTTATAAATTTCCCGTAGCAATAATATCCATGATTCATTGTGTACTAAAAGTCTTTGTACCTGGAAGGTACAAAAAGATATGGCGGTTTTGTCGCGAGAAAATATTTCAAAGATGCAGCCGACCGACATTGCGTATATTCTCTGATACATTTTCATCGACTACACAAAATGCCAGGCACTAAACACAAAACAAAGACAAAACAAAAAAAAAAAAAAAAAAAAGGAATATTTAACATTTGGTTTTGTTCTTCGTTTTTACATATTTTATATCTAAACAATTTCCATTAATACGGTTACTATTTCAGGGAACTTTCCCGCGCAGCGTTCTCTACAGGGATACATTTTTATTAAGCTTTTTAAAATGGCTTTTATTTCATTTTATTTTATTTTCTTTCTTTAAAAAAAAAAAAAGTAATTGTAACATCTTGCAGATCATTTTCTGTTCGTTTATTTTTACTTGATTTTATTTAGCTGATTTCATTTTTATCTTCTATCTATCTATCTATTTATCTATCTATTTATCTATTACAGTCTCTTCATCTTTTCTCCTGGATTGCTTTAATATCTTACCGTTTTATATATTTTAGGCACTTACTCACTTATTTAAGGAGGGTTTTCAAACTTATTTTTCTAACGATATATGTAAGTAAAAGTGTGACGGCATGCGTAAAAAAATGAACCCACACACATACACACACAGACATACAGAGAAAAGGAAGAAAGGAGAACAACAAAAACAAGATAAAAAAATGAAGATGATAATGATGATGGTGATGATTGTTATGTGATCATGACAGAAAGAAAAGGAAAAAATACAAAAACAATAACAAGAAAAAAAAATTGGAGAAACGAAATATAATATTTCCGTGAATATGGTGACAGTTGTTTAATGGCTTTCATAATAATAATGGTGGTGAAGTTGCGGTTTTTAACGCGGTGATGATCATGATATATACATGACAATGATAATGGCTACGATATATATAACGAAGAATAAAAGGAACAATGAAAATATTGACAATAAAAGACCCATATATATAATATATATATATATATATATATATATATATATATATATATATATATATATATGTATATATAGGTAGATAGATATAGATATAGATAGTTCACTAGCATCTGCTTCTTGTCGGAGGTCAAGTATCAAGACAACACAGGAAGTAAATTATTCGTGTGGCATTCCGGTCAAGAGTAAAATACGCAAAACATGGAACTATTCTACGGAAAAAACGGGTTTATCATAGAAATATATGTCCCATAAAACATCGAAGGAAATTATATATATATATATATATATATATATATATATATATATATATATATTTATATTTATATAATATGATATGTGGTGTGTGAAGAAACAACAGATTTGAAAATCCGACGAAAAATGTGAAAAATATAAATGGAAAGGTGGATAAACAAACAAACCATTCATTAATACATTCGTCTCCCTCAGAATAAATTCATTAATCTACCGAGTAATAAAGGCGAATATTTTTGAACCAATTGTTTGTGTTGGTTTAACAACCTTTCCAATTATATTTTTCACAGACACATACACATATATACACATATTTATCCAAACACAGAATATATATATATATATATATATATATATATATATATAATATATATTAATAATATATATATTATATAAGTAAAGAAATACAAAAAGACTTAGAGATTTAGCATTATAGTCTATTTCAGGGGGCTTAGCATTATAGCATTGTGTCGTAAGAAAGATTTCTTCTCTGGACTTTTGGATTATATATATATATATATATATATATATATATATATATAATATATATTATATAGTATATATTAATTTTCATTTTTACTTCAAACAAGAATTTACACATATATACACGCATATGAGCATACATAAGAGTATGAACATACACACGTTTAAAAGTATGTATATGAATAATCATAATTATGATATTTCGACTGTTGTCCTCATCTTTATTGCGTACAAAATAAACGTACAATTTTGAATAATCTGTATATAATATACATTATACATATTTCTTGTAACATTTACTTATTTACCTATATCTCTTTTACTAGATACGATTCCTTTAAATCTATCTAATTCTGTTTTTTCGGATTTCTCTCTCTCTCTCTCTCTCTCTCTCTATATATCATATATATATATATATATATATATATATATATATATATATATATATACACACATACACACACAATATATATAATGAATATAATATACATATAAATACATAAATATATATCCATATAATGTGCGTTTTGGTTATATTTGTGTGTCATTTAATATACTTATACCTATTTGAATATGTCGATATATACGCATTTTGACACTTGCTACTTGGTGCGCGTTCATACTCACATTCTATTACCGCTAGCAATTGTTATAGACAATTGTTTATTATATATCCTAAAGATAACTTGCTATACACTACACATACCAATATATAAAAGCACATAGCTATTTACGACCTGTCTACTATATATATAATATATATATATATATAGATGAGAGGTATCCAAAACTTGATAGTAAGGGATGATTCTATATGTGATTTCTAAGATACACTGTATTATCATTGTATGATCCAGTATGTATAATACAGCGAATCTTTAAATCACTAAAAAGAGCTCAATGTATAATAAACTTTTTAGATTATATACAGAAAATATTTATCTTAGAAAGGAAGGAAAAACTCACACCGTTATTCCATAATAAATTTATTTCGACCAAAATTGGGCTTTTATAAATCTAAGTTGATTTAATAATAGCTCCCCCAAAAAATTTCGTCTCATCAGATGGTAGATCAAGATATATATATATATATATTATCATTATATAATCCAATTAAGAGGTGATTGTCACCATTGGTTTCTATGCAACTTAAAAGTCGCTTTTCATCATTCCGCGCGCCTTTGAATAACTTTTATTGGATTGTACACTATAACAAATACATGCAGCTCTTACACCTGTAATCGAGCACTTATTTTAATTCTATTCTATACACACACATTTTAACACACCTGGTATTTGGAATATTTACAACAAAGGTATTTATTTAGTAGTATAATATTATATATATGATAACGATAATGATTATGATATAATAATAATAATAATAATAATAATAATAATAATAATAATAATATAATGATAATTGTGTAATAGTTATTGTCGTAGGAAATCGACAGCGTTGACCAAATTTCAAATACTGGACGAGGCTTGTTGCATTTCACATTGTGCTAATACCCTTGAGAAAGGTATGAATCCAATTATTCTTCCCCCAGCTATAGTTGAATAAATACACGAATGGACTCTTTAACGGGTATGCCAACCAGTGTAAGAGGGGGAATATTCCGATTTCAAACATGCTAAACGCCCCGCTTAAGAAATGGACCTTGTGTCACATCCTGCTCGGGCGGAGTGGTTGGTAAATAATAATAATAATAATAATAATAAATAATAATAATTGTTTTGTTTCCACTACAAGATGGTTTGTATTGTGATCAGGCGATAAAAATAGCGGTCTAAGAGAATGCGAATGCGAACAAATCCATTCCATTTTTTACGGACATTGAAATACCGGAATCTTCGGACTAATATCATAAGATACACCAGGTGTATTTAGAATTCTCAAACACTATAAGGATGAAACATTTTTTTAATTATCTTATATTCTAGGCAGGTTAGGGTATCGGGACATGAAGTCAACGGTGCTGGGTTACTGATACTTTCTCACAAAAACTCATCTACCCGCTTCGTTTGAAAATCGCATCGGCGTGAAACTGTCAGTAACTAAGCGGCGCTGACTTTATGTCCACGATAACCCAACTTAAATACACAGTTTTTATCCAGAAATAAATATACCGGCTGTATTATCAATATCTATCTATCTATCTATCTATCTATCTATTCTATATATATATATATATATATATATATATATATATTATGTATTGATAAATGGGATCATATATATAATCGCATTGGTTAGAAAGTGTCACTTAACAAGGCGCCGTGACTTTATGCATACGCTATCCGATCATATATATAATACCTTTTATTTATTTATAATACACAGTATAAGTAAAATATATATCACACATCATTATATGTACGTTTGCATTCTCAATTTAGGTTAAATCCTATTAAAGTAACAATAGATATCATCCACTTTATATATATATATATATATATATATATATATATATATATAATATATATATATATATAACAGTTTATTTGGGATATGAATGATTCTAATCAGGCCGTTTTTAACATCGAACTTTAAAGTTGGTATAGGTCTATGTGGAGAGCTCAATGTACAATTTTTTGGGGAATTTATATATAGGGCAATATGTTTCGCAAAGAGAAGGCTTAAATACCGGTTATATTAGCAGTTATAAATTTATTTCCACTGATATATATATATATAATATGGGAGAATATGTGCTTAAATGAAGTCGAGCCTATTTTTTGAAATTTATTCATTAATAATTAATTAGGCGGGATTAACTTTTTGTTAGCCTTACATTTAAATAAAAGTTAATCCCGCCTAATTAATTATTAATGAATTAAATTTCAAAAAATAGGCTCGACTTCATTTAAGCACATATTCTCCCAATATTGTCGGCTGAAATAGCCATATCAAACATCGTCTGTTGTTTACGTCTCATATATATATATATATATATATAATAATATATATATATTATATATATATATATATATATAGGGCTTGTTCAGATATTAATTGGTTTTCGACTTATTGTCTCTGCATTTCTATTTTTGTTATTTTTTTAAATTTTTAATACTTCATCAATAAAAAAACAAAAAACAAACTGAAAGACAATATATTGAAATAAATTTATATTCTAAACAAGGCATATATATCAATTATTCATTCATTCATTTATAATACTGTATATGTAAAGATACATACGCAAATCTTTATATATACGTTCAAATACATATAACTTTATATATATTATATATATATATATATAATATATATATATATATATATATAATATATATATATATATATATACAAAATATGCATATAGAATGAATAGAGAATGAATGAGAAAAATATTGGTATATAAAGGTGCTCAATGCTAAATAGCAGTGGCAGATTTACAATCAAATATTGTATATTATGGATTTAATATTAACGGGATATTAAATCCATAATATATAATATTTGATTAATATATATAATATATATATATATATTATATATATATATATATATATATAAAATAAGACAGGACTTATATTAATTATATTAAAATAAGACAGGGCTTATATTAATTTTCATACCGAATATTCAAGCAAGGGCTTATTTTCGGCGGTTGCCGTCTGTTCGCATGAAGTAATTGTAAAAAAAACTTATTTCTTTCGTCTGTCTGTCGCTCTCAACTAGGGCTTATTTTAAGGCGAGTGCTTATATCAAAATCATTCTGAAAAATCGCGCTAGGTCTTATTTTGCAGGTAGGTCTTATTCTCGGGAAACGGTAATTTTAAGAAAATAGAAAAATGAAAATAAATACAATTCTTATTTTAAATCGAAGCCGATATATATTCTTTGTCTTTAATTAATTATTAATTATTAATTTGTTTATACGATAAATCTTAATCTGTTTTAAGGTTTATTGAATTTCATATAGTTTATTATTTCTTTTTGAATACCGTAATATATCCAATTATTTATTTATTCATTTATAAGACTCCGTATTGTAAAAGAATATATACGCAAATCTTTATATGTATGTTTAAATAAATATACACTTTAAATATATATATATATATATATATATATATATATATATATATATATATATATATATATATATAATATATATATATATATAAACTTTTAAACAGAATATATTTCTAAATGACTTGAAAACTTAAACATTTTTGTCTTAATTCTAAATCAATGTGCGTGTTTTGAGTTTTTGGATTTTTTTTAATGAAAAGAAAAAAACTAAACTATTCATTTTAGTGTATGTAAGGGTTGCCGTATACGCACATGTAGCCGGAATAATTTCTTCACAATTATCAAAGAGTCTGGCAAACAAATTAGATACGTAATTCTATATATATATATATTTGTAAACGTTTATCTTAGTATCTTTTATTTTAATATTAATTTTTTTCTAAAGTTAAATTTTGTTTATTTGTTTTACGGCATATCAACCCGTTTGAGTCATTTAATGCCAAAACTAGTAATTTGATAAAAAGTTTCTATGTTCAAGTTCTTAGCACTTCCAGATTGATATAAATAATTTTCTTTAACTTCATTTGGTTATTATACATTAAACTAACCAGCGAATTTGATTAGTTTAATGGTATAATACCCTGTGGGTTATTTAATACCAAAAACTGTTAGAGTGAGAGATAAAAGTTGGTATTCAAGTTTCCTTTATAGGTGTAGATTCATTTCGTGGATGTATTTTATATCTAATTTATAATTTTCGACATATTTTTTATTATCTGAAGAAGGACAAAATGTTAGTATTCTCAAACTGGTCCCTCATATTATTTGCGTTGAAATATTTATTTCGGTTGGAGCGAAAACTCCAATAAGTTAAAGTTAAGAAGAATATGTTATTTTCGTTCTTTTTATTTATTTCTATTTTCTTTATCTTATTTTTTTAAGGATGACTGTCTATTTAAAATTATTTTTACTTGGCGCCCGGGTTGTATAAAAGATTTGGTATACAATAAATGGTATGAGGAAAATTTAATAAATGTGAAAAATAAGAGTTATAAAGACGATTTATTGATATCTAAAAAATTAAGGCGACGTTTTAAACGTTTCCATAATTAAATATATATTAATTACCATATTGACATTTAAATATTGCCTGGTGACACGGCATATTCATGTTTCAAAAGAGAAGAGAAAAAATGGTGAAGAAAGTTTTAATAACTTTGAATTTGGGTTATTGATGAATATTTAATAAATAATCTTCATAACTTTATTTTTCAAATTTATTTTATATAATTCTACATACTGTCGAATTTATTTCGATTCCTTCCGAACAATAAATAGCTGTATAGTTTATATATCATTTTTAAGTTAAATAAACTTTTTATCTATTATATCAGTTTTATCAAAAATGTACATCTAAAGTTCTTTTGTGGATAACTATATTCTAGCATTTGTCTTGTCCGGGAACCTAGGAATATTAGACATGGATTTTGTTTGTATTTATGAGATGAGGCTTGATATGAATAATTTTGATATTTCGGATTTTTAGCCTCATGGTAATTATTCAGGGTAATCGTCTGAAGATGATGTATTTTTAAAGTAATTAAAAAAAACACCCACAAAACAGAGCCCAAGGTTACAGTGGTCTGAACATTGTGTTTATACACATTAAGATGAGGACAACTGTCCAAAATATCAACATTATACGGACATGGATTTTTAGCGTTTTACGGTAAATTATTTCGCGCGCGATTCCGTCGGACTGAGCGTTTGGCGGGAAAATATATTCAATTTTTTCAATAAAGACGCAGAACGATTTTGAAAATTAATTTTGTAAAAAAAATAGATAAATAAAAATGATTTAAAATAAAAGATAAATTTAAAAAAATATAGCATTGCATATCTAATTTTGTTTCCCCGACTCTTTGATAATTGTAAGAAAATAACTTCGGTACATGTGCGTATACGGTAACCTTACATGCAAATGGGTGCATTTATATAATACATGTTTGCATCACACACACCACACATACACTCACACTCGCAAATATATATATATATATATATATATATTATATATATATATATATATATATATATATATATAATATATATATTATTACTGATTAAGCAAAAACGAACAAGCAATCTTCCGGACAGTTCCTTCGTACGTTCTGTCCTGAAAAGACTCACTTGTGCGTAGGCAAGAAAAATGTAAATGGAAATTTCGCGACCACGATCGACCTATACTTGCAGTCATTTTCGATGAATATATATATATTGAATATATTTTAAGAAAATTTTTTTGGGGGGACGGACTCTTACGAACCATCGACAAATATATTTTAAAAGATATTAAAAATTGAAAATCAAAATAGACTAAGATTAATGTGTTTTCTCAACCTACTTCTTTGAGATACGATTTTGAAATGATTAGAATATATAATATATTTAAAAAATTTCTGTGGGGTTTCCGGTTTTAAATTTAAGTTATATTTGAATTCGAGATGAAAAAATCAACTTAAACCTTTAGTAATAGAATTGTAAATAAAATAAATTATTATTAATCATTAATCAATGTAAATTTAGCTTATATATTTAGATTTAAACTAATGTATATATATATATATATATATATATATATATATATATATATATATATATTATATATATATATAAAAATATTTATTATTCAAAGAAATAAAAATTTAACAAACCATCATTTGTTATATATTTACCGAGAAACTCAAAATGGGTCTAGCCTCTTCAGGGAGAAAGAGACTAGACTCATTTTGAGTTTCTGATAGAAATAATATCATAACAGATGATGGTTTGTTCATTTTGTATTTATTTGAAAGTTAAATATTGCTCTGTATATAATTGATTTTTGTTTGTTATACACACTGAGCTCTTTTTAGGGATTTACAAAAATATTTGTATGAGTATATATGTTTGCACCCACCACAGAGCATACAGTATAGTTGTAAGTGTGTTTTTCGATGTCCCAAATAGAATCATCTCTTACTTACCAAGTCATNACCACAAATTCAAGGCCGTTAATTTACCGCCTTCCCTTCATAAAATATTTAATAAACTACTAGACAATGAACTACTAAATACCGATTCCACTCATTCGTTATTATCACAAGATTTGTGCCGTTAATTCTACAGCCTTCTTTTATAAATATTTATAAAACTACTAGACAATGAACTTACTAAATACCGATTCATCATTTCGTTATTATCACAAGATTTGTGCCGGTTAATTCTACCGCCTTCTCTTCATAAAAATATTTATATAAACACTAGACAATGAACTTACTAAATACCGATTCACTCATTTCGTATTATCACAAGATTGTGCCGTTAATTCTACCGCCTTCTCTTCATAAAATACTTATATAAACTACAGACAAGAACTTACTAAATACCGTTTCACTCATTCGTTATTATCACAAGATTTGTGCCGTTAATTCTACAGCCTTCTCTTATAAAATATTTATATAAACTACTAGACAATGAACTTACTAAATACCGATTTCACTATTTCGTTATTATCACAAGATTTGTGCCGGTTAATTCTACAGCCTTCTTTTTATAAAATATTTATTAAACTATTAACAATAACTTATTCAATACGGATTGTACACTCAGTAATGTGGGTAGATAAATAAAATAAATAATTTAAGGTCAGTTGTCCGAATAGCTATTTTCAATAGTGATTTATCTCAAAATTACGGGAAGTAACTGTACACGCCCGGGGAAGTCTGTAGAGGGAACTGTCTGAATTGTTTGGGTAATAGATAAATTAATAATAAATGAATGAAGAAATGGATAAATAAGTAAATAAGAAAAATATATAATTAGATAAATAGATGGAATAATTCATTAATAATACGACACATCTCAAAAATTACAGAAATTGACTCCTTATACCGGAAGAAGTTGTAGAATGCATCGACCGTAAAACTGTATAAGCAAAAATTTAAAAAAATTAAAAATAGATGGAATAATTATTATATTACGACTTATCTTAAAATTACAGAAATTAATGTTATATACCGGAAGAAGGTAGCAGAATGAATCAACCGATGTCTAGCAACAAAAGCGATAAAAAGGAATGGAATTAATAGTCTAAACAACTCTTAGAATAAAAAAATGTTCATGTCAAGATTATAGCGAATATATTGAATGACAGTCACGTAAATGGTACGAAAAAAACAATTCCATGGGAGAACACATTTCTTGTTTGTTTTGTTTTAAAACAAAAAAAACAGCCAGATATCGCAAAACGCGTATTTTGAATTTAAATCATACGGTGAAAACTAAACAGATAATTTGGAATAAAAAAATCGAGAAGTATAAAGTAAAAATAACAATTGTTATTTTTTTAGTATTAATTTAAACAACTACAGAGTGAATAATTTTGATATTTCGACTATTATTCTTATCTTTATTGTGTATAAACAGAACGTTCAGCCACTGTAACCTCGGGTTCTGTTTAAGGTGTTTTTTTAATTACCTTAAATAAGTAATCTTGTCTGTATTTATGAGATGAGGCTGATATGAAATAATTATATATTTCGGACTGTTTCCTTATCTTTATTGTTAGAAACACAACATTCAGGCCACTGTAACCTTGTGCACTGTTTAGGTTTGTTTTTTTAATTTTTTAATTTTTAATACTTTTAATAAGTCATCTTCAGAATGAATGCAAACGTGATTTCGGAACTGAAATCGTTACTATTAGTTCAACGGGGCACAAAGTATCATAAATGCCACCAGAAAAATATATAAATACATATAAGTATAATTTGAATGGAACGGCTATCGTTGTGTGGCGTTTCGTTTTACATTTTTCTTTCATTTCGAGTATCGATAGTGGCCTTTAAACATGGTAACAAAGACCCACAAGCTTTTTTTTTGTTCCCCATTTTTCTTCGTATGATTTATGACCATGAGCCCTGTGCTGGCGTTGAATAAAAAACCGAAACGTTTTAACGTCGGCTTCAAGAATGTCAATCTTCGATATTATGTCTTTTATTTCTACAAAAGCTTTATACATATATACAAGTATAAGTGAATAGCTGAAGTTAAAAAAAAAAAAAGAAAAAAAAAAGAAAATATTTCAAGATTGACATTTAGAAAGCCGACGCTAAAGCGTTTCGGTTTTAAATTAAACCATCGACGGGGACATTAAAAATAGTAAAAAAAAAACAGAGTTTTCTAAAATAAAAATTGCATTGAATTGTACTCATAAACGTACAAAAATAAGAACAAACTTAATAATGGCTAAACGTCGAAGAAAACGTGTTGACGTCTAAAGATTCTATATGAAAATGGATATCATTGCAAATCAAGAAATGAATGCTTGTTACGGACATTTCTAAGAGTCAATCTAAGGGGAAAATAAATGTGTTATTATTGCAGAGGTTAAAATAAATGAAAACATTAACGTTAGTAACATTTATTTCGGTTAAAATATAAGGTGTTATAGAATATATATATATATTACATGCAGAGATACATATAGATATATTATACATTCATGTATAATATATATATATATATATATATATATATATATATAATATATATATATATATGTGTGTGTGTGTGTGTGTGTGTGTGTGTGTAAAATATGCATTAGCATAATCCCGATTATACATCAAATTCACGGCAGTTAGTCAGTTTTAGTATAGTAGAAAATATTGATACAACCGAAAAATTGATGATCGCATTACGGCAATATCTATCCGACTACACACACACACACACACACACACCACAACACTTATATATATATATATATATATATATATATATATATATATATATGCTTTTAAAGAAAGAAAAATTAACAGACCGTCAATTGGGTATCATAAATTTATTCAACCAAAAACTTAATTTGAGTCTAGCCTCAGCAGTCAGATAGTATTAACTAAAAGACTGAGAAAAAGAATAGAGAAAATAATTTTTCCTCTTATCATATATATAATATATTATATATATTATATATATATATATATATATATATATATATATATATAGATATATATATATATTATATATATAATATATTTGAAGGAAGAAAAACTCAACACCGTTATTCCATGATAAATTATTTCGACCCACTTAGAAATCCCATATAGAATCATCCCTACTACCAGTTTTGGATACCCATATATATATATATATATATATATATAATATATTAGAGAGAGAGAGAGAGAGAGAAGAGAGAGAGGAGGAAAATATTTATATATACGGTGTGTAGAAAATAACATTTAAGAATAATCCGACAAAATGACGAATATCCGGAAAGTGAAATATATATATGCATAAATATATGTTATATCTGTGTGAGTATGTATGCATATGCGTATGCCTGTATTATATGCATGTATATATTCCGGGAGGTAGACTGAAAGAAAGATTAATTAATTTGGTGATCAATGGATTTGTATATGCTCAGGTGCAAATTACCTAGACATATTCATTTACGCTTACAATTACGCAAAACGTTGTTCATTTTCGAAAACGTCTTAAGGTCACACAATATTTTTAACGTTTAAGTAATAATTATTGGCATAGACATTCAAAATTGAAAATTAAGAACCTACGCCGTGGAATATGACACCTCACAACAAATACATATCATATGTTACACAACACACACACACACACACACACACACACCACACATATATATATATATACTATATATATATATATATATATATATATATATATATATACATATTTTAGGGAACTTAGAACACATATCCAACACATTCTAATTTATTTACTAATTTTTTCAGCTTCCAATAACAGCCTTTAAATTATTTTCCCATATGTTTAGAATATATATATATATATATATATATATATATAATATAATATATATATAATATACCTGAGCCGGTAAAATTGTTTCACAACGCATACAACAGAACGCACAAGGTATTACAAATATATATATATAATATATATATATATATATATATATATATATATATATAATATATATGCATATATATATATACTGTCAATGTCGTAATAAATCGAATCTACATTTTCGAATATATTTTATTTGATAAAAAGTGGGCTTTTCATTTAAAGAAATAGTGACGGTAGTTAAGAGCTCTGTATAGTAGAAGACATAGCATTTATAATTATTTTACTTAACTGACAAAAGTATTCATTACATAAATATCAAAATTATTCATGTCAAGAGTATAAACTAAAAATACGTAAATACACCAATATATATATATATATGCATTATATATGTATATATTTTTATGATATATACAATTACATCAATAATACGCGCATATATATTAATATATATATATATATATATATATTGGGGTGGTGTAATGGTGGATACTCTGGATGAATGTGTATTATGAACAGTTATAAATGAATTATTCTCGTATTCTTAATATATCAACACACTACACACACACACACACACACACACACACACACACATCACATAATATAATATTATATATATTATATTATATATATACTAATATATATATATATATATAATATTTACGGAACACAGAAGACGTTAGCAAAACGCGCTCTCAGATTCTTCACATTTTAGAGAGATGAATGCGGTCCCCCCCGTCCCTGCGAAAAGAAGTTTACTGTAATAAAATTTTCCGCCAGTCAGACGCGAGTGTCTTGCTTTAATAACTAAGATTATGAATCCCAATGAAGGCGTACGTTATGGTGAATATTAATAATAATAATAATAATAATAATAATAATAATAATAATTTAATATTGAACGCTTTATGTGTTATTTACATGTGTTCAAAAATTTTTTAAAATTAAGTTAATTTTCACTAAATTATTTTATTATATTATTATATTATTATTATTATTATTATTATTATTATTATTATATGTATATGAATATATATGACTAAATGTACACGCATATGCACACATGTGTTTATGTACACAGGTATCAACGCGTATGGGTGCGTGTTAATAATCAGTGTGTATGTGTATTATATATACATATATTTTATACATATTCTACATACATATTCATACATATATTTATGTGTATATATATACATATATTTATTTATTTGTTCATTTTTATTCTATAATTATTTTTTCATCTTATTTTATTAAGGTTAGATAATGATCAAAATGTGCAAGCCAAGATTTTTTCGAAAAAAATTCCGATACACTCTAAGGGTAAAATTCTCTTGCGCGTCAGCGCATGAATGCGTTGTATGAAGATTGTCGAACTTGTCTTGAAGGGTTTTTGGTCATTATAGTGGACGACAACAATGATGATGATGATGATGATGATGATGATGATTGATAGTCATCTCGAAAGACATGATCACACGAAAAAACTTTTCAAAATCCGTGAGTCGCTTGTTGTGTATGAATTATTTCAGTGACCATATGTCTTAAGAATATAACGCGTTTAATAATTGACCGGTAGAAATTAATTTTA
Source organism: Doryteuthis pealeii (assembly GCA_023376005.1). Classification (NCBI taxonomy): domain Eukaryota; kingdom Metazoa; phylum Mollusca; class Cephalopoda; order Myopsida; family Loliginidae; genus Doryteuthis; species Doryteuthis pealeii. The sequence goes on from CM042179.1 coordinate 47,135,712, forward strand.
TTCTTGATAGATGAAATGAACATATATATATATATACTATAATATTATATATATATAGTATAGTTTTGTGAAAGCGGTAACTTAACGGAGAAAGAACAAATCGAGTGAGTGCAATTTTGACCGTCGATAAAAATATCAACGAATAAATCGTGTGTATATATATTATATATATTATATATAATATAATATATATATATAATAGTTAAATGGATAATATAGATATTTTAATCAATTTTACTTACATGTTCGGTCAGGATTTATCCATGTGTAAATTATTCAATCTATATTTTAAATAGCAAAATGAAATGAAATAATAATAATAAAATAATAGAAGAATGTAGAAATTTCCGCACACAAAGAAAATTCGACCTTCCTGAGAGTAAATCCTTATATATATATATATATATATATATTAATAATATATATATATTATATATATAGTTTCCGTTGCATTTATAATTTATCAAGAGTGCTCAATATATCATAAACATAGAGCTATAATATTATTGTAGAACTGCAATTGATATATATATATATATATATATATATATATATATATATATTATAATATATATATGTGTGTGTGTGTGTGTGGTGTGTGTGTGTGTATTCGTAAAATATGTATTTTGAATAATGTGTATTTATAGTAATCGATCAGCGAGACTAGCTTGTAGCCATTATATCTTGACGATCGACTCTATCCAGAGTTTGGAACTAATTCATAAAAAAAAAGGATTTTTAGAAGTTGGTTTTCAAAGTAGAATATTTTTATCAATATGGAAAATTGTACACTATTCCTAGTTTCATTTGATAGTATATTAGACCAATTTACTTTAGTAATTGTTTATATTACTAGAAAAGCTGATGAATCGGTTTATGTATAATTTAATGTTTGTATAAACTTTTTCTATTTCATCTTTTATTTATTTGGCTCCAAATTATATTATCTAGCTAATTTCTATCAATAATCATTTGTCTACTTTAAACCGCTCCCAGCGGCTCTCCTCACCCTGTCGTGACTCAGATTACAATTACAATAGGACTTTATTAGAATAGAATGCGTTGGAGGTGAATAGATAGTAAACTTTGAAATATCCCATCATACAGGTGAAAAAAAAAAAAATATACCGAGAAAATTTCGTACGGCATTGGGAAAATTTGGTATGCAAAGAGTGTAAAAAATATAAGATGATAATTACTATAATTTAAAAATTACAATATTTAAAAAAAAAGAAAAAATCGTAAAACCTTTTTTTTAAATTATACAAACTTTTTATGAATATAATGTTACTACAAGTTTGCTTAAATCGAACTGAAATTCCACCATCGTATGTCACCCCGCCGAAAGAAAAAAAAATACCAAAAAAATCAGGGAATTAACCAAATTTATTGAAATTTTAAGTGCTGATATATTAATGAATAAAATACATAATGCATCAGTTATTCTATTAAAAAAACTTTAACATTTTCAGGTCAATTAACTTTATACCACGTACTTGAGAATCTGTGTTATGCCTCAAAAATACGTGGTTCAAAGTTAACTGACCAGAAAAAATGTAAAATTTTTTTAATAAAATAACTAGTGCATTATATCTTTTATTTATTAATATATCAACACTGAAAATTTCAATAATTTGGTTAATTCCTGATTTTGGTATTTTTCTTTCTTTCGCGGGGTGACATACGATGGGGAATTTAGGTCGCTAAGCTCGATTTAACCACATGTTTCATATCAAATAAATATTATTGTATTGTTATCCAAAATACATTAAAATAAGGTTTACGTAAAAGAATATAAAAAACGTATAAATTTAAATACGGTCATTTACTAAGTTAACTTGATTAATAATTAATCATTAATAATTTAATTTAGAAATTAAGCGTGTCTTTATTTGGCCCAAAGCCGGGACTAACGATTGAACTCGCTACTCAGTAGTAAACGAATATATATATATATATATATATATATATATATATATATATATATATAATATATAATATTATAATATACTAATTCTTCAAACATTACTACTTCATGAGTGTCCGAAATTTTTATCATCCTTGTGTTCAATATGTTGAATATTTTCCTATTAATGTTGAAAGTTGATAATTGAGTCAAGTAAAAAAAATAAACAAATAAAAATCCGGGCTTAAAGGTTAGAAAAATGTCTTGTTTTGAATATTGCGCAACATAATCTTCTAAACTATCTTCATTTGAACTAAGGTTTGTAAATATCAAATGCAATTTGGTATAATATATATCACTGTGAATATATATATATATATATATATATATAATATATATCACTGTGAATATATTATCACTGTGCACCTTGTATTCACAAAAATTAAAACGTATAAAGAGTTTTAAAACAATCAAATAAAAATTAAATGAATTTAGATTTAAATATATTATTTGAAATTCATTTGTAGAGCTGGTTTAGAAACCGATGTAGATTTTCAAGTTTCTCCGTAGGATCGTCAGGGCTTTTCTTTGTGAATTATTTAAACTAATTAAAAAGAAATGAGTAAACAAAACAAAACTAAGATAGTTCCGCATAGTTTATTATAAATAAATAGATAAGATATATATATATATATATATATATATATAATATATATATATATATATATATATATATATATAATCATAAAGATTAAAAAACAAATAATATTCAGAGTATATTTCATCAATAGGTTATATATATATATATATATATATATATATTATATATATATATATATATATGCACTATCACTGATATTGAGACCTCTTTATTTATGAATACAGATACTATTGAATTGATAAATGTTTGGATATCTATATGAAATAGACAAAATTATATCTATATGAAATAGACAAAGTATATAAAATATAGACAAAATATATCTATATGAAATAGACAAAATTAGTAAAACATTTCAGATAATCTTGCTTTGCCGGGCAAAAGGTAATGTGAGTTTGAGTCGCACGAAATGCTTACGCTTTATTGTCTTCGATACCCACTGTTCCTCGGTATCGATAAAATAATAACCGAGTAATTTTCTATAAAGAGCAACTAGAATTATAAGTATTAAAGGAAAAGCTAGTCAATACTATGTATACAATCTAATATATATATATATATATATATATATATATATATATATATATATATATATATATATATATATATATATATATATATATATATATATACGAGACAGGGAAAATGATAACAATAAGACCGGATATAAAATCCTTAGATTAGTAGAAATCAGACTGAAACGGACAAAAAATGCCGAAATAGATTCATATCTGAATTAATGCATAATATAATATATATATATATATATATATATATATATATATATATATTATATATATATATATATATATACTAAACTTATTGGTAAACACTAGTGTTAAGAAAAAAAAGGCAAATAGTTTGATAGTAAAAATATACTACCAAACTGCACTTGTGTAAACAAAAATGAAAACAAAGAAAAGACCAAGATGGTCGTACCAACCGAAACTAATTGATTAATACTATAACACTTGGCCAAAAGAAAGAAGAATATATATATATATATATATATATATATTATATATAATATATATATATATATATATATAAATCGCTAGGATTATCTAAAGCTAAAATGTAAAAAGTGCTCAATACCTAAGAGAAAGAAATAATATATATATATAATATATATATATATATATATAACATATAAAATAAAACCATTGTCCAATTATATCAAATTTTATGTTATTCCAGATTAAGCAAGGCTACCTATGATGTTTAGTGTTTACAACCGGCTGCCTGTGTAATAATATAGTAATGTATTTATTTCCGTGATCAGTATTTGGTTTTAGAAAAATTGATGGTGAATTCTCAAACATCCGAACGTTTGTCTATCTAGAAGTCTCCGATGACGCAACCTTTTATCTACATCTCACTAAGACTGCCAAATTGGTACAAATGTACCAAATTTTGGTACTTTTAGCATGCGTTAGCACGATTGGTACCACAAACGAAATTCTGGATAGGTTTAGATATCTTTTTCAGAATAATGGGTATATTTTTAGATATTTTTATTAATAGGTCTGTTTCGTATATTTTTTAGATTCCTGGTACATTTTTTTAAATATTAGTTTAGATTCCTTGCCCGTTTTAGATATTATTTAGATTCTGGACCAATTAGAATGTTTTTAGATTGTTGGTCCGTTTTAAATATTTCTTTAGATTCCTGGTACGTTTTAGATATTTTTTAGTTTCCTGGTCCGTTTTAGAAATTTTCTAGATTCCTGATCCGTTTAGTTATTTTTTAGATTCCTGGTCCGTTTTAGTTATTTTTTTAGATCCGGATGCATTTTAGACACTGTTTTAGATTCCTGGTTCGTTTTAGATATTTTTAAAAATTCATATTTAATTTAAATTTTACCATTTCCCTGTTAATTTCTCAATTTTGTTTGTCAAAATTTCACCGCGAAGTTAGCGCGTACTGCCGAAATCTACCGGTGAGATTTACGAATTCTTGGATGAAGAAATTTATTCGTAGAAATAAATTATAACCGTAATAAAACATCTGTTTGTAAACATTCTTTGACAATTTTATAAATTCATTATAACCTAGCGCGAGGACAAATGTAAGTGTATGATGAATAGAAAGAAGTGTAAAAATATCAACATTCCAAAACCTGGTTCTAATTTGGTCTCAAGAATTTGAACTCTCCACCACTCGGTAGGTAAATGCGCATAAATGGAGAAAGGAAGATTGTGTTGCGCCAATTTTGTTAAATTTGTAAGGCCAACTCAAGTAATTTGGACTTTCTTTTAAAGAGTGAATTACGGCATTTTTGTGAAAGACAACAGTCAAGTAAACCTAATGGAATATATATATATATATATATATATATATATATATATATATATATATGTATTCATTTCTTTAATAAATTTGCTCTACTTTGTATTGAGCACTTTGTATTTGTATATCGCTGACTTAACCCCTGGATTTTGTGCACCTCCAACGATCGTGCCCATATTCACCGGTAAGCCACCTTTTATCTATCTATCTATCTATCTATCTATCTATCTATATAATATATATATATATATATATATATATATATTATATATATGCATGCAAGCATGCATGTATGTTATATAATTCAAATGACTGGTAAGTAAGAGATGATTCTATTTGGGATCATCGAAAACACACTACAACTATACTGTATGCTCTTGTGGGTGCAAACATATATACTCATACAAATATTTTTGTAAATCCCTAAAAAGAGCTCAGTGTATAACAAACAATAAATCAATTATATACAGAGCAATATTTAACTTTCAAAGAAATAAAAATTGAACAAACCATCATCTGTTATATTTATTTCTATCAGAAACTCAAAATTTCTAGTCTCTTCTCCCTGAAGAGGCTAGACCCATTTTGAGTTTCTCGTAAATATCATAACAAATGATGGTTTGTTAAATTTTTTCTTTGAATATTTATATATATATATATATATATATATATATATATATATATATATATATATATATATATATATATATATTATATACATTAGTTTAAATCTAAATATATAGCTAAATTTTACATTGATTAATGATTAATAATAATTTATTTTATTTTACAATTCTATTACTAAAGGTTTAAGTTGATTTTTTTCATCTCGAATTCAAATATAACTTAAATTTAAAACCGGAAACCCCACAGAAAATTTTTTAATATATTATATATTCTAATCATTTCAAAATCGTATCTCAAAGAAGTAGGTGAGAAAACACATTAATCTTAGTCTATTTGTATTTTCAATTTTTAATATCTTTTAAATATATTTGTCCGATGGTTCGTAAGAGTCCGTCCCCCCAAAAAATTTTTCTTAAAATATATATCAATATATATATATTCATCGAAAATGACTGGCAAAGGGCGTGTCGCGAATTTTCCATTTACATTTTTCTTGCCTACGCACAAGTGAGCTCTTTTCAGGACAGAACGTACGAAGAACTGTCCGGAAGATTGCTTGTTCGTTTTTGCTTAATCAGTAATATATATATATATATATATATATATATATATATATATATATATATATATATATATATAATATATTTGCGAGTGTGAGTGTATGTGTGTGTGTGTGTGTATGCAAACATGTATTATATAAATGCACCATTTGCATGTAAGGGTTACCGTATACGCACATGTACCGAAGTTATTTTCTTACAATTATCAAAGAGTCGGGAAAACAAATTAGATATGCAATGCTATATTTTTTGTAAAAATTTATCTTTTATTTTAATATCATTTTTATTTATCTATTTTTTTTACAAATTAATTTCAAAATCGTTCTGCGTCTTTAATTGAAAAATTTGAATATATTTTCCCGCCAAACGCTCAGTCCGACGAAATCGCGGCGCGAAATAATTTACCGTAAAACGCTAAAATCCATGTCCGATAATGTTGATATTTTGGACAGTTGTCCCATCTTAATAGTGTATAAACACAATGTTCAGACCACTGTAACCTTGGGCTCTGTTTAGGTGGGTTTTTTTTAATTACTTTAAAATACATCATCTTCAGACGATTACCCTGAATAATTACCATGAGGTAAAAATCCGAAATATCAAAATTATTCATATCAAGCCTCATCTCATAAATACAAACAAATATCCATGTCTAATATTCCTAGGTTCCCGGACAAGACAAATGCTAGAATATAAGTTATCCACAAAAGAACTTTAGATGTACATTTTTGATAAAACTGATATAATAGATAAAAAGTTTATTTAACTTAAAAATGATATATAAACTATACAGCTATTTATTGTTCGGAAGGAATCGAAATAAATTCGACAGTATGTAGAATTATATAAAATAAATTTGAAAAATAAAAGTTATGAAGATTATTTATTAAATATTCATCAATAACCCAAATTAAAGTTATAAAACTTTCTTCACCAATTTTTCTCTTCTCTTTTAAAACATGAATATGCCGTGTCACCAGGCAATATTTAAATGTCAATATGGTAATTAATATATATTTAATTATCGAAACGTTTAAAACGTCGCCTTAATTTTTAGATATCAATAAATCGTCTTTATAACTCTTATTTTTCACATTTATTAAATTTTCCTCATACCATTTATTGTATACCAAATCTTTTATACAACCCGGGCGCCAAGTAAAAAATAATTTTAAATAGACAGTCATCCTTAAAAAAATAAGATAAAAGAAAATAGAAATAAATAAAAAGAACGAAAATAACATATTCTTCTTAACTTTAACTTATTGGAGTTTTCGCTCCAATCCGAAATAAATATTTCAACGCAAATAATATGAGGACCAGTTTGAGAATACTAACATTTTGTCCTTCTTCAGATAAATAAAAATATGTCGAAAATTATAAATTAGATATAAAATACATCCACGAAATGAATCTACACCTATAAAGGAAACTTGAATACCAACTTTTATCTCTCACTCTACAGTTTTGTATTAAATAACCCACAGGTTATTATACCATTAAACTAATCAAATTCGCAAATGTATAATAACCCAATAAGTTAAAGAAAATTATTTATATCAATCTGAAGATGCTAAGAACTTGATACATAGAAACTTTTTATCAAAATTACTAGTTTTGGCATTAAATGACTCAAACGGTTGATATGCCGTAAAAAACAAATTAAACAAAATTTAACTTTAGAAAAAATTAATATTAAAATAAAAGATACTAAGATAAACGTTTACAAAATATATATATAGAATTACGTATCTAATTTGTTTGCCAGACTCTTTGATAATTGTAAGAAAATTATTCCGGTACATGTGCGTATACGGCAACCCTTACATACACTAAAATGAATAGTTTAGTTTTTTTTCTTTTCATTAAAAAAATCCAAAAACTCAAAAACGCACATGTGATTAGAATTAAGACAAAAATGTTTAAGTTTTCAAGTCATTTTAGAAATATATTCTGTTTAAAAGTTTATATATATATATATATATATATATATATATATATATATATATATATATATATATATATATATATATATTTAAAGTGTATATTTATTTAAACATACATATAAAGATTTGCGTATATATTCTTTTACATATACGGAGTCTTATAAATGAATAAATAAATAATTGGATATATTACGGTATTCAAAAAGAAATAATAAACTATATGAAATTCAATAAACCTTAAAACAGATTAAGATTTATCGTATAAACAAATTAATAATTAATAATTAATCAAAGACAAAGAATATATATCGGCTTCGATTTAAAATAAGAATTGATTTATTTTCATTTTTCTATTTTCTTAAAATTACCGTTTCCCCGAGAATAAGACCTACATGCAAAATAAGACCTAGCGCGATTTTTCAGAATGATTTTGATATAAGCACTCGCCTTAAAATAAGCCCTAGTTGAGAGCGACAGACAGACGAAAGAAATAAGTTTTTTTACAATTACTTCATGCGAACAGACGGCATACCGCCGAAAATAAGCCCTTGCTTGATATTTCGGTATGAAAATTAATATAAGCCCTGTCTTATTTTAATATAATTAATATAAGTCCTGTCTTATTTTATATATATATATATATATATATATATATATATATATATATATATATATAATCAAATATTATATATTATGGATTTAATATCCCGTTAATATTAAATCCATAATATACAATATTTGATTGTAAATCTGCACTGCTATTTTAGCATTGAGCACCTTTATATACCAATATTTTTCTCATTCATTCTCTATTCATTCTATATTGCATATTTTGTATATATATATATATATATATATATATATATATATATATATATATATATATATATATATATATTATTTGAACGTATATATAAAGATTTGCGTATGTATCTTTACATATACGAGTATTATAAATGAATGAATGAATAATTGGATATATATGCCTTGTTTAGAATATAAATTATTTCAATATATTGTCTTTTCAGTTTGTTTTTGTTTTTTATTGATGAAGTATTAAAAATTTAAAAAAATAACAAAAAATAGAAAGCAGAGACAATAAGTCGAAAACAATTAATATTCTGACAAGCCTTATATATATATATATATATATATAATATATATATATATATATATATATATATATATATTATGAGACGTAAACAAACAGACGATGTTTGTGAATGCTATTTTCAGCCGACAATATTTGGGAGAAATGTGCTTAAATGAAGTCGAGCCTATTTTTGAAAATTTAATTCATTAATAATTAATTAGCGGGATTAAACTATTAAATGTAAGGCTAAACAAATAGTTTAATCCCGCCTAATTAATTTATTAATGAATTAAATTTCAAAAAATAGGCTCGACTTCATTTAAGCACATATTCTCCCATATATATATATATATATCAGTGGAATAAATTTATAACTGCTAATATAAACGGATTCATATATAGGGCAATATGTTCGCAAAGAGAAAGGCTTAAATACCGGTTATATTACAGTTAAAAATTTATTCCACTGATATTTATTATATAGTGGAGAATGTGCTTAAATGAAGTCGAGCCTATTTTTAAATTTAATTCATTAATAATTAATTAGCGGGATTAAACTATTTGTTTAGCCTTACATTTAAATAGTTTAATCCGCCTATTTAATTATTAATGAATTAAATTTCAAAAATAGGCTCGACTTCATTTAAACACATATTCTCCCAAATATTGTCGGCTGAAAATAGCCATATCACAAACATCGTCTGTTGTTTACGTCTCATATATATTATATATATATATATATATATATATATATATATATATATATATATAAGGCTTGTTCAGAATATTAATTGTTTTCGACTTATTGTCTCTGCATTTCTATTTTTGTTATTTTTTTAAATTTTTAATACTTCATCAATAAAAAAAACAAAAAACAAACTGAAAAGACAATATATTGAAATAAATTTATATTCTAAACAAGGCATATATATCCAATTATTCATTCATTCATTTATAATACTCGTATATGTAAAGATACATACGCAAATCTTATATACGTTCAAATATACACTTTATATTATATAATATATAATATATATATATAATATATATATATATATATATATATATATATACAAAATATGCAATATAGAATGAATAGAGAATGAATGAGAAAAATATTGGTATATAAAGGTGCTCAATGCTAAAATAGCAGTGCAGATTTACAATCAAATATTGTATATTATGGATTTAATATTAACGGGATATTAAATCCATAATATATATATTTGATTATATATATATATATATATAATATATATATATATATATATATATATATAAAATAAGACAGGACTTATATTAATTATATTAAAATAAGACAGGGCTTATATTAATTTTCATACCGAAATATCAAGCAAGGGCTTATTTTCGGCGGTATGCCGTCTGTTCGCATGAAGTAATTGTAAAAAACTTATTTCTTTCGTCTGTCTGTCGCTCTCAACTAGGGCTTATTTTAAGGCGAGTGCTTATATCAAAATCATTCTGAAAAATCGCGCTAGGTCTTATTTTGCAGGTAGGTCTTATTCTCGGGGAAACGGTAATTTTAAGAAAATAGAAAAATGAAAATAAATCAATTCTTATTTTAAATCGAAGCCGATATATATTCTTTGTCTTTAATTAATTATTAATTATTAATTTGTTTATACGATAAATCTTAATCTGTTTTAAGGTTTATTGAATTTCATATAGTTTATTATTTCTTTTTGAATACCGTAATATATCCAATTATTTATTTATTCATTTATAAGACTCCGTATATGTAAAAGAATATATACGCAAATCTTTATATGTATGTTTAAATAAATATACACTTTAAATATATATATATATATATATATATATATATATATATATATATATATATATTATATATATATATATATATAACTTTTAAACAGAATATATTTCTAAAATGACTTGAAAACTTAAACATTTTTGTCTTAATTCTAATCACATGTGCGTTTTTGAGTTTTTGGATTTTTTAATGAAAAGAAAAAAAACTAAACTATTCATTTTAGTGTATGTAAGGGTTGCCGTATACGCACATGTACCGGAATAATTTTCTTACAATTATCAAAGAGTCTGGCAAACAAATTAGATACGTAATTCTATATATATATATTTGTAAACGTTTATCTTAGTATCTTTTATTTTAATATTAATTTTTTTCTAAAGTTAAATTTTGTTAATTTGTTTTACGGCATATCAACCCGTTTGAGTCATTTAATGCCAAAACTAGTAATTTTGATAAAAAGTTTCTATGTATCAAGTTCTTAGCATCTTCAGATTGATATAAATAATTTTCTTTAACTTCATTTGGTTACCATTAAACTAACCAAAGCGAATTTGATTAGTTTAATGGTATAATAACCCTGTGGGTTATTTAATACCAAAAACTGTTAGAGTGAGAGATAAAAGTTGGTATTCAAGTTTCCTTTATAGGTGTAGATTCATTTCGTGGATGTATTTTATATCTAATTTATAATTTTCGACATATTTTTATTTATCTGAAGAAGGACAAAATGTTAGTATTCTCAAACTGGTCCCTCATATTATTTGCGTTGAAATATTTATTTCGGATTGGAGCGAAAACTCCAATAAGTTAAAGTTAAGAAGAATATGTTATTTTCGTTCTTTTTATTTATTTCTATTTTCTTTTATCTTATTTTTTTTAAGGATGACTGTCTATTTAAAATTATTTTTTACTTGGCGCCCGGGTTGTATAAAAGATTTGGTATACAATAAATGGTATGAGGAAAATTTAATAAATGTGAAAAATAAGAGTTATAAAGACGATTTATTGATATCTAAAAATTAAGGCGACGTTTTAAACGTTTCCATAATTAAATATATATTAATTACCATATTGACATTTAAATATTGCCTGGTGACACGGCATATTCATGTTTCAAAAGAGAAGAGAAAAATTGGTGAAGAAAGTTTTATAACTTTAATTTGGGTTATTGATGAATATTTAATAAATAATCTTCATAACTTTTATTTTTCAAATTTATTTTATATAATTCTACATACTGTCGAATTTATTTCGATTCCTTCCGAACAATAAATAGCTGTATAGTTTATATATCATTTTAAAGTTAAATAAACTTTTTATCTATTATATCAGTTTTATCAAAAATGTACATCTTAAAGTTCTTTTGTGGATAACTTATATTCTAGCATTTGTCTTGTCCGGGAACCTAGAATATTAGACATGGATATTTGTTTGTATTTATGAGATGAGGCTTGATATGAATAATTTTGATATTTCGGATTTTTGCCTCATGGTAATTATTCAGGGTAATCGTCTGAAGATGAGTATTTTAAAGTAATTAAAAAAAAACCCCACCTAAACAGAGCCCAAGGTTACAGTGGTCTGAACATTGTGTTATACACATTAAGATGGGACAACTGTCCAAAATATCAACATTATCGGACATGGATTTTAGCGTTTTACGGTAAATTATTTCGCGCCGCGATTTCGTCGGACTGAGCGTTTGGCGGGAAAATATATTCAAATTTTTCAATAAAGACGCAGAACGATTTTGAAATTAATTTGTGTATGTAAAAAAAAATAGATAAATAAAAATGATATTAAAATAAAAGATAAATTTTTACAAAAAATATAGCATTGCATATCTAATTTGTTTTCCCGACTCTTTGATAATTGTAAGAAAATAACTTCGGTACATGTGCGTATACGGTAACCCTTACATGCAAATGGTGCATTTATATAATACATGTTTGCATACACACACACACACACATACACTCACACTCGCAAATATATATATATATATATATATATATATATATATATATATATATATATATATATATATATATATATATATTACTGATTAAGCAAAAACGAACAAGCAATCTTCCGGACAGTTCCTTCGTACGTTCTGTCCTGAAAAGAGCTCACTTGTGCGTAGGCAAGAAAATGTAAATGGAAAATTCGCGACACGCCCTTTGCCAGTCATTTTCGATGAATATATATATATTGATATATATTTTAAGAAAAATTTTTGGGGGGACGGACTCTTACGAACCATCGGACAAATATATTTAAAAGATATTAAAAATTGAAAATACAAATAGACTAAGATTAATGTGTTTTCTCACCTACTTCTTTGAGATACGATTTTGAAATGATTAGAATATATATATATCTAAAAAAATTTCTGTGGGGTTTCCGGTTTTAAATTTAAGTTATATTTGAATTCGAGATGAAAAAAATCAACTTAAACCTTTAGTAATAGAATTGTAAAATAAAATAAATTATTATTAATCATTAATCAATGTAAAATTTAGCTTATATATTTAGATTTAAACTAATGTATATATATATATATATATATATATATATATAATATATATATATATATATATATATATATATATAATATATATATATATAATAAAATATTCAAAGAAATAAAAATTTAACAAACCATCATTTGTTATGATATTTACGAGAAACTCAAAATGGGTCTAGCCTCTTCAGGGAGAAGACTAGACTCATTTTGAGTTTCTGATAGAAATAAATATCATAACAGATGATGGCTTGTTAATTTTGTATTTATTTGAAAGTTAAATATTGCTCTGTATATAATTGATTTATTGTTTGTTATACACTGAGCTCTTTTTAGGGATTTACAAAAATATTTGTATGAGTATATATGTTTGCACCCACAAGAGCATACAGTATAGTTGTAGTGTGTTTTCGATGATCCCAAATAGAATCATCTCTTACTTACCAGTCATTTGAATTATATAACATACATGCATGCTTGCATGCATATATATATATATATATATATATATATATATATATATATATATATAGATAGATAGATAGATAGATAGATAGATAAAAGGTGGCTTACCGGTGAATATAGGCACGATCGTTGGAGGTGCACAAAATCCAGGGGTTAAGTCAGCGATATAACAAATACAAAGTGCTCAATACAAAGTAGAGCAAATTTATTAAAGAAATGAATACATATATATATATATATATATATATATATATATATATATATATATATATTCCATTAGGTTTACTTGACTGTTGTCTTTCACAAAAATGCCGTAATTCACTCTTTAAAAGAAAGTCCAAATTACTTGAGTTGACCTTACAAATTTAACAAAATTGGCGCAACACAATCTTCCTTTCTCCATTTATGCGCATTTACCTACCGAGTGGTGGAGAGTTCAAATTCTTGAGACCAAATTAGAACCAGGTTTTGGAATGTTGATATTTTTACACTTCTTTCTATTCATCATACACTTACATTTGTCCTCGCGCTAGGTTATAATGAATTTATAAAATTGTCAAAGAATGTTTACAAACAGATGTTTTATTACGGTTATAATTTATTTCTACGAATAAATTTCTTCATCCAAGAATTCGTAAATCTCACCAGTAGATATCTGCAGTACGCGCAAACTTCGCGGTGAAATTTTGACAAACAAAATTGAGAAATTAACAGGGAAATGGTAAAATTTAAATTAAATATGAATTTGAAAAAAATATCTAAAACGAACCAGGAATCTAAAACAGTGTCTAAAATGCATCCGGAATCTAAAAAAATAACTAAAACGGACCAGGAATCTAAAAAATAACTAAAACGGATCAGGAATCTAGAAAAATTTCTAAAACGGACCAGGAAACTAAAAAAATATCTAAAACGTACCAGGAATCTAAAGAAATATTTAAAACGGACCAACAATCTAAAAAACATTCTAATTGGTCCAGAAATCTAAAATAATATCTAAAACGGGCAAGGAATCTAAACTAATATTTAAAAAAATGTACCAGGAATCTAAAAAATATACGAAACAGACCTATTAATAAAAATATCTAAAAATATACCCATTATTCTGAAAAAGATATCTAAAACCTATCCAGAATTTCGTTTGTGGTACCAATCGTGCTAACGCATGCTAAAAGTACCAAAATTTGGTACATTTGTACCAAATTTGGCAGTCTTAGTGAGATGTAGATAAAAAGGTTGCGTCATCGGAGACTTCTAGATAGACAAACGTTCGGATGTTTGAGAATTCACCCATCAATTTTTCTAAAACCAAATACTGATCACGGAAATAAATACATTACTATATTATTACACAGGCAGCCGGTTGTAAACACTAAACATCATAGGTAGCCTTGCTTAATCTGGAATAACATAAAATTTGATATAATTGGACCAATGGTTTTATTTTATAATGTATATATATATATATATATATATATATATATATATTATTTCTTTCTCTTAGGTATTGAGCACTTTTTACATTTTAGCTTTAGATAATCCTAGCGATTTATATATATATATATATATATATATATATATATATATATATATATATATATATATATAATATATTCTTCTTTCTTTGGCCAAGTGTTATAGTATTAATCAATTAGTTTCGGTTGGTACGACCATCTTGGTCTTTTCTTTGTTTTCATTTTTGTTTACACAAGTGCAGTTTGGTAGTATATTTTTACTATCAAACTATTTGCCTTTTTTTTTCTTAACACTAGTGTTTACCAATAAGTTTAGTATATATATATATATATATATATATATATATATATATATATATATATATATATATATATATATATATATATGCATTAATTCAGATATGAATCTATTTCGGCATTTTTTGTCCGTTTCAGTCTGATTTCTACTAATCTAAGGATTTTATATCCGGTCTTATTGTTATCATTTTCCCTGTCTCGTATATATATATATATATATATATATATATATATATATATATATATATATATATATATATATATATATTATATATATATATATATATATATATATATTAGATTGTATACATAGTATTGACTAGCTTTTCCTTTAATACTTATAATTCTAGTTGCTCTTTATAGAAAATTACTCCGGTTATTATTTTATCGATACCGAGGAACAGTGGGTATCGAAGACAATAAAGCGTAAGCATTTCGTGCGACTCAAACTCACATTACCTTTTGCCCCGGCAAAGCAAGATTATCTGAAAATGTTTTACTAATTTTGTCTATTTCATATAGATATATTTTTGTCTATATTTTATATACTTTGTCTATTTCATATAGATATAATTTTGTCTATTTCATATAGATATATCCAAAACATTTATCAATTCAATAGTATCTGTATTCATAAATAAGAGGTCTCAATATCAGTGATAGTGCATATATATATATATATATATATATATATATATATATATATATATATATATATATATACCTATTGATGAAATATACTCTGAATATTTATTTGTTTTTAATCTTTATGATTATATTATATATATATATATATATATATATATATATATATATATATATATATATTATACTTATCTATTTATTTATAATAAACTATGCGGAACTATCTTAGTTTTGTTTTGTTTACATCCATTTCTTTTTAATTAGTTTAAATAATTCCACAAAGAAAAGCCCTGACGATCCTACGGAGAAACTTGAAAATCTACATCGGTTTCTAAACCAGCTCTACAAATGAATTTCAAATAATATATTTAAATCTAAATTCATTTAATTTTTATTTGATTGTTTTAAAACTCTTTATACGTTTTAATTTTTTGTGAAATACAAGGTGCACAGTGATATATATTCACAGTGATATATATATATATATATATATATATATATATATCACAGTGATATATATTAATACCAAATTGCATTTGATATTTACAAACCTTAGTTCAAATGAAGATAGTTTAGAAGATTATGTTGCGCCAATATTCAAAACAAAGACATTTTTCTAACCTTTAAGTCCCCGGATTTTTATTTGTTTATTTTTTACTTGACTCAATTATCAACTTTCAACATTAATAGGAAAATATTCAACACTATTGAACACAAGGATGATAAAAATTTCGGACACCTCATGAAGTAGTAATGTTTGAAGAATTAGTAATGTTATATATATATATATATATATATATATATATATATATATATATATATATATATATATATATATATATCGTTTACTACTGAGTAGCGAGTTCAATCGTTAGTCCCGGCTTTGGGCCAAATAAAGACCACGCTTAATTTCTAAATTAAATTATTAATGATTAATTATTAATCAAGTTAACTTAGTAAATGACCGTATTTAAATTTATACGTTTTTTATATTCTTTTACGTAAACCTTATTTTAATGTATTTTGGATAACAATACAATGATATTTATTTGATATGAAACATGTGGTTAAATCGAGCTTAGCGGACCTAAATTCCACCATCGTATGTCACCCCGCCGAAAGAAAGAAAAATACCAAAAATCAGGAATTAACCAAATTTATTGAAATTTTCAGTGTTGATATATTAATAAATAAAAGATATAATGCACTAGTTATTTTATTTAAAAAATTTTACATTTTTTCTGGTCAGTTAACTTTGAACCACGTATTTTTGAGGCATAACACAGATTCTCAAAGTACGTGGTATAAAGTTAATTGACCTGAAAATGTTAAAGTTTTTTTTAATAGAATAACTGATGCATTATGTATTTTATTCATTAATATATCAGCACTTAAAATTTCAATAAATTTGGTTAATTCCCTGATTTTTGGTATTTTTTTTCTTTCGGCGGGGTGACATACGATGGTGGAATTTCAGTTCGATTTAAGCAAACTTGTAGTAACATTATATTCATAAAAAGTTTGTATAATTTAAAAAAAAAGGTTTTACGATTTTTTCTTTTTTTTTTAAATATTGTATTTTTAAATTATAGTAATTATCATCTTATATTTTTTACACTCTTTGCATACCAAATTTTCCCAATGTCCGTACGAAATTTTCTCGGTATATTTTTTTTTTTCACCTGTATGATGGGATATTTCAAAGTTTACTATCTATTCACCTCACAACGCATTCTATTCTAATAAAGTCCTATTGTAATTGTAATCTGAGTCACGACAGGGTGAGGAGAGCCGCTGGAGCGGTTTAAAGTAGACAAATGATTATTGATAGAAATTAGCTAGATAATATAATTTGAGCCAAATAAATAAAAGATGAAATAGAAAAAGTTTATACAAACATTAAATTATACATAAACCGATTACATCAGCTTTTCTAGTAATATAAACAATTACTAAAAGTAAATTGGTCTAATATACTATCAAATGAAACTAGGAATAGTGTACAATTTTTCCATATTGATAAAAATATTCCTATTTGAAAACCAACTTCTAAAAATCTTTTTTTTATGAATTAGTTCCAAACTCTGGGATAGAGTCGATCCGTCAAGATATAATGGCTAACAAGCTAGTCTCGCTGA
>CM042179.1:47159136-47161636 GCA_023376005.1 Doryteuthis pealeii
AAGAAATGTGTTCTCCCCATGGAATTGTTTTTTTCGTACCATTTACGTGACTGTCATTCAATATATTCGCTATAATCTTGACATGAACCATTTTTTTATTCTAAGAGTTGTTTAGACTATTAATTCCATTCCTTTTTATCGCTTTTGTTGCTAGCACATCGGTTGATTCATTCTGCTACCTTCTTCCGGTATATAACATTAATTTCTGTAATTTTAAGATAAGTCGTAATATAATAAATTATTCCATCTATTTTTAATTTTTAAATTTTTGCTTATACAATTTTACGGTCGATGCATTCTACAACCTTCTTCCGGTATAAGGAGTCAATTTCTGTAATTTTGAGATGTGTCGTATTATTAATGAATTATTCCATCTATTTATCTAATTAGATATTTTTCTTATTTACTTATTTATCCATTTCTTCATTCATTTTATTTATTAATTTATCTATTACCCAAACAATTCAGACAGTTCCCTCTACAGACTTCCCCGGGCGTGTACAGTTACTTCCCGTAATTTTGAGATAAATCACTATTGAAATAGCTATTCGGACAACTGACCTTAAATTATTTATTTATTTATCTACCCAAAACATTACTGAGTGTACAATCCGTATTGAATAAGTTCATTGTCTAATAGTTTATATAAATATTTTATAAAAGAAGGCTGTAGAATTAACCGGCACAAATCTTGTGATAATAACGAAATGAGTGAAATCGGTATTTAGTAAGTTCATTGTCTAGTAGTTTATATAAATATTTTATAAGGAAGGCTGTAGAATTAACCGGCACAAATCGAAATGAGTGAAATCGTATTTAGTAAGTTCATGTCTAGTAGTTTATATAAATATTTTATGAAGAGAAGCGGTAGAATTAACCGGCACAAATCTTGTGATAATAACGAAATTCGGTATTTAGTAAGTTCATTGTCTAGTAGTTTATATAAATATTTTATGAACCGGCACAAATCTTGTGATAATAACGAAATGAGTGAAATCGGTATTTAGTAAGTTCATTGTCTAGTAGTTTATATAAATATTTTATAAAAAGAAGGCTGTAGAATTAACCGGCACAAATCTTGTGATAATAACGAAATGAGTGAAATCGGTATTTAGTAAGTTCATTGTCTACCGGCTGAAATCTTGTGGTAATAACGAAATGAGTGAAATCGGTCACTGAAATATCGGATAGTATCTTTCAAATTGGTTTCATTCTTTATAATAATGGTTTTTTTTTTTTTTTTTTTTTTTTTGGTGGGGGTGCTTTTTTTTTTAATGAAATAATCATAATATTAATTTATTGGAAAATATGTTTTCAATGACCCACAATTTACACAATTAATTATATCAAATATTTACTTTGATAAGACACAATTAATAATGCCCGGTATCTTTTTAGTGATGTTTGTCGATTCTTGTAAAAAAAAAAAAAATGTTGTCTACTGAAAGAAAAAAAAATGAATTAAATTACATAAATGATGAGACAAATATTCATTAAAAACGCGAGAGTAAAAATATAAACGAGTACAATATCTATGAGTTTGCGAGAAGGAGTACTTGCGAAGAAAAGTAGTGTTTATAAATAGGAGTACACTGGATAATTAGAATACTATATAAAAAAATAGAAAAACACGAAGTATAAAAAAAAACTAATTTATTGTTGACTAGAATTGGCTGCTCTGCGTCGCCTGGGTAGAGAGTGATTTTAAAAAGTTAGTCTTACAGATCCATTATTACTGAATCACAAGTTTGATCCTTACTGAATGCCCCATAAAAATCCTCACTTAAAACCTAGTGTGTATCCAATTTGGTGGTAGTGAATATATATATATATATATATATATATATATATATATATATATATATATATATATATATATATATGTGAAAAATTTAAAATTTCTTCGGAAGTATATAACGGAAAATGTCATGTGAAGGGGATTTTATGGTTCCTGACTACAAGTGTCGCTAAATAAGGGGATATATTAAAAAAGCCTTGTCTTTGGGGTATGACTTTTATCTCCATTCTTAACACACGGAGTATAAACAAGATCTGATGAAGATTTTCATAAAATCGAAATATTGTTCAATATCAGCGAAATTATAAAATGTTTTCACTTTAACAGCATTTTGTGGTGTTTTCATATCTTTTTTATATATACTCATATATATATACATATATATATATATGCTTAGTTGTTAATTATTTTATTTTCGTAGTTTCCTCCGGACATACATACATACATACATACATACACACAAACTGTCCTTTATATATGTATAGATGGTGAAGTCGATGTAATAACGTTTCGGTTTTTAACAAAACCTTCATCAGTACTTGAGGTGAAAAGTGTTTAGAATGTTGTGTAAAGAGTAACATTGTGTTTAGTAAACAGAAAATTTGGTTTGGTTTGCTTAATGGCGTATCAACCGTCAAATATCAATTTCATGGATGAATTTCACATCTGATACACAATTTTCAGAATATTCTTTCTTCTCTC